>CM022297.1:178294183-178669183 GCA_011799875.1 Thinopyrum elongatum | reverse complement strand
ACTACTACTCTTACTGACTACTATACGACTACTACTACTACTACTACTTACTACTACTACTACGACTACTACTACTACTACTACTACTACTACTTTACTACTACTACTACCTACTACTACTACTGTACTACTACTACTACTAACTGACGACTACTACTACTACTACTATACTACTACTTCTACTACTACTACTACTACTACTACTACTACTAACTACTAACTAACTACTACTACTACTGACTACTAACTACTACTACTACTTCTTAACTACTACTACTACTACTACTACTACTACTACTACTACTACTACTACTCTACTACTACACTACTACTACTCCTACTACTACTAACTACGACTCACTACTACTTACTACTACTACTACTACTACTACACTACTACTACTTACTACTACTACTACTACTACTACTGACTACTACTACTCTACTATCGAACTACTACTACTACTACTACTACTACTACTCCTACTACTACTACTACTAACTACTACTACTACTACTACTACTACTACTACTACTACTACTACTACTACCTACTACTACTACCTACTACCTACTACACTACACCTACTACTACTACTACTACTACTACTACTACTACGACTACCTACTACTACCTAACGACTACCTACTACTACTACGCCTACTACTACTTACTACTACTACTACTACACTACTACTACTACTACTACTCTACTACACTACTACTACTATACTACTACTACTACTACGACTACTACTACTACATCTACTACTACTACTACTACTACTACTACTACTACTACTACTACTACTACTACTCTACTACTACTACTAACTACTACTACTACTACTACTACTCACTATCTACTACTACTACTACTACTACTACTACTTCTACTACTACTACTACTACTACTACTACTTACTACTACTAATCTACTACTACTACACGACTACTACTAACCTACTACTACTACACTACTACTACTACTACTACTAACTACTACTATACTACTACTACTACTACTACTACATACTACTCTACTACTACTACTACTACCTACTACTACTACTACTACTCTACTACGTACTAACCATACTACCTACTACTACTACTACTACTACTACTACTACTCTACTACTACTACACTACTACTACTACTACTACTACTACTACTACCTACTACTACCTACTACACTCTACTACTACTACTACTACTACTACTACTACTACTAACTACTACTACTACTACTTACTACTACTACTCACTAACTACTCCCACTACTACTACTACTACTCTATACTCCCGCTACTACTCACACTCCTACTACTGACACTCTCTCACTACTACTAACTACTACTACTTACTACTACACACTACTACGATACTACTACTACTACTACTAACTACTACTACTACCTACTACTACTAACTCCACTACTAGACTACTACTAACTACGTACTAACTACTACCTACTACGTACTACTACTACCTCACTACTACTACACGATACTAACTACTACGTACTACACTACTACTACTAACTACTACTACTACTACTACTACTACTACTACTACTACTACTACTACTACTACTACTACTACTACTACTACTACTACTAACTACTACTACTACTACTACTACTTACTACGACTTACTACTACTACTAACTACTACTACTACTACATCTACTACTACTACTAAACTGACTACTACCTACTACTACTACTACGTAACTACTCAGCTACGTACTACGCTACTACTACTACGAACTACTACTACTACTAACTAACTACTACTACTACTACTACTACTACACTACTACTACTACTACTACTACTAGTACTACTACTACTACTACTACTACACACTACTACTACTCCTACTACTACTACGACTACTACTACTACTACTACTACTACTACTATACGACTACTACTCCTACTACTACATACTACTACTACTACTACTACTACTACGACTACCTACTACTAACTATACTACTACTAACTACTATCACTCCTACTCTACTAACTACACTACTACTACCTACTACACCCTACTACTACCTACTACTACTACTACTACTACGACTTACTACTACTACTAACTACTACTTACTACTACTACTTCACTACTACTACTACGACTACTACCTACTACTACTACTACTACTACTTACTCTACTACGACTACTACTACTACTCTACTATACTCCTACGGACTACACTACTATACTACTTCTACTACTACTACCTACTACTACTACGACTACTACTACTACTACTACTACTACTACTATCTACGACTACTACTACCTACTACTACCTACTACGACCTACTACTCTACTTACTACTACTACTACTCACTACTACTACTACTACTACTACTAATACTAATACTACTTACTACACCTACTCTACTACCTACTACTACTACTATACTAACTACTACTACTACTACTACTCCTACTACTACTACTACTACTACTACTATACTACTACTACTACTACTACTACTTACTACTACTACTACTACGACTACTACTACTACTACTACTACTACTACTACCTACTACTCCCTACTACACTACTACTCCACTACTACTACTACTACTACTACTACTACTACTACCTACTACTACCTACTACTATACTACCTTACTACTACTACTAACTACTACTCTACTACTCTACTACTACTACCTACTACTACTACTACTACTACACTACTTATACTAACTATACTCCTACTACTACTACTACTACTTACTACTACTACTACTACTACTCCTACTACTACTCTATACTACTACTACTAACTACACTTGAGATATAGCACATTTCTTGAGATTAGATCACCAACGGATAGATGAAGAGCATTTCTTCACTTGCTTAGGATTCTGCTGTGTGCTGTTTAGGAGTAGATGAAGGTGCTGTTGTTACACTGTTGTTGTTGTTACACCGTGAAGCTATTTTATACTCCTTGCACATTGTGTAGTGCCTTTTCTTCTTTGCCAATTCCATTCTAGAGTTGTTGGTACACTCTGAAGCTTTTTTATTGCACATTATGTAGCTTTTCTGTGTTGTTTAGGAGTAGGATTTTGGTGTACGCTATGAATAAAAGCTCCTGATATTTGAAGCTCTTTCTGAATTTTTCAGTGTACTCTTGTGATAACAATGATGTGCACTCTTGTGATAACAATGATGTGCAGTTTGTAGTGTGATTCATTGTTTTGTTTTCAGAGAAATAAAAATGACCATCCCAATTCTGAATTAATAAAAAGGAGTAGCTACAGAATAAAAATGACCATCCCAATTCTAAATTAATAAAATGATATCCTATACTCCAAAATGATAAAGTAGTTGGAGTAGCATCTTTGTTACTGATACTTACTCCAAAATGGAGTAGTTAGAGTAAAATGGAGTAGTTAGAATAGCTTTAGTAACTTAAAATGGAGTACTCCAGTAGCTATTGTTAAAGTTTGCAGCACTTTCTTCACTTCCTCCTTCTCTGTACTGTGTGAACATTGAAATTCAGTTCACTTTCTTGATATGCAGAGCACTTTCTTCTCTGATGAAGGTACTAAAGTTTGCATGAGATAACAGGGCACTGAAGAATCTGTAACTCTCATAAAAAAGTAGTGTAGTTGTACTCCATTTAATGGGCCATGATTTGCATTCCATTAGGAGTAGTTTTGCAGTAGTGTAGGAGTATTGCTTCCATAACTGAAAAATTTAATTTTCTGTTTGCTGTTTTGTTAAATCTTGCTTATGTGGTCATCTTGCTTGTGGTGTGGTGTTTGTCTGAGTACTGTTGGAGTAATGCTAGTGGATTGCTGCTGTTGGAGTAATGCTAATGTGACAAGATGATGTAGTGCTGTTGGAGTAATGCTAGTGGATTGCTTGCTGTAGTACTGGAGTACCCTCTTATCTCTTCTTGCTCTAGACACTACTCCAAGTAAATTAAAACCAATGTTACTCCAAGTAACTGCAACTTGTTGTTCAATCATTTGCTTGCTGGAACTAAATGAAACTTTTCCTTTAACAAAAACCAAATGAAATTTTCCAGTTAATTAAAGGATCATCTGTAGTTTCATTAGTTTTGCTTGCATCTGTAGTTTTAATTGAAGGATCATTTGTAGTTTCAATAGATTTGCTGTAGTTTTTATTAAAATCTGTTATGCCCTTGACTTAGCCTGACCCAGAACAGCAGCATCATTGATGCATACTGGCCCTCACCTCGCTCTTTCTCTCGCAGAACCGAAGGAGACCGTCTGCAAGGCACCTCCTTTTTGGTTGGGAGAGCGTCCAGGGGTCGTGGGTGCGGCTAATGCCTTTGTTCGTGGCCACGCTTGCCACTGCCCTCTCTTCAAGGGCATGTATCATTTTTTTAAACTCTGCTATGTTTTCCCAAGTCTTTATTATCTTGCCTAGCCTTGTACTGATATGTATGGTTTGCTACTAATTACCCAAGTTAGTGTGTGATGTTAAGAATAACCTGAGAACACTTGCCTAAGTTTATAAGATATGACATGTGACAGTGCTGCTGCTATTTGAATGCTTCTGCTGCTAGCTACTTGCTTCAATAGGTGTGCACTTGTGCTGGTGGTGGTGCTGCTTGTGCTGCTACTACTCATTCTTGTGCTGATGCTGATTCAATGCTTATGCTTGTGCTGCTGTTGATTAAATGTTCATGATGTTGCTGCTTATGCCACTGATTCGATGCTTAGGTAGCAGTAAGCAAAACAAACTTCTTTACTGTTTCATGTGTTTGCATTTTTTTCCGATTATGTCTTGATGTCTAATCTTCTTTACTATTTGTGTTTGATCTGTTTTGCATGATGGATGTAGCTTGCAATGACATGACATTTTGTAAGACGATGTTCAGAAGTTGGAGGAGGAAGACGATGTTCTATCAATCTGCCTCATGTTCTGGTTATACTTCGTAGCTAGTTATAGTGTATCTAGTTGTACGAACACTATGTAAAGACTGTAATAGGCTAATTTTGGCTATCGTTTGAAGAATTCAGTTTGTTTCATTTGAAATATTTGTCATTTGTGTACTGTGAAAATGTGAGAAATAGAAAACTGATGAGTTGGACTAACAAGGCCAAGGCCCAAAAAGTGAATCGAGTGTGAAAAGGCCGAGGCCCAAAAAAAGGATTGTAAAAGGCCCCAAGAAAAAGGATTGTAAAAAGGCCAAGGCCCCAAAAGGAAATGGACTGTAAAAGGCTTGAGGCCCAAAAATAAAATGCTACGTTGTAGAAAACAAAAAGGTTGAATATTCGGCTAGGCCCATGTAGCTAACCAAAATTAATAGGAAAATATATATTAAAAAGGCTGAATTTGTTGGGCTCGGCCCATATAGACACCGAATTGGACCGGGCTGATTCTTATCAACGACCAATTCAATTAGTCACAATTTTTCCACGTCAGCTTGCCATGTTGGATCTTACGTGGCCTGGGCAGACAGCCAGCGACCAAAACAATTGGTCGTTGAACCAATGACCTTTATTTTGGTCGTTGCCTTCTACGAACTTATAACAAAGAAGGTCGTCAAGTTTCATTAAAGACGGTCAGCTTTTGACCAACTCTTTTTGGTCACAAAAAGGTCGCAAACGAAAAACAATGACCATTCAGCGACCAATAGTGATGGTCGCAAGTTGACATATTTCTTGTAGTGCACTACCCTTATGAATTGAATACCTTAATTAAGCCACTCAATGAAAAGAATACCTTAATTAATTAGCCGCGCAACGACCTCCACCCAACAGACAAAGAAGTGCAATGCCATAGCATGCCGAGACAGCTGGGTCGAGGAGCAAGGCTTAGTGGGGCTACTGCCTGAAGTTCGAGCTCCACTATCCCACCATCGACCACGAGGGATGTGCTCCAATCACGTCGTCACCGACCTCGAGGATTGAGCTCCTCCTATCTCCTGCTGCCGACTGAGGATTGACCTCCTATCACACCCCCACCGCTGACCGACCTCAGATTAACCTCCTATCCGGTATCCACTTCCTCGACCGCCGGTCCCATTTCTATCTACAGAGCGGTTGTTTTTATTTTTAACGGGTATCCGCAGAGCAGCTGTTTACCCTAAGTATTAACTCAATTATTGCATCCCCATATATACTGGGTAGTACATCACATACAGTTATGTCACGGGAACCGTGTCTCACGCATGTTCTCTTCTCACACAGGTTAGTATGGAAATTGTGTGTGAAGTTGAAATATCGAACACAAATGATATGTACAAACCATGTGCCGTATACAACTGAGTGCGATAACTATTTCCCGACCGTTATCAGATCCCCACAGTTTCCCCATTTTCCCCAAATCCCTAGATAGCCCTCAAATTCCCTCGCGTGGCACTGACATTGGGGAAATGCGGACGAGTGGTGCTGATGGTTTCGGTGTGGCTGCTCCAGCTCGTATCATCGCTCTCGGCAGCATGATGGGCGGTGGTCAGTGCCGAGCGCTTGCCTAAGGTCATCAGAAGGCCGGTGTACTTTGGAGACGAATCGTCTTGTCAAGTTCCAATCAATCCAGATCTTTTCTAACATGTCGAAGGTAGCTCCCTGCTCAATCCATCCTGAATGACGCCCCCACCCAGGAAAGCGATCAACCACCGGATCTAGAGTATGACTCCAGACTCCCCAACATGAGTTTGACTCCGAGTTATGCGCCATCGAGAAGTACCAAAAGCTGAGTTGTGTGCACGGACACACTCCCGCTCGATGTGTATACACGGAGGGATTCGGCATTGGCAGATAGTTTCTCAGTTGCCCCTTAGAGGTTAGTGATAAGTTCATCATTTAAGTTGAGTTAATGCCCCTGCTTATCCTGAATACTATATAACATTGGCAGGGATATGAGGCTTGTGCCTTTTTTAACTGGTTGGATGATGAATGGCATAGCAGGGATTGGAGTGTTATCGCCAAGCTTGCATAAGATAACTTAAAGCTAAAGAAGAAACTGACTGATCTAGAGTGTACAGTCACTATGATGAAGCAAGAAAGAAGCAACCGGAGGCAACAGATGAAAGCAAGAGACAAGAAGGAACTAGCATGTGTAGTTGTAGTTGTCACATTAGCCATCTTCTATGCGCAGTTTGCAATGATGGTTAGGGGTTTTGTTTGATTATTACTGGCTACAACAATAAGCAGAGCTCATCTATTGCTTGCCAACTGTCCTATGAAAAATGCTTGTTTCACATTTGGATGCTCCAACTGGTGTGTGTAATTATCACATTGAGAAATACACAACTGCGGGAATTTGGAGCGACTGGGTACTAATAATTGTGGTTGATTATATCAGGAGTCTAACCACCTGCCAATGCGCCAATATAATCCATCAATCCCCCACTTCAAGTGCGATTCCTCTTTTCTTCATACCCCGCTTCAATCTCCACCATCTTCATCGCCCCGGCCGGCCGCGCTACACACTTACAGACACTCAGCAATCTCGCTTTCTCGCGGTTTGTATATGTACCGCAGCCATGTCGAGCGATAGCGAGGACGATAGTTCCACCATTAGTCTAGCGCCCGATCATAGGTCAACATCAGAATCATGCCGCTCGTCTTCCATGAGTCCGGCGTTGAGCCCTGACCTTGATTTTATCCGGATCATGGAAGGGACGCCGCCGCCCGAGTCGTCGGATGATGACCAGGCGGACAAGTAGCCATCGGAGGATGAAGAAGACGACAACAATGATGATGAGGTGGAGGAATGGTCGAACGAGGAGGAGGACGATGAGGACATCAACGTGGATGACAACGACGACAGCGATGAAAAGCCAACGGTCAGCGGCAAGAAGCGTCTTCGCCAAGACGATGTCGCGGGGCCATCCAACAATAACAACAACAACAAGAAGAAGGACTAAATTAAGCAGACTGTATATCTCTGTTGCCATTCACTCATATTAATTCATTATCTCTGTTTCCCTGTTAATCTTATCACAGACGGTTAGCAATACGTATTCAACAGAGATATTTTACATTATCGCCCATAGTTTGTTTCTTGAATTGTGTACCCTGTTGAGCACACAATTCGCAACACAAAATCGTATGCGCTGTCTATAATTATCACACACAATTCTAATTACCGACTTGTTTGCCTGGTACCACGCACATCTTTTGTTACGCCGAATCATTTGTGTTCTTCTGAATCATCGCAAGCAGTTCATCCGAGTGAACTATATGCCATCTATCACACACACCATGATATGGCTAACCGTTTGTGTTTTTGGCTCATCGCAAACAGTTCGTAGGGATCATTTGTATGCCAAGATTCGCATAGGCAACTCTAATCTGAATTGTGCTTGATGGATCCACCATCACACACACTTCGTCTTATTGGTGATGTTTTTTTCTATACCGTTTGCGATTCATGCATCACACACCGTTTGGTCAAAGGGTCTCTGATTCATGTGTTGCGTTAGCAGCCTCCTGCAGTAGTGCACAATACTCGATGAAATAGCAGAATATCACATGCTATAATGTAACATAAATACTATTACCTTATAATCCACATGGCAGAAATATCAACAAAGATTGTGGAGTCCCATCAACACCAACTGTAAAGTTGAGTGTAGACATCGTAACCCTACAACGCATCACTTACTCGTCGTATAAAATTCCACGACATGAGATGTTGCAGCCGTGCAGGTTAGCATGTTGAATGTACTAGAAAGTCACACCATAAGAGAGTATGAAAGTCCTACTTCGACATGCAATATGGCTGGTAGAAGGATCTAAGTTTAATTTGCATCAAGCTGATTTTCCCCTACTATCAAAAAGAATATAAAATTATTACTACAAAGCTCATATGATTGAGATGGTTCCTCCATCCAATCAACAACCAAATTGATTAATACCCATTAACTTAGTTAAATGTGATGAGATCGCTCAAATCCACTTCTAGATGCTAAAAATTGTCCATAATCGGCGACACGGCTAATCGATTAGCTTGACACTCTATAGAGGTTTGCGCACTTTTCCCCACAAGACTCGATCACCTCCTTTGTAGTTCTCTATGATGCGCCCGATTCAATCATACACTAATCATACATGCAAATGTGTACGATCGAGATCAAGGACTCACGGGAAGATATCAGAACATAACTATAGACACAAATTAAAATAATACAGGCTTCATATTACAAGCCAGAGGCCTCGAGGGCTCGAATACATAAGCTCGAATATGAACAAGTCAGCAGGAGCAACAATATCTGTGTACAGACATAGGTTTAAAAAGTTTACCTTAAGAAGGCCAGCACAAAAGCAACATTGATCGAAAAGGCAAGGCCTCCTGCCTAGGAGCGTCCTAACTATTCCTGGTCATCGACGGCCTCCACATAGTAGTAGGAACCCTTGGGGTTCATCGGCGGTGGCATCTGGCTCCTAGGATCCGTTATCTGGTCGCAACAATCGGGTATGGGAGTAAAAGAGGTAGCAAAGCAACCGTGAGTACTCATCCAAAGTACTCACAGACATATATCATATCTAAACTAAGTATGCATCAGTATCAAAGGAATGGGCTGTATCTGTGGACTGAACTGCAGAATGCCAGAAGGGGAGGGAAAGCTTAGCCTATCGAAGACTAGCATCTTCAAGCATCTTGCAGCATCGGAAGAGATAAAAATAGCATAGCATAAGTAATAAGTATGTTGTAGAATTAACGCCCAGACATACTTCCTCGACTCCCTACGAGAAAGCAATCCCGGAGCCATCATATCCATCTCATGTCTCAAGTATCCATTTCTAGTTGTAATAGATCAGGATAAACCTCCGAGCATCCGTTACCGTGGACACAACTATTCGAATAGATAACTTCCCTGCACGAGTGCACCACATTACCCAACGCGCTTGATTACTCTGGCCGAACACACTTTCCTGGGTCATGCCCGGCCTCGGAAGATCAACACGTCGTAGTACTAACTAGGCTCCGTAGAGAGGTCCCCACCGGTCTACATCCTAAGCATTCCGGGGTCTTGGGCCCATCGCCCTTTGCACTCCGGGACGTTATGTGATGAGCCGGGATGAGCACCACCTCATCCTGGATGGCACTGGCCCGTCAGGGCCAAAATGCTGAACTGGACATCAGACAGAGCTTTTGAAAGAAACATACGACATCGAGTGCCCATAACTGTTCTCGTGTGGCGGTTAGTGCGTATAGGTCAATGGCCAACTCAGATCAAATACCCAAACCGTTAGTGTGTTGGGAGCTCGTGGTAACGAGCAGAGACTCACGATCATGTGACCCCGTCGCCCCGTCTCGAGGAAATACGACAAGGGCCTAGCCCAACCCTCTCTCTCTAGGGCGGTCTACCTGCCCGGCCGTGCCTTGTGATTATCTCGCGGGTACCCTCCAGGTCAACCCGACTATCCAGAGACTATCGGGAACTCAGGCCACCTCTACCGGGCTGGTACCGCCTGTCCCTTCAGTCCCGCAGTAACAGTAACTCTCGCGGGTACCCCCATGGGCAACCCGACTTCAACATATCTCGCGGGTACCCCTCGGGGCCAGCCGTCTTTAACATGGGTCTGGGTTAGAGCCAAGGTAACCGTGTGTCCATAACATCAAGGGGAAATCTGAGGAATCACCCTCGATGGATTCCACTCGATGTAACCATCAAGGTGAACTTAAAGGAATCACCCTCGAAGGTTCACACTTGAGGGGTTGCACGACAGAGTCGTTATCGAGAGTGGTGAAGGACGAATCACCCTCTGTAGACCATGATCGATTAGCTACAGTACATAGTTATCATCAGGAGTGCGTTACGAGGTATCACCCTCGGCACTCGATAGTAGCTCTGCAGAGTCGTACAACTGAGGGCGGTGAGGTTATATGTCGGGGTCTAGACATCGATCACGTTGATCGAGACATCGAAGATAAAGTAGGGGCAACTGGGACAAGGTGAGGGGGTCACAGATGGATCACTAACCAACCTATACTAAGCAGTTTAGGATAATCCGGTAAGGTACAAGAGCAGGTTACAAAAGCAGGCTATGCATTAGAATAGGACCAATCAATTACAATGGCAAAATCTAATGCAAGCATGAGAGAGAATGGGATGGGCGATATCAAAATGATCAAGGGGGGTTTGCTTGCCTGGAAGCTCTGTCAAGAAGGAGGGGTCCTCGACAATGTAGTCATACTGGGTAGCAGCGGCGTCAGTCTCGGTGTCTACTGGACAGAAGAGGGGGGAGAAACAATAAATACAATGCAAACAAAAGGCATCACGATGCCTGACATGACAATATGCAGTGCCAGAGGTGACCTAACGCGATACTACGCGATACAGGGAAAGGGGGAAAACATCAGGGAAGTTTTTCCCGAAGTTTGGCATTTTTGGTCAGATGAAATGGAGGGGACGGATCCATTTTTGCTATGTTGGGGGCATGTGATAGACGAACGGAAGGCATATTCGGAATCATCATTTTTTTCTGAACAACTTTCATGTATAAATTATTTTCATCCAAGTTACAGTTATTTTATATTAATTTTCAAAGTTTTAAACATTTTGTAGAATTAATATAATTCGAAAATAAAAGATTAAAATGCTATGTGCACCTAGCCGAGTGCACACAGAAGTGTGCTAAGGGGCTGACTATGGACCCAGTTGACTGGGTCAACTGTCCAGTCAGCAGAGGCTGACTGGTGGGGCCCTTGCAGAGTCAGCCGGCTGACTGGGCTGGCCTTATCCACTAGAACAGTGGAGGGTCCCACCTGTGAGTGGCTGTGATCTAATTAACGGAGTTAATTTTCTTCGGGGGTTAATTAGTGGGAACAGTCCCACTTGTCAGTGGCCCACAGGGTTAATTAAATACGCCTTTAATTTAATTCGAGGTTAATTAGGGGGTAGGACCCGCGCGTCAGCTTCTTTGGGCGGGATTAGCTTGGCGCTAATGACGTCGGGTCAGTGGCACCGTCGTTTAGCCGACGGCGGCCTCACAGTGTGGCAGAGGGCCACAGGCGTCGCCGGAAAACAGCTACGGGGGTCCGTTTGACGCGCGCTTAGTTGGGTTCGAACGACCATGACGATCTGCGCCGGGTGGTGGTTGTGGTTTGTTCGGAGGTGGCCGAAAACGACCAAGGCATTGTGGCAGGCGGTGGTTGGAGCTCGGCTTGATGGAATTGAGGCCACAGAGCGTGGTAAGAAGCGCGGGTGGGTGCGTTGGGTCCCTACTACGATGCTGAGCACCGAGACATGTTCGGATGCAAGCGGTAGCAGCGTGGCCACGGCTGCGCCATGCCCGGCGGCGAGGAGCTTCCACAATGGTGGCACATGACAGCTAGAGACGACAGGGCAGAGGAAAGGGAAGGGGGAAACATCGAGGGGCTCACCGGGGAGCTCAAGAAAGGCTCGGCGTGAGCTTAGGAGCAGCAGGCCGGTGGCAATTGCCGACGGCGTGACGATGGCCGAAGGAGGAAGATTGCATTGATCTTGTCGATGGAGAGGCGGAGGGCTCGAACCCTTTGTCGCAGGTGACGTAGTCGACACCGGCGGATCTTCTGGGCATTGTCTCACGTGCCGGGGAGGACGGTGACCACGCAGGTGAGCTAGCCATGGCGGCGGTGGTTGCGGATGTGCACTGGGGAGGGGAAAATAGGGTGCTAGGGTTGTAGGGGGGATCGAGGAAGACCTAAAAGGCGCCAGCGAGGGCCGGATGGCCGCCACGAAAGGCATCTGCGCCATGGACGACGCTCGGGCATCCACCGTGCCCTGAGTGAACAGGGGGAAGATGACCGCCAGGTGGGTCGGGCCTTACTGTGCACTTGAGGCCCCAGTGCACAGTGGGGGGGGGCTTTTATTTTTCTTTAACCTTTTTTGTTTTCACTTTTGTTTCTGTTTTCTTTTACTTGTTCAGTATTGCATTTATTCTCAATATCATTTGAGTTTTATAAAATATGAGACTTGGCCCATTATTAGTATAGTAATTTTTGGCACTGCCACAAAGAGTTTGGGAGTTATTCAAAATAGTTTGTGCTTTTCATAATTAGAAAAAGCATTTTAAATATAGTTTTCGTCCCTGTTTCATTATTTTAAGGCATTCAACCAATTTATAAAATGTTGGTTTCTCATGAAAATCACTAGATGATTATTTGTAATATTATGAACATTTTAGTTTTGTAGTTTGAAGAAATATTATTTTTAACTTTGTTTTAAATTTTGAATTTGAACTCGGTTTGGACCAAAGTGCGGTTTAGCAAATTAATTGCGATGACATTGCACCATTAGTGTGTGATTACTATAGCTTAACTACCAGGGTGTTACATTCTCACACTTCATGCTGTTTGAGAACCGAAAGATCGATACATGGTCTTGTATAAGAGCTTCCCCGAACCCAGGTAATGCTCGTCCCACCTACTTATATCTACTTCTCGTAGCACCACCTGTCAAGAGTCACCACAACTGATGTACCAAGCTAGAGCCCATAATAGCACATAAGCTTCTAGTTATTGAGACATGTCAAAGGCTCATTTCCTCTTTTTCTTTTCTTATATTCTTTATATGATTTAGTCTCCTGTAATTGAGACATGTCAAAGGCTCATTTCGTCTTTTGTATGATACGCAAGACAAACATGAATCTCGGAAAGACTTAATTTATAAGAGCACTTTTTAATTTTTAAGAGGATTAATTTCTTTGCTTGCCCTTTTGTAAGTTGAACCCTCAATGAGTTAGCATATATAGTTATTTCATCTCCTTTCAAACATTTAGTAACTTCAATATGGAGTACTTGTAATCATCATGCAAGTAGTTATGTGCTACTATTTAGATCACAACAATCATCAAGTACGTTCTCAAATAAGCAAGAATGGCCACACACATCAAGATATGCATATACTCATCAGAAAGGATCATCCCTTATTCAAGAGGAAAAATGGTAGTTGAACCTTATTGAAAATAAAATATAATCTCAACATGCAAAAAGGAAATGCATAATGTACATGAATCTACCCCAAACTTAGAATCAAGCCGGGGAGATCCAGGCACTAAGCATTATATTCTCACTCTCGGGTATCTTGGCATGCAGCAAAGATGCTCCTGAAACGCTTCCTTATCTCCTTGATAACGCCCTACTGAGCATCTACAACCTGGGGTCAAAAACTGCAGTTATGCAATGTTGTTGTTAAGAGTGTCAATCATGAGCCCGATCTTGTGAGGAAGGCCATCAATCCTTGCCTCCAAATCTTTACTCATCAACCAATAAGAATCAATCCCATCTCCGATCACGTTCAGACAAGTGTTCGAAACCTGCTCCAATTGCCTGATCTTTTCCTTCATCTCCTCCGGGGTCGGTGGTTCCTTTCCACACTAAGCTTGAGGGGGACCTAGAGGAAATAACGGAATAGATCCACGAATATTGAATTGGTATGGATTAGGAGGATACTCACCTAGAGTGGTGTCATGATCTCCCTCTTTTGTGTGTTCTTCCTCCTTGATCTCCACCAGCTCAACCTTCACTTCAAGGTCTTTCCTCTTCGGACACAGTTCATCCTTGAGGCTTACCTTCCTCAAGTCTTCCCATCCTGAAGGCACGACATCATCAAGGTCGGGGAAGGGGATGATGCGAGCACAGGTGGATGAGGTCTTGTTGCTCATGGTGGTGACCGTGCTTGTGATTTTTAACTAAAAGCTTTTTGGTGGAGATGGGAAGCAAAGGAGATGTGAGATCAGATGGTTTAGGGCATAATGACATGCCCCTTCCATCCTTAAAAATGCTAAGCTAACAGGTAATCATGAGATCAAAGATAATAAGTTAGTTAGAAAGAAAGAAAAATAAAATTAGGAAAGAATCATGATGGGGGACCAAAGGACGGCCTTCCATACGGGCGCTTGAGCTCATATGGCTGGTCGTTTGGCCGACCGCCGAGACCCACTCTTTTTTAAATACCTGTTACGGTGATAGATCCATACGATCGCTTGAACGGGCGTCATCGGTCGTTTAGAACACCATCATTTGCTCTATTGTTGTCCTCTTCTCCAAGGACTACTAGAACAATCGCTCAAACGGGCGCTTGCCTCCGTATGAAGCACCGTCTTTCACTTCGGAATCTTTGCCACTTTCGTCTGACGTCCATGCGACCGCCCAAATGGGCGCGTCCGGTCTTTTGAAACGCCATCTTTCTCCCCGTTGGCTACAACCTTAACTCCTTTCTCAGAAATTTTTCATCCCCTGAAAGGTTAGTGACAAAGCCTCCAACTATAGATGAAAATTCCAACTATTCGGATTTAAGTTTAACAGGTCTAACAAAACAAATACCTAAATTCTACTCTTATATTTACTTCTGTGTTACGAAGGTGCTGTTTCTTACCTTTCATTCCTTCTGGAGGGATTCAGCTTGCTCGATCGTGAGAAAACTAACCTCTTCTGCTTCCCGTTCTTCCTTTTGTTCATCTGTGAGGTATAGCTTCAAGCATTGCCAATTCATGATCTATGGTCCATCTTTTCCACCTTTTAGCCGAATAGCTCCGGAGTTATACACCTCTTCTATGTCATAAGGTCCTTCCCAGCGGGACTTGAGCTTCCCTTGAAACAACTTCATGGGAGAATTAAATAGGAGGACCTTGTCCCCCGCAGCGAAAGTTTGTTTCAATATCTTACAATCATGCCACGTCTTATCCTTCTCTTTAAATAGTCTGGCATTCTCGTATGCACTGTTGTGAAGTTCTCCTAGGGCATGTATATCTAGCAATCTTTTCTCGCCTGGTTCCTTGAAATTAAAATTAATATTCTTGATTGCCCAAAAAGCCTTATGCTCTAGCTCTAAAGGTAAATGACAAGCCTTACCATATACCATTTTGTATGGTGACATTTCCATGGGATTCTTGTGTCCATAGTGTTTTGTTTAGCTTTCCTACCCAGTCCTTTCTAGATTTCGGCACCATCTTCTGTAATATCATCTTTATCTCCCGGTTTGAGAGTTCCACTTGACCACTAGTTTGTGGATGCTATGGAGAAGCTATTCACCGAGTTACTCCATACTTACGAAGTACTCTACCGAAAATACCCTGTATAAAATGAGATCCACTGCCAGTGATTAGACTTTTAGGAACTCCGAACCTGGGTAATATGATGTCCTTTATCATCTTCAACGAAGTAGCCGAAAAAAATCTGCATGTTTGGTTGGTAAGGCTTCAACCCACCTGGTCACATAATCTATAGCCACAAGAATATGAGTATACCCATTTGAAACGGGGAAAGGTCCCAAATAGTCCAATCCCCAAACATCAAAGGGTTCATAGACTAGACTATAATTCATGGGCATCTCTTGCCTCCTTCCTATGTTACCTATGCATTGACACACATCACAATTTTTAACAAACCTGTGAGCATCTCGGAAGAGAGTAGGCCAATAGAATCCTGATTGAAGTACCTTGGTGCCGGTTCTTTCACCAGCATGATGTCCTACATAAGGGCTACTATGGCAACCTTCAAGTATAGCATTCATATCATGCACTTGAACACAACACCTAATCATGTCATCTGGCCCATGCCGATAACAAAAAGGATAATCCCACAAATAATAGTTCAGGTCGCTGAAGAACTTTTTCCTCTAATGATAATTAATATCAGGCGACATATATTTTCCTACAAGAAAGTTGGCATAATCTGCAAACCAAGGTTCTATCTTTTTTATCATAGCCAAACTCTCACCTGGAAAGGATTCATTTATGGGGACTGGATCATAAGGAGTCCTTTGCATGCGTGACAGGTGGTCTGCCACTAGATTGTCTTCTCCATTGCGGCCTACTATCTGTAAATCAAATTCCTGAAGTAGTAGTATCCATCGAATCAACCGGTGCTTAGCGTCCTTCTTTCCAAGAAGGTAACCTAAGGCACGATGATCCATATGAACTATCACTTTTGAATTAATGATATAAGGACAGAATTTATCACAAGAAAAGACAATAGCAAGCAATTCTTTCTCAGTGGTAGCTAAATGTATTTGATCTTCGTCCAAGCTCCTACTAGCACAAAAAACCACATTGAGTTTTTTATCATCTCGTTGTCCTAAGAAGGCTCTAACAGTATAATTGCTAGTGTCACACATAATCTCAAAGGGTTCATCCCACTTTGGAGGTTGGATGATAGTAGTTGTGACAAAAGCATCCCTCAATATCTTGTAGGCCTGCACATAAATTTTGTCAAAAGAATAGGGCACATCTTTGTGCAAAAGGTCAGTCAGAGGCTTTGATATTTTGGAGAAATCTTTAATAAACCTTCTATAGAAATTAGTGTGTCCCATAAAAGTTTGCATACCTTTTATATCTTGGGGGTATGGTAAAATTTTTATTACCTCAATTCGATCTTGATCTATCTCGATGCTCTTTCCTGAGACCCTATGCCCCAACACTACCCCTTCTATGACCATGAAGTGGCTCTTTTCCCAATTCAGCATAAAACTTGTTTCTTCACATCTCTGCAAAAATTTAATAAAATTATAGAGATAATTATCGAAGGATGTACCTTGGACAGAAAAATTGTCCATAAACACCTCGGCAATCTTTGAAACGAGGGTGATCCATTACATGGACCAAAGGGCATCCTATGGTATGTGTATGTACCGTACAGGCAGGTGAAGGTAGTCTTTTCTTGGTCCTCATGCCGAATAAGTATTTGCGAGAATCCGGAATATCCATCGAGATAGCAAAAATAAGAGTTGTTGGCCAATATCTCCAATACCTCATTTATGAACGGCAACGGGTAGCGATCCTTCTTAGTCCACTTATTTAGTTTCCTGAAATCAACACACATTCCATATCCAACAATATCCCTAGTTGGGACTAGGTCTGTATTTTCATTAGTAACTAAGGAAACTCCTCGTTTCTTAGGAACGCAATGAACCGGACTTACCCATTTACTATTAGATATAGGGTAAATTACCCCTCCATCAAGGGCACGTATTATCTCTTTTCATACCACATTTTTGGAGGCTAGATGCAACCTTCGTTGACTTTCAATCACTGCTCTAGCCCCTTCTTCAATAGGGATAGCATGAGAATAAATGGATGAATGTATCCCCTTTAAATCTTTCATTGAGTAGCCTAAAGCCTTACAATGTTCACTCAGCACCACCAATAGTTTCTCCTTTTCCTTTCCTAGAAGGTCAGCATTAACAATAATAGGAAATCTTTTTGTATTTTCCATAAATTCATACCTCGGCCCTTTGGGTAAGGGTTTCAAAGTAGGAGGAGGTAGTTCCTCATCTCCTTTTGTTTCAAGTGTCTCATAGACTTTATTCAAGTGTAGGCAAACTATTGGGGTAGAGACCATTATCATTTCAACTTCCTCCTTTTCTTCATCTTCAAATAAGGATTCAGGTCTCACTAATACCCGTTGAACTTCATCTTCCGGTGTTTGGAGATGAATCTTAGCTAATTGATTTAATTTCTACTCTTCATTATCTTGAGCTTTCTCCTTATATGGCTTGCTTAATATTGAAGAAAATGGGAACTTAATCATTTCATCTCCCACTTCATGGAGATAGACTTCTTCTTGATGTATGCTCCTGCAACATTCAGAAAAGTGGTTTCAAACACAATAGGGCAATCTTTACCCTCAGAGACCATTAGTACATAAATTTCAATGGGATAAATCATTGAGACTATTATAATATTGACATATTTAAGGATGCCACAAGGTTTCCTGTCGGTTTTATCTGCAAGCTTAATGACAACATCAGTGGGCTCGAGATTACAGGGAGAAATATCCTCATAGATTTTTGCATAAAGACTGTAAGGAACAATATTGACTAGGAAACCAGGGTCAAATAACCCAAAATAGGACTTGCTCTCGAAGGAACATGATAAATTTGTTTACCTGCATCTTTACCTTCGGGGTAAACTATATGAATCGTTTGTGATGTTCACATATCGTACACAGTGCTGAATAAGGGACCGTGTCTGATGACACTTTGCGCGCCAGTTTTTTCGCTGCACCGATCCAAAAATTTTGGCTTCCGCGGAAATATCTACCTCCCCGCCCCCTCCCCCTTACCAAAAGCCACATTTCCCCTTTTTCTGCCTTCCTTTCCAAGTTGAAACCTTCACTCCTTGCTTGCAGCACCGCTTCCTCGCCGGCGACCCTCCTTCACGCTGCTCGACCTCGTTGATCCAGGTAGGTAATCCACACCCGACCCCCATCCTCCTCCTTCCACACCCCACATGCCCCGACCGCCGGCGCGACACCTTCCACCCAAATCACCAACCCCTCCCCTAAATAAGCGCCACCATAAGGCATGGTGCACGCAGTATAGCCAAGAGCTCAAGGAGCATTTGGCAGTGGAGAAGCAAATCGTGGCCGCACGCGCAGATGAGGTCGCGATGGCTGCCATTCGTGCCGACCGGCAGATCTTGGAGGAGCACCTCCCTGTCGAGGCCACCGTCGATGCCTCGCGCGCTAATGCCGCGATGCGGTTGGCTGCTTAAACGATAGTTCGTGGCATTTTCTCAAGGCCACCGTCGGTGCATTCAACGAAGACTACGAGATGTTTTCTCAGCATGCCCGTGCTTACCTCAACTCGAGAGCCAGCAGGTTGGTGCCCGAAGCGGTTCAGGCAACTCACCACTACAACGAGGGAACCCATGATGTGGAGGCCTCGCCCTCTTCCATGTCCAAGGAGCCAATCATCATCGATATTGTAACACCCCATGTACTTAGTAACAGTGATCACCTTAGTTAATACCATGTCAGCAAGTTTAACAGTGCCTAGACATCATTTGCATCATATTGCATTCCAAACTCTTAATTCAAACTTCAAATTAAATTAAAGTGAAAATAAAAGTTTTTCAAACACATAAACTAAAATGTTCATTAAATAACAAATATTCCAGAGACAATGCTAAAATTGTAACCAACATTTAATAGATTAATTAAGTGACTCTAACAGTACCAAAACAACAAGGTTTAATACATTTTATTTAATACAAAATTTGTGTGAACTCCATTTTCCTCCAAACCAATTTTTAGCAGTACTAACTAATGCACTGTATATATTGGAACAAGTAACCTATATTACAAAACTGTGTGTGAGGCCACACATTATTGCAAAAGTAGAAATAAAAGAAAAACAAAGAAAAGAAAAGAAGAAAAAGAAAAAGAAAAGGCCCACTGTGCCTGGGCCTCGAGTGCACAGCGCCGGCCCAGCCCGCGCAGCTCTTCCCCCACCTCGCACTGCTCATGCCGCCCCGCTATTGAACACCCCGCACGCGCCCGTGTGCACGCACCCGGCCCCCCCCCTCGCTCACCGCTCGACACCGCATCGCCGCGTGCGATGAGGATAAGAGCGACCCCCTCGACCCCTCGGATGAACCCTAGCGCCACAACTCCCCTCCCCTCGCCTTCTTTCACCTCACCCGAGCGCCGTCGTCACCATGACCATCGTCGCCCACGTGCTTTGCGGCCTCCCCGCCACCTGAGACAGCACCAGGAGCACCGCCTACGTCGACCACGTCGACTACGAGGACACGCTCGAGCTCGGTGCCCCGCAAGGATCGCATCGCGCCCTTCTTCTTCCTCGGACCCGCCGGCAATCTTCCTCAACTCTGGCGACGTTGAGCCTTCCACGCGCACGCTTTGCACCTCTGTAGGATCGCTGTGAGCTCCCCTTCCTTCTCCCTCTCGTTGCGCTCTGTTTCCGCCATCGTAGCCCCCTCTCCCCAACATGCCCGAGCTCGTCCCCGCACGAGCTCGTCGCTGGCGGCCTTTCGGCGACCATTTGGTCATGTGCTGCTCCCCGTTTGCTTCGCCGCCTCGCGTATGCCTCGCCTACCCTTTTGCTTCGCCCGTAAACACGCCGTAGCACCGATTCTGTTGCACGCCCGAGAGCTTCGTCGCCGACGTGCTCGCCGCCTTCGCTACACTGCGTCCTCGGCCACCCCACCGCCGCCGTCCGATGCGGTCCACTGCCAGCTCTAGAACGCGGCCAAGAACGCCCGAAATAGTGCACCGTAGACGAATCCTGAGCTCGCCGGAGTTCGATGCCGCGCTCGGGCTCGCCGGCGCACTCCGGTGGCCGGTGCCGACGTGGCTGCCACTTGGCACCGCGGGCCCCGCCCTGTGCCACTGACCACGGGCCCCACTGGGCCCCGTTGACCCCAGTCAACACGCTGACTGGACGCAATGGCCCACTGACATGCGGGCCCCACCCCATTAAATGTTTATTAAAAAAATAAAACTTGTAATTAATTAATTAGTTAATTAGTTTACTAATCTCTCACTGACAGCAGGCCCCACCTGCTAATTAGGTTAATTAGATTAAACTAACTCTGTTTAGTTAGCTCTGTCACTGACATGTGGGTCCTGCTGGACCCACCTATCAGGTTTGACTCTGGTCAGCTGGGTTTGACCTGCTGATGTCACACCTAGGTCGTGCTGATGTCATCATTTACTATTCTGGATAATTCGAATTTAAATAAATAATTAAATTCAGAAAATAATTAAAACTTTAGAAAATCATATAAAATAATCCGTAACTCCGATGGAAATAATTTATATATGAAAGTTGCTTAGAATTTCGAGACGAATCCAAATACATGGTCCGTTCATCTGTCAGATGCCCTAGCTACCTGAACATGGAACTTTTAGGCCGATTTCAATAAAGAATAGTGCTCAACTTTAATAAAATAATTCTGAATAAATTCCTAAATTAACTAAATCATTTAGTTAGGCAGTAGAACACCTCTGCATATCATTTAGACATGTCATGCATATTGTTTGCATTTTTGCAGTGTATTTATTGTTTCTTCCCCCCTCCTCTCTCGATAGACGCTGAGACCGACGCCGTTGCAGCTAGGTACGACTACGCTCCAGACGAGCAGCCCGTTGACGACCCCTCTTTCTTGCCGGAGCAACCAGGCAAGCCCCCTCATTCAGCATCCTGATATCGCCCATTCCATTTCTCCTGCTTGCATTAGATTTTGCTACTGTTAATGTTTGCTCCTATTTTGATGCATAGCCTGCTTTTGTAACCTGTTTATTGTTACCTTACTTGCCTATGTTAAACTGCTTAGTATAGGTTGGTAGTGAGCCATCAGTGACCCCCACCACCTTACCCTTGTTGCCCCTGCTTGATCATCGATGACTCGATCAGTGTGATCGTCGACCAGAGACCGACACACCACTTCACCCCCCTTAGTTGTACGACTCTGCATAGTAACTATCGAGTGCCGAGGGTGATACCTCGTAACACACTCCTAATGAACACTCTGCAGTGTAGCTGTTCGGTCGTGGTCATCGAGGGTGATTCCTCCTTCTCCACTTCCGATACGACTCTGTCGTGCAACCCCTCTGTGTGAACCTCGAGGGTGATGCCTCATACGTTCACCCTGATGATTTCATCATGTGGAATTCACTGAGGGTGATTCCTCGGGGTTTCCCCCCTGATGTTATGACCACACGGTTACTTTGACCTTTGTTACAGGCGGGTCAACCCTGATGGGTACCCGCAGGGGATCTATGATGTCGGGTGTGCCCGAAGGGCACTCGAGTGTGATATTGTGGCGGAGCTTCAAAAACTCTGATTGTCTCCGCGTGTTACTAAATGAGCATATCGGATTTGGGTGTTTGATCTGAGTGGGTCGACGTGCCCTATACGCACTACCACCACGCGGGATAATAGTTTATGGGGCCCTCTACGTCGTACATTTCTCCCGAAAGCTCTTCAGATGTCACGTTTCACCGTGCAGGCTGATCGCCGGGAATGGGCTGGATACTTCACTGACGAGTTCAGTGTCGCGCCTGCACCCCGGCCAGCCACGCAACGTGCAGGATGCCCAGGGTGATGGCTCAAGACCTCTGGGTGCATAGGTTAGTCCGGCGTGCTGACCTCTCTGCTGATCCTAGGTAGGGCGCTGCTTCATGTTGATCTCCCGAGGCCGGGCATTACCCAGCAAGTGTGTCCGACCAGAGGTGATCGAGCGTGTTGGGTAACAGTAGTGCACCCCTGCAGGGAAGAATAATCTATCGATAGCCGGTCCTACGGTAAAGGACGCTCAGTTTGTGTATCCCGATCTACTACTTGAACTGGATACTTGTTACTTAATTGAAGCTTCGGGATCGCTTTCTCGCAGGGAGTCGAGGAAGGATCTCTAGGCTTACTTCGACATGTTTTCTTAATAAAATGCTATTCTACTCTCTTCTATTGCTGCAAGATGGTGGCTCGTGAAGATGTTTGAAGAAGCTAATCTTCGATAGGACTAGGCCTTTCTCTCTATTCTGGCATTTCTGCAGCCCAGTCCACATATACAGCCTTCCCCCTTTATAATGTTGCATATGTAGTGTAGATCCTTGCTTGCTGAGTACTTCGGATGAGTACTCACGGTTGCTTTGTTACTTCTTTTTCCCCATACCCCACTTTGATGATACATCAGATGATGGAGCCCCGGAGCCAGATGTCCCAGCAGGAGCTTACTACCAGGAGGGTCCAGACGGTACTTACTACTGGATCGAGCCAGCCGACCAGGAGTAGGATCGGAGGCTCCCAGGCAGGAGGTCTTTGCCTTTCCATCTAGAGTCATTGTTTGTGCTAGCCTTCTTAAGGCAAAACTTTGTCTAACTATGTCTGTACCCAGATATTATTTGTATGACTGACTCATGTATTCGGATCTTCGTGATCCCTGGACTGTAATATTGTGGATCTCCGTTTATTTGTGTTAGAGTTGTGTTGTGATATCTTCCCATGAGTCCCTGTGCTTGATTGTGCACGTTTGCATGTATGATTAGTGCACGATTGAGTCGGGGGCGTCACAGATATCTCCGACGATGAGGACTAGCTTGTCTTATTAGCTCACTATAAGGACCTATGTTCAGTTTGCTAGCTACACTGGTTAAGCATGCTCGGTTTACCCGTTGCATGTGTTGCCCCTGCCTTTCCTTAACAAATTCTAGTGAATTGTCCTATCTACTTTTACCATGCAATCTATTGCTCTAGTTTATATGTTCTATATGTCGTGCAATGTGGTGCTCACATATTAACTGTTTGATTAATTAGTTGTCGGTTCAGTTAACTATTTGGTTCAATTCTGCAAATGTGATGTTCAATTCTTCAGGGTGCAATTTTGTATTGTCTTTCATGTGAGAAATAAATCGAATTTATCTGTTCAAAATACATGAGAAACAAATACAATTGCTATATTTCCTAGTTGTCAAGCATGCTTGGTTTGGTTAATTGTCTGATCTTCTAGTATGTTATATATTGTGCAATGTGGTGCTCAGTTAACATTTGGTTCATTTGTTGTGGTGTTTAGTTAACTGTTTGGTTCAATTCTACAATGCAATGTTCAATTGTTATGGGTGCATTTTGTTATTGTATACCATGTGAGAAATAAATCGAATTTGGTTGTACTAAATACATGAGAAATAAATACAATTGCTATATTTCCAAGTTGTTAAGCATGCTTAGTTTGGTTAACTGTCTAATCTTCTATTAGGAGTATGTTATATTGTGCAATGTGGTGCTCAGTTAATGTTTGGTTCATTTGTTGTCGTGTTTAGTTAACTGCTTGGTTCAATTCTGCAATGTGATGTCCAATTGTCGTGGGTAGAATTTTGTATTGTTGTGCATGTGAGGAATAAATCGAATTTGGCTGCACTTAGTACATGAGAAACATATACAATTGCTATGTTTCCTATTTCTTAATCATGCTTGGTTTGGATAAATGGGTTTTCCATGTGGCTTGAATTAATCTGATGAATTTGCAATGTGCTTATTTTTCATCAACATATTTTACTGATAGCATGCGAACCCTCACTTGACCTGATCACTAAATAGCTTATATGTGTTGCAGGGAAACAATGGGAAGCACTGAGATTTACAATCGAGGTTTGCACATGCATGGTCCTTTGTCTAATAGCACATTATTGTGCAATTGCAGGAACCATTCTAATATTTAGGTTTTTAACAATTTGGTCTTGCACATGTAGGTCCTGCTATCACAGGTTTTGACCCACTGTTCGACCCTTTTTGCATATGGGGAAATGAGTTGTCCATGAATATTAGTCAAGTCAAGAAACTCAGAAAGATTGTTAGGATAAAGAAATTAGCGACAAAAAACAACAAGATCTTTGTCTGCACAGTGAAGAATACATTAGTTCACTACAGGATGGTACTAACTATTATACCTTGCCTTTTTTATTCCTTTTCCCCATTTCCAATCTAGAGAAGATATTTATGCACATCCTTGTTTTCGGGCCTTTCCAAAGCAGTTCACTGATGATTACCTCTCAAACCACCTGTATGGTCAGGAGGCGAGGACGGTATTCATACAACACCCACAGTTCAATATTGAAGTGTTCCTGAAAAGGACGAAGGATGGACGGTCAATTATCCACAGGCACTGGCCTAAAGTTGCAAAGACCTTCAACATCAATGAGGGCTCAATATTCGCCTTCCACTTCAGCAGTTTTCAAGATGAGATTCATCTGTCTATGTACCATCTATGATGCTAATTTCGAAAGGTTATAGATGTTGCATGTGAAACTTGGTGCTGGTGCAGTTGTGTAATTGGGTAACTGAGTGCTGAAGCTATATGATGTTGTACTCTGATGTATTTAAATTATGAAATCCTGCTTCCTTAATATGAAAATGAAATATATTGTGTGCTTAATATGAAATGTCAAATAGATTAATAAATGGATTATTAATAATAGGCCAATTAGCCTGCTAATTGGGTTTTTCTATTGCAAACGGCTATTGAGAAAACACCATGGGCAATGACCTCAGACAATGCACACAGTTTCTAGGAATAAAACATGTTGGATCAATGAACAATCACACACGACTTCCTCTTGAAAATAGTTTGCGTTAGGCCACCTTGCGCAAATGTTTACCACATAAAAAGTGTGTGTGATGGATAGCCTATGCCACACAGTTTCTTCTACGCACCGTGTGTGATGCATTCAATAACGCAAATGATAAAATTGTTAATATCATCTGCAATGGCAACGCTATAACAAACAATTTAATCGTGAAAATTGTGTGTGATGTACGTACAAACAGAAAAGTTTTCCCTGGATTGACTGTGTGGGATGTACATACGAACGGAAACGTACTTCTTGGATTGACTGTGTGGGATGTACATACGAACGGACAAGTATTCCTTGGATTGACTGTGTGGAATTGTCACAGCCCTAGAATTTGATTGCAATTAGTTGCATAAGCATCCATGCAACATGTCTAGATTTGTTTGAAACTTGAATTGGGGATTGATCAAACCATAGCACCAGGTTAAATCAAATAGGTTCAAGCAAAAATAATTTTCAATGAACCCAAATTGCTCTTAAGAAAAGTTCATGATTTCTGGTTAAGGTGGAAACCTCTACCAAAAATGATGAATATATTTCTAGGATATTTTTGGATTTTTGGATTAACTCATATTGTATTTGAGTTGGAGCAAATAAATCCTATAAATATTTTTATTGCTCCAATGATTCTGAAACATTTTGTGGAGCTCTGGGATAAACCATATTGCATCCACAATAATTTCCAGAAGCTGCAAAAATAATTTGGTTAGCAAACCAAATTCAAAACAGAAGCAGAAATAGAAAATAGAACAGAAGTTAAAGAAGGGCACAAAACCCAACTGGGCCAACTTACTTGGCTGGCCCAGCCCACCAGCAGCTCGCCCGTCGTCTTCCTCCCCTCGCCCAGAAGCAGCTGCGTGCCAGTAGCAGTGCGCGACCGCGGCTACCTCCTGCTTGCCACCGAGGAGCCCCTGAGCCCATCCGACGCGCCTAGAGATGCCCTGCAGATCCCTCTCTTTCCCCTCAACCTCTGGTCTCTTCCTCACCCCCTAGCTCCTCCCCGAGCTCCATCCGAGAGTAACCAGCGGCCGCCATCCCGCGTGCGCGTAGCCATTGTCCTCCTATCGCCGCATCGCCATGTCCAGAAGCTCCGCCATCGAGCACCCCGTCTCCACGCCAAAGGAAATGAGCTGGAGGGCTCCGCATTGTCGCCAACGTCGCCATCTTCGCCGTCGGTGCCCGAAGAACATCATCGTCGATTCGCAGCAACCTGGCCGTCCCCGACCTCGCCGACGACGCCATCGGATGCACTGTGAGCACCCGAGCCATTTACCCCTTCTCCCCTAGTCACGTTCGTCCTCTAGGCCATAGCCCCGCCATGACCGAAAGCTTCCGCCGCCGTGCTTGTCAGTGCCATCGTTGCAGTGGATCAACGACGTGTCTGAGAACATGGTTGTGTTTCTGCTGCCCCATAGATGTCGCCTAGCCTCACCGCTCGCTTGCTCTCTTGCTCTAGCGTCACGCTCGTGCAGACCGTAGCTCCGGCCACCACACTTGTTGTTTCTGCCGTCGATTTGGTCCACGTCGGCATGAACTGACCGGACCAAAGGATGTGGGCGAGCTTCAGCTCGCCGTATAAGGTCTCGGCCGCTCATTTGGTCGTCGGAGAGTGAAACCCGACGCCCTCCGTCATCTCTAGCTCCGCCGGTGATGAGCCGCGGGTCAACTCCGGCCAGTCTGACCCTGGTTAATTGGGTTTGACTTCCCTCTAAGTCACTGAGGTGCAGGCCCGGCCTCTGAGTTAATTGAGTTAATCACCTAATTAGCACTAACAGGCACTGTTAGTTAGATGTGAGACTGACATGCGGGACCCGCTGGTCAGTTTTGACCAGGGACGGTCCTGTTGACTAGCTAACGTCACCATGATGCAATGCTGATGCGGTAATCATTTTTTGGATTATTTCTAATCCAAAAATGATTTGGAAATTCCAGAAAATGATATAAACTTCAAAAATTCATAGAAATTCAACCGTAACTCCAAATGAAATAATTTATATATGAAAAATTATCAGAAAAATCCAAAGAATATGTTTATGGCATTTTCATGCATGCTTGAACAACTTAAGGCTGCTGTATATGAAAATTTGAATAAATGGCATTTGAAATGTCTTATATGGAGTTTGAATTTGAACCTAGGGTTCAAACCGACTCCATTTAAATTGTTGCTAGCTGCATTAGCCCAAATCACAACATATTGCCATGACATGATCGTGCATCATACTGTTGCATTGCATTGATTGTGTTCTTTCTTGTTTGTCAGTGTTTGTCCCCTCTCGGTAGCAGACGATTCGGATGTTGTGATCGTTGACACTGATGAAGAGCAATACTATCTTCAGAAGTGCCAGGCAAGCAAACCACCTTTGAGCATTCTGATACAATCCCACTCTCTCGCTCCTACTCTCTTTTACTGCATTAGGACAACAATGATTCAACTGTTACATGTTACGGTAGTTGAACCCATTCCTCTACATGACCTGTCTTTGCCACAGTAAATAGTTGAAACCCACTAGCATGAGTAGGAGTTGTTTGAGCCATGATGTGCCTACTCATCCATGCTTGCTTGTTATGCCTTCTATGCTTAGAGTTGTGTCAGGTCTGTTTCATCTGGGATGGATTGGGATGGTGGTGAACATGTCCTACTGTTGAGAGCTAAGTGTGTGAACACGATTTGGTAAAGGTAGCCATGAGAGGCCATGTAGGAGTACATGGTGGGTTGTCTCATTGAAACCATCCTCAGGAAATGAGTTCTGTGTTTGTGATCCAAGACAGCTACTACCATGCATTGGGCCCAAAACCCATGGGCCCTCTCAACTTATTAACCGCCTTGATCTTTGTCCAGGAGTTGCAACTAGTTTCTGGTGTTTGTAGGTAGTGCTATTTGTCTACCAAGTGGCACCCGGTACAAGTGGGCTTGGGACAGAGTAGACACAGTGGCATAGTGTACCAAGTGCACCCGGATGGTGGGCTTGGGAACCCTGCTCACATCGTTTGGGGCCGTGATGGAAACTTCGGTCGGACTTCCTTTGCAGGTTCAGCCTCGGATAGGCGATAAACTTGGACTAGAGTCTTGTGTGGTTAGTCAGGTCGTGGCCGACACCCTCACCAGGCTTCCACTTGAAGGTTGCCGAGATACATGATGTGTACATGGCGGTAAGTGGCGAGAGCGTGTATGAAGAAGTACACCCCTGCGGAGTAATATGATCTATTCGAATAGCCGCATCCGCGTATATGGACTACTTGGAAAGCTTATATGGTTCATAGATAACTGGAAGTGGATACTCTAAAATGCGCAAGATGAGCGTGAGTGCTATGGATGGCCTTCTCGTAGGGAGACGGGAGAGGATCCATAGTGGTGTATTGATATGGTGAATATGTGGACTCGTGTGCGCTTTCTCACCTCAAAGGAAATATTGTTAGTCGTAGTACAGGGTAGCCACTAAGTCAAAGCTGGCTTGCTGCAGTCGAACTCCACAACCCCCTTTGTTGATACAGATGCATAAGTAGATAGTTCTGATGTATGTCTTGCTGGGTACATTTGTACTCATGTTTGCTTAATTTATGTTTTTGTAGAGACACTTCAGTCTCACTAGTAGTTCTACGTGGGCTTTGACACTTAGCTTGGGAATCCCAGACAGATGTCTGGTTCCTTTGGAGGGTCTTGTACATAGACAGGCTTCCTAGCCTTATTTCTTTTCAACTGTCTGTACTCAGACAGGATAAGCTTCCGCATGTGCTAGTTGATTGTATGACTTTGTATGTTGGGTCATGAGACCCATGTTTGTAATATCATGCTATGTATGGCTCCTCAAAGCCTTTTAATTAAATACTTTGAGTCGTAGAGTTATGTTGTGATGCCATGTTATATCTGCACATATAGAGCATATTGTGTGTATGTTATTGAAATGCTTTGGTATGTGTGGGGTCCGACACCTAGTTGTTTATTCTTGGTAGCCTTCCTTATTGGGAAATGTCTCCTAGTGCTTCCACAGGAACACATGGATTGATCGGCATGTGTCCTTCTTTGCTCCTGTGTCTGTGCCTACGGGGAAATGTCACGCTGTGTTTACCAGAGTCCTAATAACTTGCTAGAGCCCGGTTACACTCGCTGCTGACCGACCCATGCATTGTTGGGTCATGTATGTCTGTCCCTGTATGTTTGTGCCACCTTGGGTTTACGACTAGTCATGTCGGCCTGGGTTCTCTGTCATATGGATGCTAGCAACACAATCATATACGTGAGCCAAAAGGCGCAAATGGTCCCGGCCAAGGCAAGGCTGCAGCTGTGGGAATACCGTGCGTGAGGCTGCAAAGTGATATGATGTGTTACATGCTAGATCGGTGTGACTTAGGATCGGGGTCCTGACAGCTTTGGTATCAGAGCTCGACTGCCTGTAGGATTACCTAGCCAAACTGGTCGAAGTCGAGTCTAGAAAGGCTTTGTTTATATAAGGGAATTGATTGTGGAAGGGAACGTAAGGCTCTTTTTACTCCTTATCCTCGTGTGATTCTAATTCTGAGTCACCCTCTTCTTTTGTACGGGGGCTAAGAACTAGGCTTCTCATTTCTTCTATCAGGATCACATGTTACTAATCCATAGACTTATAGGAATGATGGACTCAAGTCTCAGTTTAGTTTCTAGTACTTCCGTGTGTTAACAGTTGGTCTCGGAACCTTGATATTGAGATGTTGAGTGGTTATGTCACCATTTTGTAGGATGTCTCAAATCTTTTTGAGCATTTACAACCGTTATGCTGTCTGTGTTGTCCCAGATTTCTAAATAATCTGATGCATCTGCAAATCTTTCTATTCCCGATGTTCCTTTTGGGCCAGATTAACCAGGCTAATCGCTGAGTTCAGGTACTCCATTGCCTTGACGTATTTGTTGAAGTTATCAGGAAACCAGGATATCATAGATACCCACCCATAACCCAACCTTGTGTTGTGTTCCCAGTGTGATGATTCTGGCCACCATTTTCGAAAGCATCTTGTGATGTTATTTAGTTAATAGGTATTCCATTTCTGGGTTCTTGAACCCAAGATTCACTCTACTTACTTCCTGTGGATAGTGTTTGCTCGTTCCTTTAGTATATTAGTAACCTTTGTGATAGTCCTCGAGGTCCGTGGTATATTATTCTTCCATTACCATGAACCATTATGGCAGAAGTTCTTCTGAACCAAAAGATCACAACAAGAGTGCTCTTGATGAGTTCTCCATTCTACATTGTGAATCTGCCATTCCTTCCTCTTCTGCATGGGTTATTCGGAAGAAATATGTTGATCCTTGTTCGACATGCTAATCTATGCATCCACAACTCAGAAAATCATGTGTTCCTTTGAGTTGTTCCCTTTGTAGCTGTATTCTGACCTTCATTTATAAGTTGATAGTCAGGAGTAGTTGTGCATTTATGTTCATCGATGCATTTTACTCTTGTGGTTCGTCAAGCCATTCTATTCCGGAATGACTAGGAGAAATAAACTCCAGCACCTCATCCATTTCTTGGATTGGGTCAAAGTAGTTGTATTCCGTAGATCGGAATGTCAATTCAGCTTCTGTTCTGTTCTACCCTAGAGTATTACCGTCTTATGTCAAGAATGTCATGGGAATTGCACAACCTCTTATAAATTCTTGATACAGTGATACTTCTCGCCATCATTATTCATTTCTCAGTCTCCGTGTTGTCGTGACCGGAATACCGACAAGTGAACCGTGATATGTGAAATCAATACTCCAAGCAACCTAGTTGCTCGATAGTTAATGGACGATGAGGGAGTCATGGACTAAGGGGTCCTTGGGGCGACAGCCCATTGGACTTGGGCCAGACTGGTGGAGCCGTATAGTGACCGGAGACCTATGAATCCGTGGCGTGCCCTCCAAGTCAAGAAGGCACCGGATTTCTTTAATTCCTTATTGTAATCTATCTTCGGTAACCCTAACCCTACCGGTGTCTATATAAATTGAGGGTTTTTAGTCTTTAGGGCTAGAGCTACATTCATCACCTTATCTCCTTAGGGTTTAGCTCATGCTAATCTCGAGGTAGATCTACTCTGTAAACCACATTATACATCCAATACAATCAAGTAGGACGTAGGGTATTACCTCTTCGAGAGGGCCTGAACCTGGGTAAACACTGTGTTCGTCGTCCCTTGTTCCCCATCGATCCTAGATCCACAGCTCGGGACCCCCAACCCCGAGGTCTGCCGGTTTTGACACCGACATTGGTGCTTTCATTGAGAGTTCCGCTGTGGGATCGCCATAGGAATCGATGGCTCAACCGGTCGTTGGAGACCACACCCGCGTCGAGGGCTTCCCCGCCCCTGGTCATCTCTTCGTCTTCGGCGGCATGTTAGTGCGCACCGATCCCACTAGTCGCCTCGACCAGATTGAAGGATTCGCCGCCGTTGAAGGGTTCATTGGTTCAGGGGCATCGACCCCAGGACCAGCAGACTCAAAAAAATCTGGTATCTCTCAGAGTCCGGCCCTGAAGCCTAACTCCGACAGACCGCCCACAAGATCCCCCACCGAATGGCCGGAGTGTCCGGCACCCCCATGTGGCCAGCCGGCAGACCACTTGGCGAGTCTTTTCCGTGCAATGGGAATCTCTGTTATCAGGCCTACGGCCTACGATTGGATCGGGCTTAAACCCAATGACCGAGAAATCAACACCCCTCCGGTCACGCACCTCGTTACCACGGTCGAAGAGGCCCAGGAGGGGCCACAGCCCTACAAGCTAAGAACGGTGTACACTCGAATCTCCAGCTCGGAGTGAGACACCAGCTCAGATGTACGTCTGGACTCAAGCCACAATGCTAGATCCGGCCTCGAGCCGATGCATCCGCACACTAGTCCGGATCCGAGCCCTGCACGACCAGAACCAGATATGACTCAACAATCTATCAAGGATAGTCCGGGTCCGCGGCAGGAGGGAATTCTCGAAATTTTCCCACCCACCCACCACACGGAATACTCTCCGGATTCGGGAAACCCAGACATATGGGACCTCATGTATGTAAAACAGCTGCCAAACAAGATAGTCCACCATTATTGGGCTAGATTTCTCCTGGTAAAGAACATGATGGCACCTTGCTGTGACAAAGAAATAATTAAAACCTTCCAGTTTAACTGTAGGGACGAGGGCCTCTTAAATGCCCTCGCGCGTCACCGAATTCAAAGCTTCACCGAACTATCAGACATGGTACGCAAATATTGCGCCATGGAGAACACGTGGAGGGCGCAACAGATGAACATGGGGCCACAGCCCGCCGCGCACCACGGAAAGCCTTGCATTAAATGAGCTTACACAAATCGGTCACCGGAGCGCGAGCCTAATGAAAAGAAAACTAGGCCCAAATTGGTGTTATATGAGTTGCTGGATAAACCATGCCCAATACACTCGGTCTTGCTAGACGCAAACCCAACTCACAGACTTCGAGCCTGTTGGGTGGTAAGACAAGTGGCCAAATATGGCGAGCGAATCTTGGGCCTTACACCCCCAGATAAATAGTCCTCGGTTTCACCACAAGACCACAATGTCTTTACCGTATACGAGACGTTCGCCTCAAACAATAAAAGGAAAAAGGCTCTTCAAGAGCTCAATCAAATATATCAAGTGACGGCCGCACAGCCATGGGCAGCCACACCTATCACCTTCAACGAGAAGGATGAGCCAAGCCCCCGTAACAACCACGCACCGGCCGCACTGGTCCTTGACCCCATTGTCGATGGTTTCCGACTGACTAAAGTGCTGATGGACGGATGCAGCGGCCTCAACCTAATTTATGAGGACACTCTAGACAAGATGCAGTTCAACAGGTCTTGCATCGAACACAGTCATACCACATTCCGAGGTATAATACCTGGTAGGGAGGCACACTACTCGGGACGCGTAACCCTGGATGTTGTGTTCGGCACACCTGATAACTACAGATCCGAACCCTTACTATTTCACATTGTGCCCTTCCGTAGCGGATACCACGCCCTTCTAGGACGTGAGGCATTCTCAAGATTTCAGGCCATACCACATTACGGGTACATGAAACTCAAGATGCCAGGGCCCAGCGGGGTGATCTCTCTTAAAAGCGACCCGAGCAAAGCCTTGCGAGCCGAAAACAAGATGGCATCCCTTGCCCTAGAGTCACTATCCGAAGCCCTCGCGGCCGAAGAGTTGACATCGATACGCCCTATAGTCGACAGGGATGATGTGGTTCTCAGTAAAAGACAAAAACCCACATCATTCAAGCCAGCAGACGAAATAGTAAAATTTCAAGTGCACCCAATAGATCCCAACAAAACGGCATCCATAGGAGCACAGCTGGACCCCGTAGTCAACGAGGCGCTAAGGACATTCCTGCGTGAAAACTGGGAAATATTCGCCTGGCACCCATCAGATATGCCAGGAATCCCACGCAGGCTAGCAGAGCACAACCTCAACATTTTAAAAGGCTTCAAGCCAGTGAAAACAAACCCTGCGCCGATTTTCCGAACCCAAACGGCAAGCCATGGGCGAAGAACTTGCAAAACTGCTAGAGGCCGGATTCATCCACGAGATCAAGCACCCCGAGTGGTTAGCAAATTTGGTTATGGTACCCAAGAAGGATAAGTCCTGGCGGCTCTGTGTCGACTTTAAAGACCTCAACAAGGCCTACCCTAAGGATCCATTCCCCCTGCCAAGGATAGACCAAATCATCGACACCATCGCTGGGCACGACTCGATATGCTTCCTTGACGCAACAACCACATTCATCACCCCTTACGGGCCTTTTTGCTTCAACACCATGTCGTTCGGACTAAAAAACATGGGAGCCACATACCATCGCATGATTCAAACATGCTTCAAAAACCAAATTAGTAGAACAGTCGAGGCCTATGTGGACGATGTGGTTGTCAAAACCAAACACATCGACCAACTGATAGACGACCTACGCCAAACCTTCGACAACCTACGGGCCTACGACATACGGCTCAACCCGGAGAAATGCATCTTCGGGGTCCCTGCCGAAAAGCTACTCGATCGTCTCCCATAGAGGAATTGAAGCCAATTCGGCCAAAATTAGAGTGCTGTCTCAGCTCGCAATACCAACAGAGCTCAAGCATGTCCAGAAGCTAGCGGGATGCGTGGCAGCCTTGAGCCGCTTCATATCTCGCCTCGGAGAAAAGGCATTGCCACTCTACAAGCTGCTCAAAAAGACCAAGAACTTCCAGTGGACAGATGAAGCAACCATGGCACTCAAGGAGATTAAAACACTCCTCGTCGGCAACACTATCCTGGCTGCACCCAGTTTCGGCGAACCCATGCTACTATACATTTCAGCCACCAATCAGGTGGTCAGCGCGGTGCTCGTCGTGGAGCGGGAGTCCGAGGGCCACAAGTTCCAAGTCCAGAAGCCGGTCTGCTACGTGTCCGAGGTGCTTACGCCATGCAAATCACGATATCCACACTATCGAAAGATAGCCTACATGGTTTTCATGGCATCCCGAAAGCTACGACAATACTTTCAAGAATGTTTGGTCACAGTGGCGTCAGATGTTCCCTTGAATGACATAATCAATAACAGGGATGCCACGGGCCGCATCGCCAAATGGGCCATCGATCTCCTCCCCTTCGAGATAACATACAAGCCACGTCGAGCCATTAAATCTCAGGTGCTGGCCGATTTCATAGCCGAATGGACCGAGGCCGAACTACCCCGGGAGAACTCTACATACTCGCACTGGACGATGTATTTTGACGGCTCAAAGATGTTAGCCGGACTGGGGGCCGGGGTCATCCTAATCTCCCCCACAGGCGACACTATTTGGTATGTCCTCCAAATAATGTACACGGACTCCAACAACGCAGCCGAGTGCGAAGCACTACTACATGGTCTTCGCATGGCTACGACAATGGGCGTGCAGCGCCTCGAGGTAAGGGGATATTCAAACCTGGCGATCTCTCAAGTCAACAGCGAATTCAACGCGAAAGACCCCAAGATGGTGGCGTATAGAAACACGGTCCTCCGGATATTGGCCCAATTTGAGGGCCTAGAATTTCACCATGTCACTAGAGACAGCAAGCAAGCATCCCACGACCTCGCCCGCATGGGCACCAAGCGCGACCCGGTTACCAAAAACACCTTTCTCGAGCGGCTCTTTAAGCCCTCCATGGTGTGGCAGGACAATGTCACCGGTGCACTATCCAACGAGCCCGCTCACAATGCCTCGCCCGAAAATGAACAAGACGATCACGTCATCGGCGACTCCGCACTCGAGGAAACACCTTCCGCACATGAACCCTGGACAGAACCCCTGCTAGCCTACCTCACACAACATCAGCTTCCGGAGGATCAAACCGAAGCACGACGCATAGTTCGGCACTCTAAAGCATACAAGGTCCATGAGGGTGAACTCTATAAGAAGAGTATCATAGGAGTTTTACAAAGGTGCATCTCCGAAGAAGAGGGGCAGCAGCTCTTGGTAGAGATACACGCGGGCATGGGCGGACACCATTTGGCAGCTCGGGCTTTGGTCAGCAAGGCTTTCCGAGCAAGTTTTTTCTGGCCTACCGCCCGTGAAGATGCCCGGATATTAGTCCAACATTGCGTCGGATGCCAGCTGTTCGCAAATCAAAGCCACATGCCCCCACAGCTCTTCGGATGATACCGATCACATGGCCTTTTGCCGTCTGGGGTCTCGACATGGTCGGGCCACTCAAAGGGGGGACAAACAAAAAGAAGTACCTATTGGTCATGGTCGACAAATTCACCAAGTGGATCGAGGCAAGACCCGTCACTTCGACAGAATCCATACAAGTCGTCGACTTCTTATCCGATGTCGTACATCGTTATGGTGTCCCCCATAGCATAATTACCGATAATGGTACCAACTTCACCGCCCAGGAAGTTAAAGATTGGTTCGATAAATGGGCATTAAACTCGATTACGCCTCGGTGTACCACCCACAGACCAACAGACAGGTCGAACGAGCCAACGAACTCATTATGAGCGGCATTAAGCCTCGCCTAGTTCAATCCCTTGAACAATCAGACTACCATTGGGTCGAGGAACTCGATTCCGTACTATGGGGGCTGCGCACTACTCCTAATCGGTCAACCGGATACACAACATTTTTTATGGTATACGGTGCGGAAGTAGTTCTCCCATGCGACCTTATCCATGACGCGGCTAGAGTGCGCATGTACGAAGAAAAGGAAGCCGAGCTCGATCGGTAGGATGATCTGAATGCTCTAGAAGAAGAACGGGATATAGCTCGAGCTCGGTCCGCATTCTATTAATAGCAAGTGCGATGTTACCACAATCGTGAAGTCCGGGCGAAGACATATAATGTGGGAGACCTCGTCCTCCGACTCCCCGAGAAACAGAAGAATAAACTATCACCTAAATGGGATGGACCGTACATCATCGATGAAGTACTCATTGGAGGAGAATATCGTCTTCGCCGCCCGTTCGACAACTGCCTCGAGCCGAACCCGTGGAACGCAGCCCGGCTACGGCGTTTTTACGCCTGAGCTTGACATACATCTCCACCTTTTCTTTCTTTTATTTTCCTTATTTCTCTCTTTTCGACATGGTGTTAGTTCGGCTAAACTGAACCATACCAATCTCGTATTATATACATCATTGAATGTAACACCCCGCTTCGCATGGGGGCTCACTCAAAAGAGCCGAATAAATGTATAAATCGCATTCGTACTGATTGCATCCTTCTCACACATGTTAAGCCAACACATGCACTTATTTTACTTGAGGTCTTTGCTAAGCTGGGTTGCCTGGCTCCTGTGTTTACCCCTATGTTCCCGATTGTTCGGCTAGGGAGTAAAGGGAGCACCTCTGCGATTGTTACGACTGGGTCATCCGGGACCATACCTCAGACGGGTGAAGCCGAAAGCTAGTGTTCTTACAGAATACAATAAATCGGCCTAAGGGAAGTGAATATAGCCTCGAGCTTACTACCAGGGTTCTTTTTCAAAGCCATTGGTGTCCGTTGATCCTACATATCTGGACTACAATTTCACTCGATGAAAGGAACCCTTGGAGGAACTATTTTCATCGGAAGTTGTTTCTTATGTTAAACAGTAATATAACATAGCTCTCCGCATATGTTTCGTCTGATTAAACCAGAGGGCCGGATTGCCTGGTTCCCGAATTGTTGCCTTGTTTCCAATGGCACACAGTACGGAACACTCCCCGATCTTTGATCGGGGAGGCAGAAGCCGATGGCCGGTTAAGACAACATTCTTTCAAAAAATAACAATAAGAACGTGGATTGAGCACGGTCAACATAAAGTACATAGATACATAGAATTGACAAGATTACTCATTCTCGACATTGTCTATCAATTGTTCTAAAGCACAATCCTTTTGAGAATAGCAAGCAGCTAGCATCACCTCATCGTACACCAAGCTCAGTGGTATCTCTCGGCCATCAGGACCCACGGGACCAACCCGGGCCATATGCACCGGGTCTAGCTTGGTGAAACGGGTCTTTACCATAGCCCATGCCTCGCGTGCTCCTTCTCGACAGGCCAAGATCTTCCATAATTCGAACCTTCGCTGAGCCCCTTTAAAGCGACTGGCTAGTTCAGCCATACTCTCTGGCAGCACATCTAACGGCCATAATGCCTTCGCCATGCTCTTCATTGCTTTCTGGGCCCTTTCATAGGTCTTCGACAGCTCCTTTAAAAGATTCCCATCATAGGCGCTGACTTCTTCCTCGGGCCGCCCAGTCAGGAGACCTATCAAGCAGGTGTTGCATATCATCATACAACGCCAATGACACTGGACCACCATACCGGTCAGAGCAGTACTTACCAAATATGCCACCTTTTAGCTTCTGGTTCTCCTCCAAGGCTTGCGCCAGCTGGGTTCTTAAGCTTTCAATTTCCTCGGTTTTCACCGGTTCTCTTCCTTGAGCTCATTTTTCTCCTCCTGACTTCGCGTCAGCACCCGTTTGCCAGTCTCTAGCTCCCTCCTCAGCTCTCTTGCAGCTCCCATGGCTATATAGAGAATATGGTGTTAATGCATAAAATACAACGTATACCTGCACAGCAAGTCTTTTCTACTTACCGGACAACTCGCTGCTGGCTTTTCGAGCCGCATCTAGTTCGGCCTTTGTTTCGACCAACTGTGTCCGACTCACTTTAAGGTCCTTGGACAACTTTTCATTCTACTCTCTTGTGGCCTACAAAAATAATATCATTAGACACTCTTAACTCGGCCGTCCCACCCAAATTAAGGCTTGGGGGCTAGGTGGTTAGGGAACATGATCTGCTTTCAAGCTATATACCTGCACCTTGGCGGCAAAAAGATCGGCGATCCCTTCAAGACCTGTCCGGGCTGCTCCAAGGTACACATCCATCGAATTAAAAGCACTAAATTCCTGTTCGGCAAAGCAGTATGACATAACGTCTCCCTCCGGCAGCGATGATTCATTATGCTCTCGACTTTGGAGTTGGTGACTGAAATATCGTCGGTGTCCGCCAGAGGCACGCCAGCCGCCGTGTGTTCAGGGGAGGCTCTGGCTTGTGCCGAAGACTTGGGACCGGAGCTGCGATTCAGCGCACCCGGGGAATCTTCAGATTGGTGCAGAGGCATACGCCTTCTGCAAAAGTTGAGCAAGTTTAGTAAAAGAGTGCTAAAATCAACCCTCGCTGCAATTCCAAAATACGTTACCGCTGGGCCGAGGGGGCAGGTGCTTCCGCTTCGGTGGAGGCTTTCCACTTTGATCTCCCATTAGGGTCCAAAGTTGGCGCGGTCCGCACTCCTCCCAAAATGGTCTTACGCGTAGTGCGGCGACCCTTGGGAGTAGAAGTCAGCACATGGGGAATAGCGCGATATGAGCGCCCTGTTTGGGTAAGGGTCTTCTTTTCACTTACTGTGGAAGAGGGAAGAGCCCCGGGGTGATCGCCTGTCACAGCAACTTTGAAGCTGTCAAGGCTCTCCTTATAGAAAACCCCATCTTCAAAATCGATCGATGTCTTTGGGTCGTCATCACGGGAATGATTCTTCGGTTGAGGAGGAGAGCAATTAATGGACGCAACCTGACGCCTCCAGCCCTGTTTAAATACAACCAGTCAGAGTTCGGGTGTAATCCATGAGCTCAAGACAGTGGATCGTGGCTTACCCAATCGGCCGGATTGTATCCCGAGCAGCCTTCCCGAATACTCATGCGAGCGAACTCTGCCTCCTCTCCCTTGAAGAGATCGGCAAATATTTTGGCCAGAGCCGCCTGGTTGTCTGGCCCATGTCGTTGGTAATGGGTTACGTCATTGGTCCTATTATAGCACCATAAAGGATGACCCCGCTGCTGCAGGGGTTGCACGCATCGGGTAATAGCGATGGCCATTACTTCAACCATGGTCAGCTTACTGCTGGTAAGCAGCCTGATCTTGGCCGCCAGCGCACGCACCTCTTCACTATCCTGTTGGGAAGGGCCTCTGGGCCGCCAGTTGAACTGCTTTATAGGTGGGTCATTTGAGTATTCGGGAAACCCTTGCCGAATTGGATCGGTGAGTGGAATGTCTTCAATGTAAAACCATTCCGAAGTCCATCGTTCGGGATCTTTCTGTGGTGTCCCAATTGGGTACCCTGTCACGGCTATCCGCCATAGTTCGGCGCCGCCCACCTCAAATATGGATCCCTCCTGGAGGCGAGGGACAAGACAGAAATACTTCCTCCACAAGTCAAAGTGGGCCTCACAACTCAGAAATATCTCGCATAGGGCTACGAAGCCAGAGATGTGCAATATGGACCCCGGGGTGAGGTTGTGGAGCTGGATCCCGTAGAACTCTAACAAATCCCGCAAAAAGGGATGAATAGGAAAACCCAAACCTCTTAGCAGGAAGGGCACGAGACATACCCTCTCCTCCTTACTCGGAGTGGAGGAGTTCTCAGCAAGGGCGCATCCATCAACGGAGATGAGACCGGCACAGACAGGAACCAAATCTGCTGGAGGGAGGAAACACTGTGTCTGCAAGCGCCTCAGATGAAGGTGCGAAATTGAACAGCTCGACCAATCACCTGGGAGTGGACCGTGCAGGCACGAGGATGAGCCCGGGAGATCAGCCATGGCGCCGGGGAATTTCTTCGGTGCTGTTCCTTGTGAGAAAGGAGAAGTAAGTTGTCCCCCGCACCTGTGGATCTATAAATGGGCGTCTTGCCTTGAAGATGGAGGGACGGCCTCATGGAAAGTCGGCGTTGGGCCACACGCCTTCTGAAAAGGTGCACGACGCTCTCGCCCAGAGGGATGGCATTAAAACTCTGATGGTCCCACCTTGATCTTGAGATGTCTTCGGAGCCCAGAGTCCTGAACCTATCCGGGCTTGAAGCACATTAGCCCGGGTTCCAGATAGGGTTCGGTGAAAGTAACACGGCTCCAAGTTGAATAGAGGAATAGAAGAACTCGTCTCGCAAGCCTCCGATCTGAAGATTCTAGAGGACAATCCCCGGCGTTGGAGGCAAGTTTGGGGGCAGCTGAGGGAGTCATGGACTAAGGGGTCCTCGGGGCGATGGCCCATTGGACTTGGGCTGGACTGGTGGAGCCGTATAGTGACAGGAGACCTATGAAGCTGTGGTGTAACCTCCAAGTCAAGAAGTCACCGGATCTCTTTAATCCCTTATTGTAATCTATCTTCGGTAACCCTAACCCTACCGGTGTCTATATAAACCGAGGGTTTTTAGTCTTTAGGGCTAGAGCTACATTCATCACCTCGTCTCCTTATGGTTTAGCTCATGCTGATCTCGAGGTAGATCTACTCTGTAAACCACATTATACATCCAATACAATCAAGCAGGACGTAGGGTATTACCTCTTCGAGAGGGCCTGAACCTGGGTAAATACTGTGTTCGTCGTCCCTTGTTACCCATCGATCCTAGATCCATAGCTCGGGACCACCTACCCCGAGGTCTGCCGGTTTTGACACCGATAGACGATAACTTCATTCTTAGCGTGTTGGTTATTGAATCATCGTTCTAAGATTGATTGTGCTACCTAGCCATATTTCTCGGTGCACTCTTTGATCAATGAGTTATGATTGTGTCAATCCCTCACCCATCTAATCATATCTTCTTTCCCTGAAAAGCAAGATTGTTCTCGAGCTTAGTAGCATATCAGTGGTTCATGATTTTCCGGATATCTTCCCGGAGGTATCACCAGGTTGTCCCCTGACCGTTATGATGAGTTCGTGATCAATTTGGTTCTCCTCTAAACCACCCCTTCTCCAAGAATCTGTGTTGGATACCCCTGAGCTGGTTGGTTAAGCAAAACAACAACTAGGAGAGTTGGAAGATAAAAGCTTTATCTGACTTAGCTCATCCCAAAGGGATATTCTGTGTGTGTGTGTTGAAGAGAGATGATATCTTCATCAATTGATCTTCATGATCAATTGTTGGATCTATTAACTCATGTAATCTTTGATTTGAGTGTGGGCTATTGTCAAATCAAATCAGAACCAACGATGTTCATAATGTTGTCTTACTCGTGGATATTCCTTGAGCATACACCATTATATCCTTTGGTCTGACCAATGCCATCAGTTTGTTGACATAATTGTGGAATTCCATCTATATGGAAACCTAGATGAATTGTTGTTGAGCTCATCGACAACATCCTTATCTTTTCAATGATTTTGACGAACATCAAGCTACTGTTGGAAACTTGTGTAAGCATTTTCTTCGTGTCCCGTTCATTAAGAGTATGTCTGGATGAAAGAAGAGACTTCCACTAATTCACGTGTATTTGATGTAAGTTGCCACCGTGAATTCGAGAAAGCTTGTTTTTGTTTCCTCTAGAATCCTCCCAAGTCAGTTATGCACATGCGAAGTATTCTATGGTTTGATAGGATCGCTACCTCCACTCCATATGTAATTCCTAGCACACCAAGCCACTGATTGACTTGTTCGAGGAGGAGAAGTCTATGCTTGGGATCTAATCCATGGACATGCGTAAAGACTTCGATATCCTTGATGATGGTTCCCAACTAGAGCTCGGTAGTATTTTGTTGTAAGACTTCTACATGGTCATGATTGTCCTGGACATACTGTTCACATGTATATTGCAAACCAGCTCATGTTTTGGAGCTTGCTACCATAGTTCATTTCCCGAGAATCTCGCAACGTCATCCTCGTTGATTTGTGTTGCAAACTTTCCTTTCCAGACATGCTGTTGGAACTATCCTGGCACCAATCAGATTTGAATCTCAGGCAGATATGATGATTGGAATGTTTCCCAAGAATTATAATATTGGTCTTTCTAAACAGGTAAAGTGGAAGTTGTGGCCAACACACCTAGCCGGAAGAACTATTACTGTAGTATCTCGATTGAAAGGAAGTTGGCCACTTCCCCATAAGGATTTCATATGACTTATTCTAGAAGTTGTTCCTTATGGATCCTTTGTGTTCCCGAAGTCTGACCTTACTTGATGACCATGTTGATGCTTTTAAGCATGACGGTGGCAGCAAGAACCTTGTCGGATTCAGGGCTCCGCAGACCCAAGAAGGTTCGAACTCTGGGGCGTGTGCAAAGAACTCAACCTATCCAGCCAACCAAACGCGCCACCCCTACAGCCTAGCTCGAAGAACAAGGAAGAAGATGGACACGACAGTTTACCCAGGTTCGGGCCACCTTGCGGTGTAATACCCTACTCCTGCTTTGTGGTGGATTAGCCTCACGAGAGGCTGAGGATGAACTAGTACGGAGGATGAACAAGCTCGCGAGGCTTGCTCTGGTGAGAGTGAGTTGTTCTGGCTCTGATCCGGTCCCTCTTCCTATGGTGGTGGTTAACCTATATATAGTGGCCTCAATCCTCTTCCCCGAAAACGAAGGCGGGAGGGATTACACAACGGCCAATTTGAAAGGGGACAAGTAGTACATCTTATCCTGACAAAAGGTGGTCTTCGCCTACAAAGCTTCTGGTCGTGATGCTGTGGTGGGCTCGGCAATGACATCCGTCCTGCCGTCCTGGCGGTCTTGGTCTCGTTGCACGGGAATGGAAACCTTTGGGTGATTCCTCGGGACCCCGTGCCTGCGCTTGCCTCCTTAGCACCAAAGAGGAAACCTGCTGCTCTACGCCCGCTGGCACCCGCCTGGCCTTGGTCGTCATGGCTTGCGTCACCTCAACCTCATGAGGTGGGCACCTACATGGAAATCTCCGCTCCTCAGGAGCCAGCCTAAGGAGGCCGCTCCCTCCGGAGGTCTTGATGTCGCCCGCCTCACGAGGCTTGGCCCCTCGCGAGTGTCTTGTCTTGAAGGTGCTGTAGATGGGCCGTACCAGGCCGTCGATGGAGCCACACCGTGGGCCGCAGGCAGGCAAGTCTGGGTACCCTGGTTCCCAGAACGCCGATAGTAGCCCCCGTGCCCAACGCGCGCTCGGACTTGGCTTCGAGGCGAAGCCAAAGGGCAAGGATGATGCGCCACGGGCCCCAATCGCCTGTGGACCAGGCTGACGCGTGGCGCTCTGATGGGACGTGGGCATCTCCACTTCCCCACGCCACTTCGGCAAACGCACGACTTGACAACTGCCCAATGCATGCAGAAGAACCATCATTGCTCAGAAGGTGAGAGGCCGACGGTTGGCCTCCCTCTGCCTATAAATGGGGTGGGGGGCGGAGCCCCCAGCTCAACTTCATCTTCTCGCCGCCTGCTCCTCCTTATCCTTAGTTCCCCCGCCATCTCGCCAAAGCTTCCATGGCGCCAGTGAGTAGGTTTTCGGCCACAGAGAAGGGAAAGGCTCCCAAGGAGGGACCAGACTCGCCGCCGCCCAAAAGAGGCCGCAGCCGCCCTCGCAAGCATGCCGCGACACCAGTGGTGGCTCCCCGAGGGTGTGGGCGCATTCCCTCGAGGGCTGGCACTATTGTCGGCAGTTGCGGGGGCGCTTCTTCCCGCGGCGGAAGCTGTCGCGGCCGGGGCAGCCGCAGCGAAGGGGGAAGGCGCGCAACAGCCATCCGGCCACCGCGCCTGTGACTCCACTCGGCCGACGCGTCCTCGGAGTTCGTGGTGTGGGAGGAGAGGCCCGCCGGCGCCGGGCTCCATCTCCCATGCTTCTTTGCGGGTGCGTTGCCGGCCGGGGGACCTGGCGGCCTCTGGCTGCAGACCGATGGTTGCTGCAGCAAGGCCTCCTGGGTGGTGGTCGAGGTCACCCCCGCTGGCAACGTGTTCCTGAACCACGGATGGCAGATGTTCGCCCGCGCACGCGGCCTGCAGGGGAGGTGTACCCTCCACTTCAGGTACGACGGTGCCGCGACCCTCTATGTTAAGGTCTTCGGGGAAGATGGTCAGCGCCTGGGGTGCTGCTTGGAGAGCGACAGCGACTACGACGCCGGTGGTGAGCTTGCCCTTGGCGACGGCCGTGACGCCTCCAGCAGCGGTGGCTCCTCCTCCGGGGAGAGCACGAGTGACGGCGACTACGATGAGCCACCATGCCGTCGAGCTTGGACCAGGGAGGGAGACGAGCCGCCTTGCCACCGCACCTCGGTGAAGCAGGAGGAGGACACCAACTGAGCGCGGGCACTGCTGGAGGCAGGACCCAGGAGCTGCTGTAGTTGCACGGCTGCTTTTGCCTCTCTTCTTCTTCTTCTTCTTCTTTTTTGCATCAAAAAGGTGGAAAGCCCTGTCGGGGCATGTAATGGACCGCGGCGCTTGCGCCATTCTGTTATCGTTTTTATATTGCATTCCGGAATCCGTGTTGCCACTGACTGTGATTGAAATGACTTAGCTTAGTGTGCCTGCGGTAGAATCTTGTGCCATGAGGATGAGCTTCCCTGGAGCTTTGGACTTCCCGTAGGTCCCTGGTTCCGGAGAGCTCCTTCGGAGATTTCCTTCTTGTGGACTCGAAGGTCCCCAAGCACGGCCATGGGGCCAGGGGACCTCTGGAGGTGTCGTTCCCCGCGCGAGCCCCCGAGCGTGGGCCGTTGGTATGCTACGTCGCGATGCCCGGAGGCATGGACTCAGGAGGGTGTGCGTGCTCGCTGGCTCATTTGAGGGCATCACGCGAGGATTCAGACGCCAAAGGCCAAGGCTTTGGCGAGGTGCGTTCGTGGGTGGGCCCAAGCGTACACATCGTGCCCAGCCCCCATGCGCAGGACGCGAGAGGAAGAGCGACGGGCAACTGTCACTTTTCCTGAAACAAGGCCTGAAAAAAGCAAGTGCTGCGAGGAGAAAAATTCCCAACCCTTTCAAATAAAGATGCGAGAACTCCAAATTTCATTTCAAGAAGTTGCAAATCAGCTATAGAAAGCAAGCAAATGAACAGCCACGTCTGGCACCTATACTAATCTTGTGTCCTCCCACCAGCGCGGAGCATGGGGCCTCCACTTGGACGTGGGTGGGAGCCCCTGTGAGGCCCGAGGGCGGCTCTCAGGAGACTCCGGGGTGTGTACATCCCCACTCATTATTACGTGAGAGTGTCACGGGCGGAGATCTTGAGAGGCGCATGGCCTTGTTCATGGGTAGAACCTCCAGAGGTGCTGGATGTTCCAGGCATTCTGGATGGGGACCCCGTCCTGTGTCTCCAGGCACGCGGTGCCAGACCTGGAGACACGGGCGATCCTGAACAGGCCCTCCCACATGGGCGAGAGCTTGTGAAGCCCCTCCCTGGAGAGCACCCACCTCAAGACGAGGTTACCCACCTCGAGGGTCCTATAGCGGACGCTGCGGTAGTGATACCGCCGCAGCGCCTGCTGGTACCTCGCGGCACGGAGCGAGGCTTGGCGGCGGCCCTCCTCCCCCAGCATGAGGTCCATCCCCCACGAGGTATCCTGGCATGCCTCGTCAAATGCCAAGACCCGCGGGGAGTGATGTTTGACCTCATGAGGGAGGACCGCCTCAGCCCCATAGATGAGGAAGAACGGGTTCTCGCCCGTGGGCTTGGTCGCGGTGGTGCGGATGGACCACATCACAGACTGGAGCTCATTGAGCCAGCCCCTGCCGCAGGCATCGAGTTTCTCCTTGAAGCTCCTCGCCTTGAGGCCCCTCAGGACCTCCACGTTGGCGCGCTCGGCTTGGCCGTTGCTCCGTGGGTGTGCCACCGAAGTGTAGCATATCTGCGTTCCAAGGTTAGCATAATATGTTTTGAAAAGGTTGCTCGTGAACTGAGAGCCATTGTCGGTGATGATATGGTTGGGGACCCTGAAGTGGCTCACGAGACCCTTGATGAACTTGACGGTCGAACCAGCTAGGATGGTGCGCACGGGCTCCACCTCCGCCCACTTGGTGAACTTGTCGATGGCGACGTAGAGGTAGCGGTAGCCCCCAGCTACTAGAGGGAACTGTCCCAGGATATCCAACCCCCATACCGCGAACGGCCATGAGAGCGGGATGGTCTGGAGGCCCTGAGCGGGCCGGTGGATCTGTTTGGCATGGAATTGGCATGCCTCGCAAGACCTCACCAGCTCAGTGGCGTCATTGAGCGCCGTGGGCCAGTAGAATCTGCTGCGAAATGCCTTGCCCACGAGGGTGCACGATGAAGAGTGATGCCCACAGTCCCCATCGTGTATGTCAGGCAGCAGCTCGCACCCCTGCTCCTTGGAGATGCACCGCAGAGAGACGTCGTTTGGGCGCCTTCGGTAGAGCTCGCCATCCTGTAAGCAGTAGGCGGTGGCCTGGCGATCCACGCATTCTGCTTCCTCCTGCTTCTCTGGCAAGGTGCCCTGGAGTACGTACGCCTTGAACTCCTCGGTCCAGCACCCCTCCTGTGGTTCGAGGTCCAGAAGAAGGCGGGCTCCGGAGGTTGGACCGCAGGCTGGGGCGCCCGAGGTGGGGGCCAGGGGCAGTTCCACCCAGAGCAGCACCGGGCTCGCGGTGGAGGGAGCTGCCGATGGCTTGAAGAGCCTCTGCTCGAAAACGCCAGGCTTCTGGGGGTCGCGCCGCGATGCCCTCCTCACGATATCGTCCGCCTCCTTGTTCGTGCCAGGCGGAACATGCTGCAATTCCAGTGTCACAACCCTAGTCAGTGTTGCATTAGAGTGTTGCATCATGTTTAAACTTTTCCAGAAACTTGAAATGGGGTTGACAGAACCCCCAGCACCCCCCCTGGAAACAACTAGGATTTACTAAAATCTTTTTCAATGAACCTGAAATGCCCTTCTAAAATGTCCATCATTTTTGTCTTGGGTTAGAACCTCTGCCAAAATTGGTTCAAAATTTTCTAGGTCATCATAAGGTCATTGAATTAAATCATATGTAACTTGCATTTGGGCATTTAAATGCTAGTAAATATTTTAAATGTCCAAATAATCCCAAACTGAAATGTTCCATGTTGGATATACTCTATACAGTGGGCATGAGCAGTTTGGTGATTTTTGAAAGTGCCTAGGTATTTTTAGAAAAGCCACAAACTTGCAGAAATAAAGGAAACAGAAAAAAAAGGGAAAACTAACTTACCTGGCAAAGCCACCAGCCGGCCCACCTGGCGGCCCAGCATTGTGCTGGCCCGTGCCAGCTAGCTGCTTCGTCCCCGCCAGGAAGGCAGGGAGGTGACGTCGACGTGCGCGAGCTCGCCACGGCGCCAGCTGCTTGCCGCTTCGCCCTGGACGCGCTGGTCGACCTCCACGTAGCGCCCCCGACCGCCTGGACACGTCCATACTCCCCTGCCTCTCTCCCTCGCCCTCTCCCGCACCATGGCCGACGATGCCGCGCCCGCGCCACCGTGAAACCCGCGTCCACCGTCGTCCCCGCGCAGCGTTGCCGTGTCCACAAGCTCCGCCGTCGTCCACTATGACGAGCTAGCCGAGCCCCGAGCGCTCGCACGCTCTGCTTCGTCTTCTTCGACCTCGTCTTCACCGAACGCCGCCGGAGATCCCCTTCGCCGTCACCGCCGCACCAGCTCGTCCCCGACCTCGCCATCTGCTCCGTCGTGACCGCCGTGAGCTCAGCTACCTCTCCATCCTTCCCATTCCCACTCTCGAGCCCTGCAGCGACCACACCGAGCTCGCCCGCACGCGCCGCCGCCTCTACACGTCGCCGTCGTGGCCACAACCACGTTGGCTCGATTCCGAGCACGCCATCGTCTTCGCCGCACTCGCAGGAGCCCGTAGCACCTCCCCACATGCCTCGCCATGCCCCCTAGCGTCGGGTCCGACCTCGCCCGAACTCCGGCGACCGCCAAGGTTGTCGCCGACGACGTTTTCGGCCACCCCAGCTCCACCAACTGCCACCACTCGACGCGGCTCACTCCCCGCATCACGTAGATGTGCTCCGCCGTCGTTTTGGTCGCCGGAGCACGAATCCCGCACTGCCCCGCCGCGTTTGGCCTCGCCGGCGGCTAAACGTCGGCGAGTTTTGACCCCGCTGACCCAGTTTGACCCCCTGGGTCTATGACAGGTGGGACCCGTCTGCTAGTTAACTTAGGATTCGGACTAACTAAAAATTAGTTAGACTAATGACACTGACACGCGGGACCCACTGGCCAGGTTTGACCTGGACCGACCCCGTTGACTGCTGACGTCACCCTGACGCAATGCTGACATAATAAGTATTTTCTGGATTTATTTTTATACAGGAAATTCTAGAAAATACTACAAACTTCAAAAATTCATAGAAATTAATCTGTAACTCCAAATGCAAAGATTTATATATGAAATTGGATGAGAAAAATCCAATCTTTCCATCTGTACTGGTTTCATGCATGTCAGAACAATTTAACCTTGCTGTTTAGATGAAACAAGTTAATGCACTAATATGACCTCTTATTTTGGGTTTGCATTTGAATCCTTGATTCAAATGAACTCAAACCAATCTGTTCTAAGTTGCATTAGCCAAAACACACTCATTTTGCCATGTCATAGCATGCATCATATTGTTGCATATTGCCATGTGATGATTGTGTTTCGATGTGTTCTTCGTGGTAGGTTCTGCCTCCGAGGATATTCACGAGTGTCCAACTGAAGGGTAGTATCCCACTACCACTCTGTCAGGCAAGCAACCCCATTGATCATTTCGATACAAACCCATCTTCTCGCCTCTGCTCTCGTTTACTGCATTAAGACAACAACGTTTCAAACTGCTGTGTGTTGCGGTAGTTGAACCCATATCCTCTGCATGACCTGTCATTGCCACAGTAACTAGATGAAACCCACTAGCATGTGTAGGAGTTGATTGAGCCATGTTTGTGTTTCCTACCATGCTATGCTTAGAGTCGTGTCAGGTCTGGCTCATCAGGGTGATGGACTAGAGTGAATGGTTGTGTCGGTAATGAGAGTGAAGTGTTGAACATGATTTGGTAAAGGTATCGATGAGAGGCCATGTAGGAGTACATGGTGGGTTGTTTCATTGAGGCCGTCCTTAAGAACTGAGATCTGTATGCGTGATTTAAGATTCAGCTACTACCACACATTGGGATCCTTAATTGACTCTCTCGACTTATTAACCACCACCGTCCTCTGTCCAGGAGTTGCAAGTAGTTTCTGGTGTTTGTAGTTGCTGGAGGTCGTGCGCAGCGCTGACCTTAGAGGTGGGCTGTGATGTGGTAGGCACGTGGCACGGTGTATCGAGTCGCCCGTTTGGTGTCTCGGGAACCCTACACACATCGTTTGGGGCCGTTAAGGACACCCCGGCCGGATTTCCTTGTGGATGGAACCTGAATAGGCGATAAACCTGGACTAGAGACTCGTGTGTTTAGTCAGGTCGTGGCCGACACCCTCGCTGGGCTTCTGCTTGAAGGTTGCCGGGTACATGTCGTGTAGAGGCGATAAGTGGTGAAAGTGTGTGTGAAGAAGTACACCTCTGCAGGGTATAAAACTATTCGAATAGCCGCGTCCGCGGTAAAGGACTACTTGGTCGCTTATGCAGTTCATAGACAAGTTAATGGTTACTACTAAAAGACTCAAGATAAGTGTGAGTACCACGGATGGCCCTCTCGTAGGATGACGAGGGAGGATCCACGGTGGAGTATTGTGATGGTGATTAGTGGACTCGTGTACGAAAACTAATTTTACAAGTGGTGTCGCGTAGGATAGCTTAGCCAAGAGTCAAAGCTGGCTTGCTGCGATAACTCCGCCACCCTTCTTGAGAATGTGCATGTATAGTAGGATCTGTTGTAAGACTTGCTGAGTACCTTCGTACTCATGTTGCTTTAATAATTGTTGCAGACGAGAACACCGCCCCCTCCGATGGGTTCTATGTAGATCTCGACGTTGACAAGTGACTTGCCACCCAGGTGGTGACTTGAGCTTGTGAAGGGCCTATGTAGATAGACAGGCTTCGTCAAGCCTTCTTTCTTTCTAGTGTCTGTACTCAGACTAGTTGCTTCCGCATGTGCTTGTATGTTTGTATGACTTGAGTGTCGGGTCGTGTGACCCCTATCTGTATGAACATGTTATGTATGGCTCCCCGGAGCATTTAAATAAAGTACTTTGAGTGGTAGAGTTTTGTTGTGATGCCATGTTGTATTTACACATATCGAGCATATTGTGTGTATGACTGAAATGCATGGTATGTGTGGGATCCGACTATCTAGTTGTTTATCCTTGGCAGCCTCTCTTATGGGGAAATGTAGTCTGGTGTCTCCACTAAGCCTTGGTAGTCCGCTACAGCCCGGTTTACCGGAGTCCTGCTAGCCCAGCACTACTGCTCTGGAACACTTAGACTGGCCGGCATGTGTTTCACTTCGTTCCTGTGTCTGTCCCTTCGAGGAAATGTCACGCGGTGACATCTGGAGTCCTGCCTAGCCTGCTACAGCCCGGGTTCCCGGAGTCCTGTTAGCCCAGTGCTACAGCCCGGATTCACACGCTGCTGACCGACATGCTCGATGTTGATTCATGTATGCCTGTCCCCGTAAGTTAGCGCCGCTTTGGGTTCACGACTAGCCATGTCGGCCCGGGTTCTCTGTCATATGGATGCTAGCGACACTATCATATACGTGAGCCAAAAGGCGCAAACGGTCCCGGGCCATGGTAAGGCGACACCCGTGGGAATACCATGCGTGAGGCCGCAAAGTGATATGAGGTGTTACAGGCTAGAACGGTGTGACTTATAATCGGGGTCCTGACAGCGTTGGTATCAGAGCCGGACTGCCTGTAGGTTCGTTGAGCCAAACTGGTCGATGTCGAGTCTAGAAATGCTTTAGTTTTATATAAGGGAATTGATTGTGGAAGGGAACGTAAGGCTCTTTTTACTCCTTTACCTTATGCCCTCTGGTCTGAGTCATCCTCTTCTCTTTCTACGTGTGTTAAGGACTAGGCTCTCTTCTCTCTATCAGGTTCACGTGTTACTAATCCGTAGACTTATAGCAATGATGGATTCAAGCCTCTGTTCTGTTCCTACTACTTTTGTGTGTTGCTAGTTGATCTCAGAACCTTGATATTGTGTTGCTAAGTGGTTATGCCACCAATTGCAGGATGTCTCAAATCTTTTGAGCATTTACAGCCATTATGCTGTCCGAGTCATCCCAGGTTTCTAAATAGTCTGATGCATTTGCAAATCGCTTCTTTCCGTTCCCGATGTTTCTTTGGGCCAGTTTAACCACACCAATTAGTGAGTTGAGGTACTCTGTTGCCTCGACATATATGTTGGAGCTATGGTTATGACCCTAGGTGTCTTAGAGAACCACTCAGTAATCTAGCAATGCTTTGTATCCTCCGTGTGATGATTCTAGCCATTATTCCCGAAAGCATCCCGTGATGCCATTTAGTTAGTAGGCATTCTATTTCTGGGTTCTTGAGCCCAAGATTCACTCTACTTACCTCCTGCTGATAGCGTTTGCTAGTTCCTTTAGGATATTAGTAACCTTTGCGATAGTCCTCGAGGTCCGTGGTATATCATTCTTCCAAATACCATGAACCATTCTTGGCAGAAGTTCTTTTGAACCAAAGGATCACCACAAGAGTGCTCTTGATGAGTTCTCCATTCTACATTGTGAATCTGCCAGTCCTACCGTTCTGCATGGGTTATCCGGAAGAAATGTTGAGCTTTGTCCGACATACTAATCTATGCATCCACAACTCAGAAAGTTTATGTTCCTTTGAGTTGTCCCTCTTTAGTTGTATTCTGGCCTCCGTCTATCATTTGATAGTCAAGGGTATGTGTGCATTCGTGTTCATCGATGCCTATTATTCTTGTAGTCCGTCAAGTCGTTCTATTCCGGAATGACTAGGAGAAACAAACTCCAGTACCTCATCCAGTTCTAGGATTGGGTGAAAGCAGTTGTACCCCGCGGACCAAAATGCCAATCCAGCTTTTGTTCTATTCTACCTTGGAGTGTTACTATCTTTATGTCAAGAATTTCATGAGAATTGCACTACTTCTTATGGATTCTTGTCGCAGTGATACTTCTTGCCATCATTATTCATTCCTCGGTTCCCGTGTTATTGTAACCGGAATGCCGACAAGTGTACTGTGATGTGCGAAATCAATACTCCTAGCAACCCTATTGCTTGGTAGTTAATGGACAATACTCTCATTCTTAGCATGTTGGATATTGAATCATCATCCTAAGATTTATCGTGCGACCTAGTCCTTATTTCTGGTGCACTCTTCGATCAATGAGTTAGGATTTTGTTAATCCTTGCTTATTTGATCATGTCATCTTGCCTCGAAAGCAAGATTGTTCTTGAGCTTAATAACATATCGGTGGTTCATGATTTTCCGATTATCTTCTCGGAAGTATCACCAGGTTGTCCCCTGACTGTTATGTTGAGCTCGTGATCAAGTTGGTTTCTTGTAACCAGCCCTTCTCCAAGAATCTGTGTCGGATACCCTGAGCTAGTTGGTTAAGCTAAATAACAACTTGGAGAGTTGGAAGATAAAAGCTTGCCTAGCTTAGTTCATTTCAAGGGGTCTATCTGTGTGTGTTGAAGAAAGATGATATCTTCATCGATTGGTCCTCGTGATCAGTTGTTGGACCTATTATCTTATCAAAACTTTGATTTGAGTATGGGCCATCACCAAATCAAATCAGTACCAACGATGTTCGTAATGTTGTCTTACTCGTGGTTGATCCCTCGAGCATACATCATTACATCTTTTGGTCTGACCAATGCTATCACCTTGTTCACATAATTGTGGAATTCCATTTTTATGGAAACCTGGATGAAATGTTGTTGAGCCTATCAACAGCATACTTATCTTCTCCATAATTTTGTTGAACATTAAGTTAGTGTTGGAAACTTTTGAAAGCATTTCTTCATGCTAGCTCATGGAGCATATGTTTGGATGAAAGAAGTGACTTCCTCTAATTCATGTGCATTCGATGCAAGTTGCCGCAGTGAATTTGAGAAAAGTTTGTTACGCTTCCTCTAGAATCATTCCAAGCCAGTCATGCATGTGCAAAGTATACCATGGTTTGGTAGATTAATTACCTCCACTCCATATGTATTCCGTAGCACACCAAGCCACTGATTGATTTGTTCAAGGAGAAGAAGTTCCTTTCTAAGACCCGGGGCTTATGCAAGGACTTCGATATCCTCGATGATGGTTCCCCACCTGAACTCGGTAGCATTTTATTATAAGAGTACCACGTGGTCATGCTTGTCTGGGACAGCGTGTTCACATGTGTGTAGCAGAACCAGCTCATGTTTTGGAGCTTACTATCGTAGTTCATCTCCCGAGAATCTCGCAACGTTATCTCGTCGATTTGTGTTGCAATCCTTCCTTTCAGACATGATGAGTCTGGAATATCCTGACACCAACCAGATCTGAATCTCAGGCAGATATGATGGTTGGAACGTTTCCCAAGAACTATAATATTGGTCTCTGTAACTGGTAAAGTGGATGTCATGGCTAACACACCCAGCTGGAAGACCTATTATTGTAGTATCTTGATTGAGGAAGTTGGCCACCTTCCCATAAGGATTTCGTAGGATTTACTCCAGTAGTTACTCCTAATGGATTCTTGTGTTCACGAAGTCCGACCTTTTACTTGATGTCCTAGATACCAAAGCATATCTATAAATGGGTTACGCTAGCACATCAAGGAGAACATTAGAAGCGGAGTGCTAAATGTCTCTCGGTCGATCATCTGGATTTCGTTCCCTTTGCCTCGCTAAGGTGAAATCTGAGAAAGTGTTGTCTTCCTTTGCATCTGCATTGTCCATCACTATTCATCATGGTAGTATGATGTGTTGCCAGGATCCCCAACACGGATGTTGGTAAGACTTTGATGAGTATGGAAATGCTCAAGTTCTTGAGAGCACACTCAGTCACTAGGATATATCCTCGGTATCAATTGGAATGTGCCTTCCGTTTGCCGAGTTGTTATATAACCATAACTCCTTTCCGATTTGAGTATGCAACTTCTTCGAGCTCCTTCAAACAATCGTTTGTGAATTTCCTTAGGCTGGTATAGAGAGTTTCAATGATCTCTGTATCAAAAGTAATTCTTTTTGCCACCTAAGGGAATAATTCTACGAGTCACCTCCTCGAAGGTGCCCTATTATGAAATCGTGGTAACTATCTCCTCGCTACTTTGAAACTGCTCATCATCTTATCTAAGCGTGGAATTGTTGCCTAACAAATTGAAACCCTCGTCTTCTACTTCCCTCCATCACCCGGATGTATGTGTTATGTCTCAGTTCAAGAGATGCTCCAACATCTCATTCCATGAGTTGGTCATGACTTGCTCGATCTTTATGAAGATCAAATCCTATAGAGTTTTCCTCTCTTCCATCGTCATAGCTGTATGAAGATATCGAAGGCAAAGATGCCAAGATCAACATGATGCAATGGACCATGAAGACTATGCTAGTTCCATGTCCCCTGTGTCTTCTTACCTCACGTCTTGAATCTCGGGACGAGATTCTTGTTTAGTGGGGGTGAGTTGTCACAACCCTAGTCAGTGTTGCATTAGAGTGTTGCATCATGTTTAAACTTTTCCAGAAACTTGAAATGGGGATGACAGAACCCCCATCACCCCCCCTGGAAACAACTAGGATTTACTAAAATCTTTTTCAATGAACCTGAAATGCCCTTCTAAAATGTCCATCATTTTTGTCTTGGGTTAGAACCTCTGCCAAAATTGGTTCACAATTTTCTAGGTCATCATAAGGTCATTGAATTAAATCATACGTAACTTGCATTTGGGCATTTAAATGCTAGTAAATATTTTAAATGTCCAAATAATCCCAAACTGAAATGTTCCATGTTGGATATACTCTATACAGTGGGCATGAGCAGTTTGGTGATTTTTGAAAGTGCCTAGGTATTTTTAGAAAAGCCACAAACTTTGTAGAAATAAAGAAAACAGAAAAAAGGGAAAACTAACTTACCTGGCAAAGCCACCAGCCGGCCCACCAGGCGGCCCAGCACTGTGCTGGCCCGTGCCAGCCAGCTGCTTCGTCCCCGCCAGGCAGGCAGGGAGGTGACGTCGGCGTGCGCGAGCTCGCCACGGCGCCAGCTGCTTGCCGCTTCGCCCTGGACGCACTTGTCGACCTCCACGTAGCGCCCCCGACCGCCTGGACACGTCCATACTCCCCTACCTCTCTCCCTCGCCCTCTCCCGCACCATGGCCGACGATGCCGCGCACGCGCCACCGTGAAACCCGCGTCCACCGTCGTCCCCGCGCCGCGTTGCCTTGTCCACAAGCTCCGCCGTCGTCCACTACGACGAGCTAGCCGAGCCCCGAGCGCTCGCACGCTCTGCATCGTCTTCTTCGACCTTGTCTTCACCGAATGTCGCCGAAGATCACCTTCGCCATCACCGCCGCACCAGCTCGTCCCCGACCTCGCCGTCTGCTCCGTCGTGACCGCCGTGAGCTCAGCTATCTCTCCATCCTTCCTATTCTCACTCTCGAGCCCTGCAGCGACCACACCGAGCTCGCCCGCACGCGCTGCCGCCTCTACACGTCGCCGTCGTGGCCACAACCACGTTGGCTCGATTCCGAGCATGCCATCGTCTTCGCCGCACTCGCAGGAGCCCGTAGCACCTCCCCACACGCCTCGCCGTGCCCCCTAGCGTCGGGTCCGACCTCGCCCGAACTCCGGCGACCGCCAAGGTTGTCGCCGACGACGTTTCCGGCCACCCCAGCTCCACCCACTGCCACCACTCGACGCGGCTCACTCCCCGCATCACGTAGATGTGCCCCGCCGTCGTTTTGGTCGCCGGAGCACGAATCCCGCACTGCCCCGCCGCATTTGGCCTCGCCGGCGGCTAAACGCCGGCGAGTTTTGACCCCGCTGACCCAGTTTGACCCCCTGGGTCTATGACAGGTGGGACCCGTCTGCTAATTAACTTAGGATTAGGACTAACTAAAAATTAGTTAGACTAATGACACTGACACGCGGGACCCACAGGCCAGGTTTGACCTGGACCGACCCCGTTGACTGCTGATGTCACCCTGAAGCAATGCTGACGTAATAAGTATTTTCTGGATTTATTTTTATACAGGAAATTCTAGAAAATACTACAAACTTCAAAAATTCATAGAAACTAATCTGTAACTCCAAATGCAAAGATTTATATATGAAATTGGATGAGAAAAATCCAATCTTTCCATCTGTACTGGTTTCATGCATGTCAGAACACTTTAACCTTGCTGTTTAGATGAAACAATTTAGTGCACTAATATGACCTCTTATTTTGGGTTTGCATTTGAATCCTTGATTCAAATGAACTCAAACCAATCTGTTCTAAGTTGCATTAGCCAAAACACACTCATTTTGCCATGTCATAGCATGCATCATATTGTTGCATATTGCCATGTGATGATTGTGTTTCGATGTGTTCTTCGTGGTAGGTTCTGCCTCCGAGGATATTCACGAGTATCCAACTGAAGGGTAGTATCCCACTACCACTCTGTCAGGCAAGCAACCCCATTGATCATGTCGATACAAACCCATCTTCTCGCCTCTGCTCTCGTTTACTGCATTAAGACAACAACGTTTCAAACTGCTGTGTGTTGCGGTAGTTGAACCCATATCCTCTACATGACCTGTCATTGCCACAGTAACTAGATGAAACCCACTAGCATGTGTAGGAGTTGATTGAGCCATGTTTGTGTTTCCTACCATGCTATGCTTGCTATGCTTAGAGTCGTGTCAGGTCTGGCTCATCAGGGTGATGGACTAGAGTGAATGGTTGTGTCGGTAATGAGAGTGAAGTGTTGAACATGATTTGGTAAAGGTATCGATGAGAGGCCATGTAGGAGTACATGGTGGGTTGTTTCATTGAGGCCGTCCTTAAGAACTGAGATCTGTATGCGTGATTTAAGATTCAGCTACTACCACACATTGGGATCCTTAATTGACTCTCTCGACTTATTAACCACCCCCGTCCTCTGTCCAGGAGTTGCAAGTAGTTTCTGGTGTTTGTAGTTGCTGGAGGTTGTGCGCAGCGCTGACCTTAAAGGTGGGCTATGATGCGGTAGGCACGTGGCACGGTGTATTGAGTCGCCCGTTTAGTGTCTCGGGAACCCTGCACACATCGTTTGGGGCCGTTAAGGACACCCCGGCCGGATTTCCTTGCGGATGGAACCCGAATAGGGAATAAACCTGGACTAGAGACTCGTGTGTTTAGTCAGGTCGTGGCCGACACCCTCGCTCGGCTTCCGCTTGAAGGTTGCCGGGTACATGTCGTGTAGCGGCGATAAGTGGTGAAAGCGTGTGTGAAGAAGTACACCCCTGCAGGGTATAAAGCTATTCGAATAGCCGCGTCCGCGGTAAAGGACTACTTGGTCGCTTATGCAGTTCATAGACAAGTTAATGGTTACTACTAAAAGACTCAAGATAAGTGTGAGTACCGTGGATGGCCCTCTCGTAGGATGACGAGGGAGGATCCACGGTGGAGTATTGTGATGGTGATTAGTGGACACGTGTGCGAAAACTAATTTTACAAGTGGTGTCTCGTAGGATAGCTTAGCCAAGAGTCAAAGCTGGCTTGCTGTGATAACTCCACCACCCTTCTTGAGAATGTGCATGTATAGTAGGACCTGTTGTAAGACTTGCTGAGTACCTTCGTACTCATGTTGCTTTAATAATTGTTGCAGACGAGAACACCGCCCCCTCCGATGGGTTCTATGTAGATCTCGACGTTGACGAGTGACTTGCCACCCAGGTGGTGACCTGAGCTTGTGAAGGGCCTATGTAGATAGACAGGCTTCGTCAAGCCTTCTTTCTTTCTAGTGTCTGTACTCAGACTAGTTGCTTCCGCATGTGCTTGTATGTTTGTATGACTTGAGTGTCGGGTCGTGTGACCCCTATCTGTATGAACATGTTATGTATGGCTCCCCGGAGCCTTTAAATAAAGTTCTTTGAGTTGTAGAGTTTTGTTGTGATGCCATGTTGTATTTACACATATCGAGCATATTGTGTGTATGATTGAAATGCTTGGTATGTGTGGGATCCGACTATCTAGTTGTTTATCCTTGGCAGCCTCTCTTATGGGGAAATGTAGTCTGGTGTCTCCACTGAGCCTTGGTAGTCCGCTACAGCCCGGTTTACCAGAGTCCTGCTAGCCCAGCACTACTTCTCCGGAACAATTATACTGGCCGGCATGTGTTTCACTTCGTTCCTGTGTCTGTCCCTTCGGGGAAATGTCACGCGGTGACATCCGGAGTCCTGCCTAGCCTGCTACAGCCCGGGTTCCCGGAGTCCTGTTAGCCCAGTGCTATAGCCCGGATTCACACACTGCTGACCGACATGCTCGATGTTGATTCATGTATGCCTGTCCCCGTAAGTTAGCGACGCTTTGGGTTCACGACTAGCCATGTCGGCACGGGTTCTCTGTCATATGGATGCTAGCGACACTACCATATACGTGAGCCAAAAGGCGCAAACGGTCCCGGGCCATGGTAAGGCGACACCCGTTGGAATACCGTGCGTGAGGCCGCAAAGTGATATGAGGTGTTACAGGCTAGATCGGTGTGACTTAGAATCGGGGTCCTGACATCCAGACCCAAGAGTTTTTCAATTTTGCGTACCTCTTCCAAGTATGCCTCCATGTGCTCGTCCTTGGGCGTGTACTCCTTGTTGGAGAAGTTGACGAGGAGCTGAGAATCGCCCTTGATGGTGAGGCACTTGATCCCCAGGCCCGCTGCGGCCCAGAGGCCTGCGATCAGGCCTTCGTATTTCGTGATGTTGTTGGAGACCTTCTCGCCATGCTAGAAGCAGAGCTGCACGACGTAGTAGAGCTTGTCCTGAGTAGGCGAGACGAGCACGCCTACAGCCCCTGCGCCCCAGTGTGCGAATGTGTCGTCAAAGTACATGACCCTACCATCGGGCGTCTCGTCTCCGGGCACGAGGGAGCGGTTTTCACCAACCCCTCAGTCGGGGGCGTCAGTCCATTCCGCCACAAAGTCAGCGAGGGCCGCGCCCTGGATGACCCTGGTGGTGCTGAACTCCAGCTGGAACGCCTGCAGCTCGATGTTCCATTCAGCAACCCTACCTGCGGCGTTTGGGCTCCGGAGCACCCTCTCCAGGGGGAACACGGACACAACCTTGATGGGGTGGCCCTGGAAGTAGTGGCGTAGCTTCCTGGAGGCGACGAGGATCATGAGCAGAATCTTCTGTGGCATGGGGTAGCGCGCGCGCATCGCGCAACACTGTGCTGACAAAATACCTAGGGTGCTCGACAAGAGAGGGGGCGCTGATGGCGTCCGGCCCTGCCCGAGGCGTGGGGGCCTCAGGAACCTTGCCCTCTACCGGGGTGACCGATGCCCCAAGAGGGCTGCCCTGAGGTGGCGATGGCGTGGCTGAACACGAGGTACTGTGCCACGCACCTGCGCCTGCGTGCTCTTCCCGGACCGCCACGAGTGCTGCGCTCGCCGAGTGGGGTGTGGCGGCCAGGTAAAGCACTAGGGGCTCAAGAGGTCGAGGTGCCACCATCACCGGAGGGCTGGTGAGATACCTATTGAGGTCTTGGAAGGCCTCCTTGGCCTCCGGAGTCCACTCGAACGGGCCCTTCTTCTTCATCAACTTGAAAAACGGGAGGGCGCGCTCGCCGAGCTTTGAGATGAAACGCCCTAGCGAGGTCACGCAGCCCGCGAGCTTCTGCATTTCCTTGAGGGTCTGTGGCGGACTCATCCTCTCTATCGCCTTGATCTTCTCTGGGTTAGCCTCGATCCCTCTGTGTGACACCAAGAAACCCAACAGCTTACCAAACGGAACGCTGAACACACACTTCTCTGGGTTGAGGCGCAGGTTTACTGCGCGTAAGTTGGAAAAAGTTTCTTCCAGGTCTTCGATGTGGGTTTTTGCTTCCCACGACTTGACCACTATGTCATTGACGTACGCCTCGGCGTTCCTCACGAGCTGCTTGCCCAAGGCGATGTGCATCAATCGCTGGAAGGTCGCGCCGGCGTTGCGCAACCCGAACGGCATGCAGGTGTAACAGTACACCCCGCACGGGGAGAGGAAGGTTGTCTTCTCAACGTCTTGCACCACCATCTTGATCTGATGGTAGCCCGAGAAGGCGTCTAGAAAACACAGTAGGTCGCACTCAGTGATGTTGTCAACGATCTGGTCAATGCGTGGAAGAGGGAAAGGGTCTTGAGGGCAAGCTTTGTTGAGGCTCGTGAAGTCGACGCACATGCGCACCTTTCCCTCCTTCTTGGGGACGATGACTGGGCTGGCCTGCCAATCCGGGTGCCGCACTTCTCGGATGATGCCGGCTTCTTGTAGCTTGCGGACCTCCTGGACGATGAATGATTGCTTCTCCGGGGCTTGCCGCCGCGCCTTTTGCTTTATCGGGCGCACGCCGAGGCACACCATCAAGTGGTGCTCAATCACGTCCCGCGGGACGCCAAGCAAGTCCATCGCCTCCCATGCCAACACATCCTTGTTCGCACGGGGGAAACCGACCAGCGCTTCTTCCTGGTCTGGTGGGAGGCCGGCACCTATGGTGAAGGTGAGGCTTGAGCCCTCATCATCGACCCACACCTGCTTCATCTTAGCCCGGTCCTGAGAGAACAGAGGCTTCTTCGCGGGCGCGGCCTCCGGGACCTCCGAAGCGCTCTCCGCCTCTGGTTGCGCGGCCGCTGTAGCTTTGAAAGCGAGCTTGAGGGCCAGGAGGGCATCCTTGGTGTCTCCCACCACAGCAAGGATGGCGCTGCTCCCCGGCATTTTGATGACGTTGTAGCCGGGGTGCGTTGCTGCCATGAACTTGGCGAGGGCCGGGTACCCGAGGATGGCATTGTACGGGAGGCAGATGCGGGCGACGTCGAAGTCGATGAGCTAGGTGCGGTAGTTGCTGCGCGTGCCGAAGGTGACGGGGAGGCGAAGCTGCCCCAGGGGGGACGAAGGATCCTTCGAGCACCCCTGAGAAGGGCCTGAGGGGGCGAGCCGGTCGTACGGCACCTGAAGCAGGTCGAAGGCTTCCACGGAGAGGATGTTGAGGCCAGCACCGCCGTCGATGAGGGTTTGGGTGACCGCGACGCCGCTGATGGTGGGCGTGCACAACAAGGGAAGCACGCCCGCGCCGACCGTGGTCTTGGGGTGGTCGCTGGAGTCGAAGGTGATGTTGGTCTCAGGCGCCAACCGGCCAGCAGGAGCCCCCTGCAGCGGCTGGGCGGCCCCCATCTACCGGAAGAACTGCTTGACGTGGCGGCCTGAGGTCGGCACTTGCGACCCACCGAGGATGGACGTAACGGCTTGGGGCACCGGTGCCATGAAGCGCGCGAGGAACTGATTTCGCAGATCTCCCCACACACAGCGGGGCGCCATGCGGCCGTCGCGCCGCACGGACGGCCACAGTGACGAGTCGTGCTGCTCGCGGGCAGCAGGGTTGGTGGCGGCGTTAGCCACCGGGGAGGCAGAGCGGCGAGGGAAGCCATCGCCCGTGGGCGCTCTCTGGGTAACACGAGCGGCCCGGCGCTCAGCACGAACACGGCGAGCGTCGGCCATAGGGACATCGGAACCAGCAGCGGAGCGAACGGAGGGAGAGAAGCTTCGACACGCCCCCTACTTGGCGTGCCAAATGTCAGATTCAGGGCTCCACAGACCCAAGAAAGTTCGAACTCTGGGGCGTGTGCGAAGAACTCAACCGATCTAGCCAACCAAATGCGCCGCCCTACAGCCTAGCTTGAAGAACAGGGAAGAAGATGCACACGACAGTTTACCCAGGTTCGGGCCACCTTGCGGTGTAATACCCTACTCCTGCTTTGTGGTGGATTAGCCTCACGAGGGGCTGAGGATGAACTAGTACAGAGGATGAACAAGCTTGCTCTGGTGAGAGTGAGTTGTTCTGGCTCCGATCCGGTCCCCCTTCCAAAGGTGGTGGCTAACCTATCTATAGTGGCCTCGGTCCTCTTCCCCAAAAACAAAGGCAGGAGGGATTCCACAATGGCCAATTTGAAAGGGGACAAGTAGTACATCTTATCTTGATGAAAGGTGGTCTTCGCCTGCAAAGCTTCTGGCCATGACGCTGCGGTGGGCTCGGCGATGACATCCATCCTACCGTCCTGGCTGTCTTGGTCTTGCTGCACGGGAATGGAAACCTTTGGGTGATTCCTCGGGACCCCATGCCTGTGTTTGCCTCCTTAGCACCAAAGAGGAAACCTACTGCTCTGCGCCCACTGGCACCCGCCTGGCCTTGGTCGTCATGGCTTGCGTCACCTCAACCTCATGAGGTGGGCACCTGCATGGATATCTCCACTCCTCAGGAGCCATCCTAAGGAGGCCGCTCCCTCCAGAGGTCTTGATGTCGCCCGCCTCGCGAGGCTTGGTCCCTCGCGAGGGTCTTATCTTGAAGGTCCTGTAGATGGGCCGTACCAGGCCGTCGATGGAGCCACGCCGTGGGCCGCAGGCAGGCAAGTCTGGGTACCCTGGTTCCCAGAACGCCGACAAACCTCAAGGAGAACATTAGAAGCGGAGTGCTAAATGTCTCATGGTCGATCGTCCAGATTTTGTACCTTGGCATTGCTAAGGTGAAATCTGAGAAAGTGTTATCTCCCTTGTATCTGCATCCTCCATCATTGTTCATGATGGTAGTATGATGTGTCACCAAAACTTTGGAATAGATGTTGGTAAAACCCTGATGATTATGGAAATGCTCAAGTTCTTGAGAGCACGCTCAGAAACTGGGTTATATCCTCGGTATCAATTGGAATGTGACTTCCATTTGCCGATTGTTCTATAACCATAGTTTCCATTACAAACTGAGTATGCCATTTCTTCGAACTCCTTCAAACGATCGTTTGTGAATTGCCTTAGTCTGGTATAAGAGTTTCAAGGATCTATGTATCAAAAGTAATTATTTTTGCCACTTAAGGGAATAATTCTACGAGTCACCTTCCCTAAGGTGCCCCATTATGGAATCATGGCAATTATTTCCTTGCAAACTTTGACACTTATGCACCATCTTACTTAAGCGTGGAGTTGTTTCCTACCAATCAAACCTTCGTCTTCCACTTCTTTGCATCGCTCTTGATATGTGTTTGTGTCTCAGCTCAAGAGATGTTCCAACGTATCCTTCTGTGAGTTGATCGTGTGTTGCTCGATCTTCAAGAATATTGATTCTTTAGAGTTTCCCTTTCTTCTCTTTGTCATGTTGGATGAAGTTCTCGGAGCAAGGATGTCAAGATCAACATGATGTAATGAATCAACGTCCTCGAGAAATGCAATGGATCATGAAGACTGTGTCAGTTCCATGCCCCCTTTGTCTTCTTACCTCACGTCTTGAATCTCAGGACAAGATTCTTGTTTAGTGGGGGTGAGTTGTCACAGCCCAAGAATTTGATTGCAATTAGTTGCATAAGCATCCATGCAGCATTTCTAGATTTGTATGAAACTTGAATTGGGGATTGATCAAACCCTAGCACCAGGTCAAATCAAATAGGTTCAACCTAAAATAATTTTCAATGAACCCAAAATGCTCTTAGGAAAAGTTCATGATTTCTGGTTAAGGTGGAAACCTATGCCAAAAATGATGAATATATTTCTAGGACATTTTTGGATTTTTGAACTAACTCATATTGTATTTGAGTTGGAGCAAATAAATCCTATAAATATTTTTATTGCTCCAATGATTTTGAAACATTTTGTGGAGCTCTGGGATAAACCATATTGCATCCACAATAATTTCTAGAAGCTGCAAAAATAATTTGCTTAGCAAACCAAATTCAAAACAGCAGCAGAAATAGAAAATAGAATAGAAGTTAAAGAAGGGCACAAAACCCACCTGGGCCAACTTACCTGGCTGGCCCAGCCCACCAGCAGCTCGCCCGTCGTCTTCCTCCCCTTGCCCCGAAGCAGCTGCGTGCCACCAGCAGCGAGCGACCGCGTCCACCTCCTACTTGCCACCGAGGTGCCCCTGAGCCCATCCGACGCGCCTGGACATGCCCTGTAGATCCTTCCCTCTTTCCCCTCACCCTCTGGTCTATTCCTCACCCCCTAACTCCTCCCCGAGCTCCATCCGAGAGCAGCCGCCGGCCCCCGTCTCGCTTACGCGTAGCAACCGTCCTCCTGTCACCGCATCGCCGAGTCTAGAAGCTCTGCCGTCGAGCACCCCGTCTCCACGCCGAACGAAATGAGCCGGAGGGCTCTGCATCATCGCCAACATTGCCAACTTCACCGTTGGTGCCCGAAGAACGTCACCATCGATTAGCAGCAACCTGGCCGTCCCCGACCTCACCGACGACACCATCAGATGCGTTGTGAGCACCCGAGCCATTTACCCCTTCTCCCCTGGTCGCGCTCATCCTCTAGGCCGTAGCCTCGCCATGGCCAAAAGCTTCCGCCATCGTGCGGGCCAGCGCCATCATTGGAGTAGATCAACGCCGTGTCTGAGAACATGGTCGTGCTTCTGCTGCCCCATAGATGCCGCCTAGCCTCACCACTCGCTTGCTCTCTTGCTCTTGCACCACGGTCGTGCATACCGTAGCTCCGGCCGCCACACTTGTTATTGCTGCTGTCGATTTGGTCCACGCCAGCATGAGCTGACCGCACAAACAGATGCGGGCGAGCTTCAGGTCGCTGTAGAAGGTCTCGGCCGCTCATTTGGTCGCCGGAGAGCAAAACCCGACGCCCTCCGTCGTCTCTGGCTCCGTCGGCGACGAGCCACGGGGCAACTCCAGCGAGTTTGACCCTGGATAACTGTGTTTGACTTCCCTCTAAGTCACTGACGTGCAGGCCCGGCCTCTGAGTTAATTGAGTTAATCACCTAATTAGCACTAACAGGCACTGTTAGTTAGATGTGAGACTAACATGCGGGACCCGCTGGTCAGATTTGACAAGGAACGGTCCTGTTGACTGGCGGACATCACCGTGATGCAATGCCGATGCAGTAATCATTTTCTGGATTATTTCTAATTCAAAAATGATATGGAAATTCCAAAAAATGATATAAACTTAAAAAATTCATAGTAATTCAACCGTAACTCGAAATGAAATAATTTATATGTGAAAAATTATCAGAAAAATCCAAAGAATCTATTTATGGCATTTTCATGCATGTTTGAACAACTTAAGGCTGCTCTATATGACAATTTGAATAAATGGCATTTGGAATGTCTTATATGGACTTTGAATTTGAACCTAGGGCTGCTCCATTTAAATTGTTGCTATCTGCATTGGCCCTAATCATAGCATATTGCCATGACATGATCATGCATCATACTATTGCATTGCATTAATTGTGTTCTTTCTTGTTTGTCGGTGTTTGTCCCCTCTCGGTAGCAGACGATTCCGATGTTGGGATCGTTGACACTGATGAAGAGAAATACTATCTTCAGAAGTGCCAGTCAAGCAAACCACCTTTGAGCATTCTAATACAATCCCACTCTCTCACTCCTACCCTCTTTTACTGCATTAGGACAACAACAATTCAATTGTTACATGTTGCGGTAGTTGAACCCATTCCTCTGCATGACCTGTCTTTACCATAGTAAATAGTTGAAACCCACTAGCATGAGTAGGAGTTGTTTGAGCCATGATGTGCCTACTCATCCATGCTTGCTTGTTATGCCTGCTATGCTTAGAGTTGTGTCAGGTCTGTTTCATCTGGGATGGATTGGGATGGTGGTGAACATGTCCTACTGTTGAGAGCTAAGTGTGTGAACACGGTTTGGTAAAGGTAGCGATGAGAGGCCATGTAGGAGTACATGGTGGTTTGTCTCATTGAAACCTTTCTTAGGAACTGAGTTCTGTGTTTGTGATCCAAGACAGCTACTACCACGCACTGGGCCCAAAACCCACGGACCCTCTCGACTTATTAATCGCCTTGATCTCTATCCAGGAGTTGTAATAGTTTCTGGTGTTTGTAGGTAGTGCTATTTGTCTGCCAAGTGGCACCCAGTACAGGTGGGCTTGGGACAGACTAGGCACAGTGGCACGGTGTACGAAGTGGCACCCGGATGGTGGGCTTGGGAACCCTGCTCACATCGTTTGGAGCCGTGATGGAAACTTCGGCTAGACTTCCTTTGTGGGTTCAACCTCGGATAGGCGATAAACCTGGACTAGAGTCTTGTGTGGTTAGTCAGGTTGTGGCCGACACCCTCGCCAGGCTTCCACTTGAAGGTTGCCGAGATACATGACGTGTACATTGCGGTAAGTGGCGAGAGCGTGTGTGAAGAAGTACACCCCTACAGGGTAATATGATCTATCGAATAGCCGCATCCGCGGATATGGACTACTTGGAAAGCTTATATGGTTCATAGATAACTGGAAGTGGATACTCTAAAATGCGCAAGATGAGCGTGAGTGCTATGGATGGCCTTCTCGTAGGGAGACGGGAGCGGATCCATAGTGGTGTATTGATATGGTGAATATGTGGACTCGTGTGCGATTTCTCACCTCAAAGGAAATACTAGTAGTCGTAGTACAGGGTAGCCACTGAGTCAAAGCTGGCTCGCTGCAGTTAAACTCCACCACCCCCTTTGTTGATACGGATGCATAAGTAGATAGTTCTGATGTAAGTCTTGCTGGGTACATTTGTACTCAGGTTTGCTTAATTTATGTTTTTGCAGAGAGACTTCAGTCTCACTAGTAGTTCTACGTGGGCTTCTACACTTAACTTGGGAATCCCAGACAGATGTCTGGTTCCTTTGGACGGTCTTGTAGATAGACAGGCTTCCTAGTCTTCTTTCTTTTCAACTGTCTGTCTCGAACAGGATAAGCTTTCGCATGTGCTAGTTGATTGTATGACTTTGTATGTTGGGTCATGAGACCCATGTTTGTAATATCATGCTATGTATGGCTCCTCGGAGGCTTTTAATTAAATACTTTGAGTCATAGAGTTATGTTGTGATGCCATGTTGTATCTGCACATATCGAGCATATTGTGTGTATGTTATTGAAATGCTTTGGTATGTGTGGGGTCCGACACCTAGTTGATAATTCTTGGTAGCCTTCCTTATGGGGAAATGTCTCCTAGTCATTCCACCGAAACACATGGATTGATCAGCATGTGTCCTTCTTTGGTCCTGTGTCTGTCCCTACGGGGAAATGTCACGTGGTGTTTATCGGAGTCCTGATAGCTTGCTAGAGCCCGGTTACACTCGCTGCTGACCGACACGTGCATTGTTCGGTCATGTATGCCTGTCCCTGTAAGTTTGTGCCACCTTGGGTTTATGACTAGTCATGTCGGCCCAGGTTGTCTGTCATATGGATGCTAGCTACACAATCATATACATGAGCCAAAAGGCGCAGACGGTCCTGGCCAAGGTAAGGCTGCAGCTGTGGGAATACCGTGCGTGGGGCTGCAAAGTGATATGATGTGTTTCATGCTAGATCGATGTGACTTAGGATCGGTGTCCTGACAGGAATGTACATACATATGGAAACGTTTGTCTCGGATTGACTGTGTGGGATGTACTTACGACCGAAAATGATTGGGCCTGTATAATTGTATTTTTAACACAATTGTACGTATAACCGTATCTAATCGCTCTCCCGTCTCACCCGAGCTCATTTTGCCCAGCGTGTGATCGGACGGCCTATCCCCGATGATTTTTGGGTCGTCTAGGAAGGACCGCCTTATCTCCCACACTCACTTGGCGATGGTTCAAAATTCCGTCGCGGAATGGGGTTAAAAACCGTTTGTATAGCACCTCGATGTACCAGTGCTGCTCCACTTCCCGACAAGGAACATACTATACTACTCCCTCCGTTACTAAATATAAGTCTCTTAGATTTTCAAATGCAGACTACATATGGAGCAAAATGAGTGAATGTAGACTCTAAAATATGTCTATATACATCCGTATGTAGTTCTTATTGGAATATCTAAAAAAACTTATGTTTTACCAAGAAAGGCTTCCGCCCCTCTTTACAAATAAAGCAATGATGAACAACACCCGGTACAAACGCACACCACCACAACACACGCACGCACCCAAGGTAGTTTAAGAACGGAGGAAGTAATATACTTATTAAGAAGAACAGAAGAGGAACATGATAACAAAGAGCAAGTAGATTTTAGATAATACAATGTGTGTTGCCCACCCATGATGAACCAGAGTGCACAAAGAAATGCAAATCCATGCTGTCTCTCTATATGTGGCGCACATGCTTTTCGAAACGAATATAGGAACATTAGCTGACCAATTAAATGTTCTCTGTTTTAGTAATATGAGCATCATATCAGATTAGTATTTCAACAACTAAGCTTTGGAATTATGAGTGGCATGTTGTTTCACTTGATGGGTTGAGGTGTTGAGGAGCCGTGCTAGCACAACACAAAGCACCTACGATGATGGTAGTGAATATAAAGGGGGGAAACCATATGCTTTATGAGTATAGTGACTGTTCCATAGCGGATCTGAAGGTGCAAACCGGATAAAGGGTACTTCGCAACAAATGTTTTCTTTCAACTAGCCACTACGATTTGGTATGGACAAGAAAAGTACAGTAAACAAGTGACGATCTATTTTCCAAGTGAGATCAATAACTTAAGCAGATATGAAAGAGTACCACCTCTCTTGCGACGCAATGTAGGCCCCTGCTGATACGTTGAGGGTGCTGCGGGTGTGATGGCTGTCGGCGGCATGGAAGAAGACTTGAGACGGCAGACGGCAGCATCGGGGGATAAGTCCTATTGTTGTGGACGAGGAGGTCGTAGGAGCAGCAACGGCAAGGTGTACGACGGTGCCGATGAAGTGAGAGGACGCCATGAAAGGATCCTGGTCTGGCGCCATGGATGAGAGATGTCCATCTCTTGCAGTGTGGGGAGGTAGGGGTAGCGGCTCCGGCAAGGTGGAGGATGGGGTGGCGGACGGAGGAAGCTGGCTGGTGTGGGGAGGTTGTTGTGGCGCCGATGGTGTATGAATGGGGAAATGGAGGGGGAGGGGGAGGGGATTTCAAACTTTGGGACGAGCTTGTCTAAAATGTGGGAAAGTTACGAACTTAGCCCTTGTTTAAAATTTCGGACATCTCGTTGGTTGGGGATAGGACGGTAATCTCGCATCTCCCAATATTTGCCGATAGCGAATTTAGGCGAGGAGAGGGTGTTTTGCTGCCCACGGTGTATGAACGGGGCTGACAGGTAGGCCGGTTGTGTCCTGTCTAAGTGAAGTTGCACACCTGCCCCTATTTAAAATATTTGCCTACATCGATTTCGACCAAGGAGAGTTTGTTTTGCCGCCCACGTGTATGAATGGGGAAATGGAGGGAGAGAGAGAGGTCTTTCGGACGAGTTTGAATCAAATGTGTGTTTGCCGCCCACCGTGTCTGAATGGGGAGACAGGCGGTCGTGTCATGTCTGATTGAAGTTACTAACCTACCCCTATCGGCAGCAGTGGAAATCAGGCCAATTAGGATCTAAACTGTCAAGGGTAGACAATAATTTCCATCTCGCAAACACTGGCTTCGGGCAGCCGACAAAAGCGAGTGGGTGTTTTGCCGCTTCATTCAAAATTTGGGAGAATTAGCATTCACGTTCACCCTGGGCCCTAACAACTAAATTCAAATCCAATTTTTATTCGATTACGAATATCCATACATCATTCTATGTTTTGTTATTTATTTATTCAAAACCACAACAAAGATTTATTCCACCTTTATATTGAATATGATTTAGAAATGACGTGATCTTTGAATTCAGTAGGTTGGATACACTTTGAGTCAAACAGTTATTTCATCCAATACAATCTCCTCACACGAAAAACAGTTCATCTTATGTCCATCATACAAGTACTGAGGATTACCTCGCCTAAAAAATTCAGATCATTACAACACATGGACAACAAAGGGGTCTTACAACATAATCCATTCGGAGACATGACACAACATGCAATTACACTAATCTAATAACAATTTCAACTGGTATCTAAAGTAGAACTGGGATTACCCTAGGCTTCAGATAGCAGAAGCAGCAGGAACTCCTCCGTCTTCAAATGCAACATTCTTACTTCCTCCAATTCTTGGCTTGCTTGCATAATGCGTGCAGCTAATTGCATAATTTCCAGCCTCTTGATCAAGATTACCTCATTCATGGCAGCCACACCATCTCTTTTTGCCTCTAGTAGAGCCTCAAGAACTGTAATATATGTGCTCAGACTGCTCTCCAATGGTGTTGCCTCTGAACTGCTACCATCTGTTAACATGGATGGGGCACTGCTTCCACAAATAAATTCTGGGGTTGTACATTGTTTCCTAGTGTGAACGACGTCCTGAAAGGTTTCCGCTGGACATAAGTAAGGGATAGTTATCGCATCATCCAAGCAGTAAGCTTACATGGTAAACAACATACGAATTATTGCCGAGCATGGCAAGCTATATTTAAATGGTTTGAAGCAGCATCAACCGAAACCAAATTAAAATGGTAAGATGAAAGGCAGTGTACCACCGCGATATTTAAGTTGCCCAGGTGTCGGTGTAATAAACAGGGGGGTGTTCACTACCCCTGGACACGCACCGGCAAGTCGCAGCCTCCAGGCGGGAAGGACATGGCAGAGGAGGAGGAGAAAAGGGGAGATGGAGAACTCCAGTATTGTACGCAGCTACTCAGTACTGTAGCGCTCCTGGAGCTAGAACAATCATACAGATAATAAACCAAAAAGCAGGAGTAGGGTTTTACGCATCCGTGCGGCCCGAACCTGGGTAAATCTCTCTCGTGCACTATCGTGTTCTTCGCTAGATTTGCTCTTCGTGCGACCGTCTCTCCCTGCCGAACGTAAAGGGGTCCTTCCCTGGGTCCCATAGGTGATCGCGGATTCGTCCCCGACATCTTTGGCGCGCCAGGTAGGGGGTGAGGGGCTGCGCGAACCTGATCTGGCGATCAGCGCGGCAGTTTCTTCATCATCTTCACCGCCATAGCGTCCAAGAAGAAGGGCCTGAACCTTCGCAAAAAGCTAAGTTTTAAAGCTTTAATTACTTTCTGCTGTTAAGTCTTATCCTGGACGATATTTTTGTGCATAACCTGTGCGCGAAGGAGCGCTCCTGAAACATTCTGCGCTCCTGGTTGTTTTGGGTCCGCCCAACAATGCAGACGCAGCTGCGATTGTTTCTAAGGCGTTAAGCTCCCGAAGAGGCGGCGTTCTCGATAGGCTGCTGAACAGGACCCGATCCTAAGCGCCATCGACCAGAATGTGCGCATTTGGGGAGTATTCCGGCAAGCGTGGGGGGCTCACTGTGCAAAAATGCAGTCGTTTAAGGAGAAGGACTTAGCGAGTTTTATTCTAAGGTTCCTGCGTAAACCCGTATGCTGAGGAGCCTTCCCGGGGCTAGTCGCGCTCCTAGTTGCCTCAAGTCCGCTCGTTAACCTGAGCAGCTGCGCCAGAGCCGGGAAGGTAAACCTTTTCGGGAGGCGGCGTTCCCGGCAAGCTGCTAAGGATCCGTTCCTCAAAGCGCTGCTGACTGGATCGTGCGCACCGGAAAGTGTTCCGGCAAGCAAGGGAATATTCAGCAGGAGTCAAGATTGCAGCGAATCCGACATTAACCAGAAGCTAATCAACTTGTTATGCTCAAACGCTGTTGTGGCATTTCATGCCCAGTCAGTGTTGCAGGAACACGCATGGAAGGCGAGCTCGGGGGCTGGCAACGCCCTAGAGAGTAAACCCCTGAAGAGCCTCCCCGGCAACAAGCTTGCCGGAAGCTGGCGTTGAGAACGTCAAGGTTCTCTGCCAGAGTCAAGAGCCTCCCAGGCAACAAGCTTGCCGGAAGCTGGCGTTGAGAACGTCAAGGTTCTCCGCCAGAGTCAAGAGCCTCCCCGGCAACAAGCTTGCCGGAAGCTGGCGTTGAGAACGTCAAGGTTCTCCGCCAGAGTCAAGAGCCTTCCCGGCAACCCCTTGCCGGAAGCTGGCATCGAGAACGTCAAAGTTCTCCGCCAGAGTTAAGAGCCTCCCTTGCTGGGGGCTCCGACAACCACTCTTTGAGCAAGAAACAAGCTCGGGGGCTAGCGGCGCCCTAGCAGAAAAAGCTAAGTTGCACAGATTTTTTGGCAATTGCATTCATTTTACTGCCCTCACTCGCTTCTTACACCTACACGCGAAGGAGCCTTCTCGGGGCTAGTTGCGCTCCTAGTCGGCTCGAGTCTGCTCGGTGATGTGAGCAGCTGCACCAGAACCGGGAAGGAAAACCTTTCCGGGAGGCGGCGTTCCCGGTGAGCTGCTAAGGACCCGATCCCCAAGCGCCGCTGCCTGGAGCGTGCGCACCGGAAAGCTTTCCAGCAAGCGTGGGTCGTCTTGATTGATTCCTCGTTCTCGTATATCGACCTGCACGCGAAAGGACCTTGCCGTGGTTAGTCCGCGCTCTGGTTTCGCCTCGAGTCCGCTCGGCAAACTTAGCAGCTGCGTTCTGGCCCGGCAAGTCGCCTTGCCGGCGGCGGCGTTTCCAGCAGGCTGCTAAAGACCCGCACCTAGCGCTCGCGGCAAGCGTGCGCACCGGCAGGGTTTCCAGACAGCGTAGGGTACAAGATACATGCAAGGACGGAATCAATCAAGGGGGAAGCATGCATTCATTTAGCATGAAGGAATATCTCTTGTGCCATAAAGCTTGGCCTAATCAAGGTAAATTGTTTCTTTATGCGTGCCATTGCAGCAACAGGGTTGCGACCTCCAGGCAGGAGGAATGGCAGGGAACAGATCTACATGTTGCCGGTGTGCGTCGTTGGGCCTAGCCCGGACAACCACTGTGCACGCCTGTCCGGCCCAGGCCCGGGGGCTCCTGTCGGTGTAATAAACAGGGGGGGTGTTCACTACCCCTGGACACGCACCGGCAAGTCGCAGCCTCCAGTCGGGAAGGACATGGCAGAGGAGGAGGAGAAAAGGGGAGATGGAGAACTCCAGTATTGTACGCAGCTACTCGGTACTGTAGCGCTCCTGGAGCTAGAACAATCATACAGATAATAAACCAAAAAGCAGGAGTAGGGTTTTACGCATCCGTGCGGCCCGAACCTGGGTAAATCTCTCTCGTGCACTATCGTGTTCTTCGCTAGATTTGCTCTTCGTGCGACCGTCTCTCCCTGCCGAACGTAAAGGGGTCCTTCCCTGGGTCCCATAGGTGATCGCGGATTCGTCCCCGACACCAGGCATATAAGCGGTTGAAATAATCTGAGAAAGCACTTAAACAGTGTGACCTCATATAAACTACGATGACAGTCTTGTGATGAAGTTCATAGGAAAAGTTAAGGAGTCAAATGAATTAGGCATGGATTTCTTTACGATAGTACAGCAAGCACTGCTGACATATTGGCCAACTCAGGTATAGCCTAACAAGTAACAAACAAGCATTCGAAACAAGCAATACAACAAAGCAGACAACTGAACTATTTGTAATTCTGTAGGATTAAAGGTTGAGTGCACAAGCCAATAAAGCAGCCCACACGCATTACATTTCACATGTACTAAAACACACTGGCTTACCATATGTTGCTGTGAAGCCTCGCTACTAATGCAATGTTCTTTGAAGATATTGTCAAAATCCCGTGGTTGCAAATCTAGTCGTTGTAGTTTATTCTTCCCCCTCTATTTAGGTAAACTAATTTTAATCACATGCACTGGTTCGAATTGATCATCAATGGTTAGTCTACACTAATGCAAGAAGGGTGTGTGCTTAAATTACAATATTGAAGGAAATATGCCCTAGAGGCAATAATAAAGTTGTTATTTATATTTCCTTATATCATGATAAATGTTTATTATTCATGCTAGAATTGTATTAACCGGAAACTTAATAGATGTGTGAATACATAGACAAAACAAAGTGTCCCTAGTATGCCTCTACTTGACTAGCTCGTTAATCAAAGATGGTTAAGTTTCCTGACCATAGACATGTGTTGTCATTTGATGAACGGGATCACATCATTAGGAGAATGATGTGATGGACAAGACCCATCCGTTAGCTTAGCATAATGGTCGTTAAGTTTATTGCTATAGCTTTCTTCATGACTTATACATATTCCTCTGACTATGAGATTATGCAACTCCCGAATACCAGAGGAACACTTAGTGTGCTATCAAACGTAACAACGTAACTGGGTGATTATAAAGATGCTCTACAGGTGTCTCCGATGGTGTTTGTTGAGTTGGCATAGATCGAGATTAGGATTTGTCACTCCGTGTATCGAAGAGGTATCTCTAGGCCCTTTCGGTAATGCACATCAATATAAGCCTTGCAAGCAATGTGACTAATGAGTTAGTTGCGAGATGATGCATTACGGAACGAGTAAAGAGACTTACCGGTAACGAGATTGAACTAGGTATGATGATACCGACGATCGAATCTCGGGCAAGTAACATATCGATGACAAAGGGAACAACGTATGTTGTTATGCGGTTTGACCGATAAAGATCTTCGTAGAATATGTAGGAGCCAATATGAGCATCCAGGTTCCTCTATTGGTTAGTGACCGGAGATGTGTCTCGGTCATGTCTACATAGTTCTCGAACCCGTAGGGTCCGCACGCTTAACGTTCGATGATGATTTGTATTATGAGTTATGTGATTTGATGATCGAAGATAGTTCGGAGTCTCGGATGAGATCACGGACATGACGAGGAGTCTTGAAATGGTCAAGAGGTAAAGATCGATATATTGGAAGGCTATATTCGGACATCGGAAAGGTTCCGAGTGATTCGGGTATTTTTCGGAGTACCGGAGAGTTACGGGAATTCGCCGGGGGAAGTAGTGGGCCTTAATGGGCCATACGGGAAGGGAGAGAAGGGCCTCAAGGGGTGGCCATGCGCCCCCCTATGGGCTGGTCCGAATTGGACTAGGAGGGGGCGGCGCCCCCCCTCCTTCCTTCTCCCCTCTTCCTCCTTCCCTCCTTCTCCTACTAGGAATAGGAAAGAGGAGGGGAATCCTACTTGGACTGGGGAGTCCTAGTAGGATTCCCCACACCTGGCGCAGCCCCGCTCTTTTCCCCTCTCCTTTAGGTGGAATCCTACTAGGACTTGGAGTCCTAGTAGGACTCCCCTCTCCCGGTGCGCCTAGCAAGGGCCGGCCGGCCTCCCCCTCCCTCCTTTATATATGGGGGCAGGGGGGCACCCTAGGACACACCAAGATTTTTCTTAGCCATGTGCGGTGTCCCCCTCCACAGTTACACACCTCGGTCATATCATCGTAGTGCTTAGGCGAAGCCCTGCGCCGGTAACTTCATCATCACCGTCACCACGCCGTCGTGCTGACTGAACTCTCCCTCGTCCTCAACTGGATCAAGAGCTCGAGGGACGTCATCGAGCTGGACATGTGCTGAACGCGGAGGTGCCGTACGTTCGGTACTTGGATCAGTTGGATCGGGAAGACGTTCGATTGCATCAACCGCGTTACTAAACGCTTCCGCTTTCGTTCTACGAGGGTACGTGGACATACTCTCCCCTCTTGTTGCTATGCATCTCCTAGATAGATCTTGCGTGAACGTAGGAAATTTTCGAAATTGCACGTTCCCCAACAGTGGCATCCAAGCCAGGTCTATACGTAGATGATATGCACGAGTAGAACACAAAAGTTGTGGGCGATAATAGTCATACTGCTTACCACCAACGTCTTACTTTGATTCGGCGGCATTGTTGGATGAAGCGGCCCGGACCGACATTACATGACCACGTTCATGAGACTGGTTCTACCGACGTGCTTTGCACACAGGTGGATGGCGGGTGTTTGTTTCTCCAACTTTAGTTGAATCGAGTTTGACTACGGGCGGTCCTTGTTGAAGGTTAAAAAGCACACTTGACGAAAAATCGTTGTGGTTTTGATGCATAGGTAAGAACGGTTCTTGCTAGAAGCCCGTAGCAGCCACGTAAAACTTGCAACAACAAAGTAGAGGACGTCTAACTTGTTTTTGCAGGGCATGCTGTGATGTGATATGGTCAAGACATGATGTGATATACGTTATTGTATGAGATGATCATGTTTTGTAAAAGTTATCGGCAACTGGCAGGAGCCTTATGGTTGTCGCTTTATTGTATGAAATGCAATCGCCATGTAATTGCTTTACTTTATCACTAAGCGGTAGCGATAGTCGTGGAAGCAATAGTTGGCGAGATGACAATGATGCTATGATGGAGATCAAGGTGTCAAGCCGGTGACGATGGTGATCATGACGGTGCTTTGGAGATGGAGATCAAAGGCACAAGATGATGATGGCCATATCATATCACTTATATTGATTGCATGTGATGTTTATCCTTTATGCATCTTATTTTGCTTAGTACGGCGGTAGCATTATAAGATGATCCCTCACAAAAATTTCAAGGTATAAGTGTTCTCCCTGAGTATGCACCGTTGCGACAGTTCGTCGTGCCGAGACACCACGTGATGATCGGGTGTGATAAGCTCTACGTTCACATACAATGGGTGCAAGACAGTTTTGCACGTGTGGAATACTCGGGTTAAACTTGACGAGCCTAGCATATGCAGATATGGCCTCGGAACACTGGAGACCGAAAGGTCGAACGTGAATCATATAGTAGATATGATCAACATAGAGATGTTCACCATTGAAAACTACTCCATCTCACGTGATGATCGGACATGGTTTAGTTGATATGGATCACGTGATCATTTAGATGACTAGAGGGATGTCTATCTAAGTGGGTGTTCTTAAGTAATATGATTAATTGAACTTAAATTTATCATGAACTTAGTCCTGATAGTATTTGCATATCTATGTTGTAGATCAATAGCTCGCGTATAGCTTCCCCGTTTTTATTTATGATATATTCCTAGAGAAAACTAAGTTGAAAGATGATAGTAGCAACGATGCAGACTTGGTCCGTGATCTGAGGATTATCCTCATTGCTGCACAGAAGAATTATGTCCTTGATGCACCGCTAGGTGACAGACCTATTGCAGGAGCAGATGCAGACGTTATGAACGTTTGACAAAGCTCGGTATGATGACTACTTGATAGTTTAGTGCACCATGCTTTACGGCATAGAACCGGGACTTCAAAAATGTTTTGAACGCCATGGAGCATATGAGATGTTCCAAGAGATGAAATTGGTATTTCAGACTCATGCCCGTGTCGAGAGGTATGAGACCTCTGACAAATACTTTGCCTACAAGATGGAGGAGAATAGCTCAACCAGTGAGCATATGCTCAGAATGTCTGAGTACTACAATCGCTTGATAAGTGATTGACAGAATTCTCTAGTCACTATCACCAAGTTACTAGAACTTCGTGATGAACTATAATATGCAAGGGATGACGAAAACGATTCCCAAGCTCTTCGCGATGCTGAAATCGGTGATGGTAGAAATCAAGAAAGAACATCAAAGTGTTGATTGTTAACAAGAACACTAGTTTCAAGAAAAAGGGCGTAGGAAAGAAAGGGAACTTCAATAAGAATGGCAAACAAGTTGCTGCTCCCAGGAAGAAGCCCAAGTCTGGACCAAAGCCTGAAACTGAGTGCTTCTACTGCAAAGGGACTGGTCACTGGAAGCAGAACTGCCCCAAATACTTGGCGAATAAGAAGGATGGCAAAGTGAACAAAGGTATATTTGATATACATGTTATTGATGTGTATTTTACTAGTGTTCATAGTAGCCCCTGGGTATTTGATACCGGTTCAGTTGCTAACATTAGTAACTCAAAACGGGAGTTGCAAAATGAACAGAGACTAGTTAAAGACGAAGTGACGATGTGTGTTGGAAGTGATTCCAAGGTTGATAAGATCACCATCGCATACTCCCTCTACTTTCGGGATTAGTGTTGAACCTAAATAAATGTTATTTGGTGTTTGCGTTGAGCATGAATATGATTGGATCATGTTTATTGTAAAATAAATGTTATTTGGTGTTTGCATTGAGCATGAATATGATTGGATCATGTTTATTGCAATACGGTTATTCATTTAAGTCAGAGAATAATTGTTGTTCTGTTTACATGAATAAAAACCTTCTATGGTCATACACCCAATGTAAATGGTTTATTGAATCTCGATCGTAGTGATACACATATTCATAATATTGAAGCCAAAAGATGCAAAGTTGATAATGATAATGCAACATATTTTTTGGCACTGCCGTTTAGGTCATATTGGTGTAAAGCGCATGAAGAAACTCCATTCAGATAGACTTTTGGTATCACTTGATTATGAATCATTTGATGCTTGCGAACCATGCCTCATGGGCAAGATGACTAAGACTCCGTTCTCCGGAACAATGGAGCCAACCACTGACTTATTGGAACTTATACATACCGATGTATGCGGTCTGATGAGTGTTGAGGCTCGCGGCGGGTATCGTTATTTTCTGACCTTCACAGATGATTTGAGCAGATATGGGTATATCTAATTAATGAAACACAAGTCTAAAATGTTTGAAAAGTTGAAAGAATTTCAGAGTGAAGTGGAAAATCATCGTAACAAGAAAATAAAGTTTCTACGATCTGATCACGGAGGCGAATATTTGAGTTAAGAGTTTGGTCTTCATTTAAAACAATGTGGAATAGTTTCGCAACGCACGCCACCTGGAACACCACAGCGTAATGGTGTGTCCGAACGTCGTAACCGTACTTTATTAGATATGGTGCGATCTATGATGTCTCTTACCAATTTACCACTATCGTTTTGGGGTTATGCATTAGAGACAGCTGCATTCACGTTAAATAGGGCACCATCTAAATCCATTGAGATGACACCATATGAACTGTGGTTTGGCAAGAAACCTAAGCTGTCTATTCTTAAAGTTTGGGGTTGCGATGCTTATGTGAAAAAGCTTCAGCCTGATAAGCTCGAACCCAAATCGGAGAAGTGCGTCTTCATAGGATACCCCAAAAGAAACTGTTGGGTACACCTTCTATCACAGATCCGAAGGCAAGATTTTTTGCTAAGAATGGATCCTTTCTAGAGAAAGAGTTTCTCTCGAAAGAAGTGAGTGGGAGGAAAGTAGAACTTGATGAGGTAATTGTACCTTCTCTTGAATTGGAAAGTAGTTCATCACAGAAATCAGTTCCAGTGATGCCTATGCCAATTAGTGAGGAAGTTAATGATGATGATCATGAAACTTCAGATCAAGTTACTACCGAACCTCGTAGGTCAACCAGAGTACGTTCCGCACCAGAGTGGTATGGTAATCCTATTCTGGAAGTCATGTTACTAGACCATGACAAACCTACGAACTATGAGGAAGCGATGATGAGCCCAGATTCCGTGAAATGGCTTGAAGCCATGAAATCTGAGATGGGATCCATGTATGAGAACAAAGTGTGGACTTTGACTGACTTGCCCAATGATCGGCGAGCCATTGAGAATAAATGGATCTTCAAGAGGAAGATAGACGCTGATAGTAGTGTTACTATCTACAAAGCTCGAATTGTCGCAAAAGGTTTTCGACAAGTTCAAGGTGTTGACTACGATGAGATTTTCTCACTCGTATCGATGCTTAAAGTCTGTCCGAATCATGTTAGCAATTGCCGCATTTTATGAAATCTGGCAAATGGATGTCAAAACTGCACTCCTTAATGGATTTCTTAAAGAAGAATTGTATACGATGCAACCAGAAGGTTTTGTCAATCCTAAAGGTGCTAACAAAGTGTGCAAGCTCCAGCGATCCATTTATGGACTGGTGCAAGCATCTCGGGGTTGGAATATACGCTTTCATAGTGTGATCAAAGCATATGGTTTTATACAGACTTTTGGAGAAGCCTGTATTTACAAGAAAGTGAGTGGGAGCTTTGTAGCATTTCTGATATTATATGTGGATGACATATTGCTGATTGGAAATGATATAGAATTTCTGGATAGCATAAAAGGATACTTGAATAAGAATTTTTCACTAAAAAGACCTCAGTGAAGCTGCTTAAAGTATTGAGCATCAAGATCTATAGGGATAGATCAAGACGCTTAATAGGAGTTTCACAAAGCACATACCTTGATAAAGTTTTGAAGAAGTTCAAAATGGATCAGTCAAAGAAAGGGTTCTTGCCTGTGTTGCAAGGTATAAAGTTGAGTAAGACTCAAAGCATGACCACGGCAGAAGATAGAGATAGAATGAAAGTCATTCCCTATGCCTCAGCCATAGGTTCTATAAAGTATGCCATGTTGTGTACCAAACCTATTGTGTACCTTGCCATAAGTCTGGCAGGGAGGTACCAATAGTGATCCAGAAGTAGATCACTAGACAGCAGTCAAAATTATCCTTAGAGGACTAAGGAAATGTTTCTCGGTTATGGAGGTGATGAAGAGTTCGTCGTAAAGAGTTACGTCGATGCAAGCTTTGACACTGATCTAGATGACTCTAAGTCTCAATCTAGATACATATTGAACGTGGGAGCAATTAGCTAAAAGTAGCTCCATGCAGAGTATTGTAGACATAGAAATTTGCAAAATACATACGGATCTGAATATGGCAGACCCGTTGACTAAACCTCTCTCACAAGCAAAACATGATCACACCTTAGTACTCTTTGGGTGCTAATCACATAGCGATGTGAACTAGATTATTCACTCTAGTAAACCCTTTGGGTGTTGGTCACATGGCGATGTGAACTATTGGTGTTAAATCACATGGCGATGTGAACTAGATTATTGACTCTAGTGCAAGTGGGAGACTGAAGCAAATATGCCCTAGAGGCAATAATAAAGTTGTTATTTATATTTCCTTATATCATGATAAATGTTTATTATTCATGCTAGAATTGTATTAACCGGAAACTTAATAGATGTGTGAATACATAGACAAAACAAAGTGTCCCTAGTATGCCTCTACTTGACTAGCTCGTTAATCAAAGATGGTTAAGTTTCCTGACCATAGACATGTGTTGTCATTTGATGAAAGGGATCACATCATTAGGAGAATGATGTGATGGACAAGACCCATCCGTTAGCTTAGCATAATGATCGTTAAGTTTATTGCTATAGCTTTCTTCATGACTTATACATATTCCTCCGACTATGAGATTATGCAACTCCCGAATACCGGAGGAACACTTAGTGTGCTATCAAATGTCACAACGTAACTGGGTGATTATAAAGATGCTCTACAGGTGTCTCCGATGGTGTTTGTTGAGTTGGCATAGATCGAGATTAGGATTTGTCACTCCATGTATCGGAGAGGTATCTCTGGGGCCTCTCAGTAATGCACATCACTATAAGCCTTGCAAGCAATGTGACTAATGAGTTAGTTGCGGGATGATGCATTACGGAATGAGTAAAGAGACTTGCCGGTAACGATATTGAACTAGGTATGATGATACCGACGATCGAATCTCGGGCAAGTAACATACCGATGACAATGGAAACAACATATGTTGTTATGCGGTTTGATCGATAAAGATCTTCGTAGAATATGTAGGAGCCAATATGAGCATCTAGGTTCCGCTATTGGTTATTGACCGGAGATGTGTCTCGGTCATGTCTACATAGTTCTCGAACCCGTAGGGTCCGCACACTTAACGTTCGATGACGATTTGTATTATGAGTTATGTGATTTGATGACCGAAGATAGTTCGGAGTCCCAGATGAGATCACGGACATGATGAGGAGTCCCAAAATGGTCGAGAGGTAAAGATCGATATATTGGAAGGCTATATTCGGACATCGGAAAGGTTCCGAGTGATTCGGGTATTTTTCGGAGTACCGGAGAGTTACGGGAATTCGCCGGGGGAAGTAGTGGGCCTTAATGGGCCATACGGGAAAGGAGAGAAGGGCCTCAAGGGGTGGCCATGCGCCCCCCCATGGGCTGGTCCGAATTGGACTAGGAGGGGGCGGCGTCCCCCTCCTTCCTTCTGCCCTCTTCCTCCTTCCCTCCATCTCCTACTAGGAATAGGAAACAGGAGGGGAATCCTACTTGGACTGGGGAGTCCTAGTAGGATTCCCCACACCTGGCGCAGCCCCCCTCTTTTCCCCTCTCCTTTAGGTGGAATCCTACTAGGACTTGGAGTCCTAGTAGGACTCCCCTCTCCCGGCGCGCCTAGCAAGGGCCGGCCGGCCTCCCCCTCCCTCTATATACGGGGGCAGGGGGAACCCTAGGACACACCAAGATTTGTCTTAGCCGTGTGCGGTGCTCCCCTCCACAGTTGCACACCTCAGTCATATCGTCGTAGTGCTTAGGCGAAGCCCTGCGCTGGTAACTTCATCATCACCGTCACCACGCTGTCGTGCTGACTGAACTCTCCCTCGTCCCCAACTGGATCAAGAGCTCGAGGGACGTCATCGAGTTGAACGTGTGCTGAACGCGGAAGTGCCGTACGTTCGGTACTTGGATCGGTTGGATCGCGAAGATGTTCGACTGCATCAACCGCGTTACTAAACGCTTCCGCTTTCGGTCTACAAGGGTACGTGGACATACTCTCCCCTCTCGTTGCTATGCATCTCCTAGATAGATCTTGCGTGAACGTAGGAAATTTTTAAAATTGCACGTTCCCTAACAAATATATGTGCTTCACTCTATTTTTATGCTTGTTCGAGGTGCCAGCCCCAAAATAAAAAATATTTTGCTTGATGGGGTTAGCAGCTCCATAATGAATAGAAGCATCAAATTAGTCATGCTAATTGGGAAGATCAAGAACGCACAAAAAAGTAATGAACAGAGGCTCGGAGCAGTGCTGTAATAGCTAGCATCGGAACCACAAGCTAGTTTGCTGATGTGTAATTAAGCACAGAGAACATAGAAGCAGTCCAGTACAATAATTGTAACCAACAGGTGGCATCAGAACAACACCATTATCATAAATATAGCATGCAAGAAGTAAAATAGTAGGCAGTGATATCTAGGAAGTACAATAATACTTAGGACAAAACAATAGCATTGTAACTATATGTGCATTGGTTTGTAATTTAGCACATGTAACCTGTTCACTGCCACACGTATGGACCTACAGGTGCAAGCAGAATAACGCGTCTCATGAAAAATTGAATGATGCCTTGAAGAAATTCGAAGGTGCGATGCTTATGCAAAGAAAGTGAATGTAGGCGCCGGCTGGTGGATAATAGTATACCTAGTTCTCGGCGGCGTATGGGCATCATTGTTATACGTGAAAGCTAAGTATCGTCGATGGTGGTCGGGTTGCGGTTGAGTTTGGGCCGGCTGTCGCCGTTGCTGAAGCGGCTCCGGTGCTTCGATTGCGGCGCCTGTCGACATACAAGAAAGCTGATCTATGGTAAGTGAACAGTTCCATGATAAAGAAGAGAAAAAATGAAGGAGTACAAATCAAAATAACCTGATGAGGCTGCGGCGTTAGTAAAGGAGGGCCAATGGAGTTGAATATGGTGTCCATGGAGCGGGTCCAGTGCAGTGGACGAAGGAGTCGATGAAGCACATCCGGCACGGTGTACAATGCTTTCGGTGAGGCGGATCTGTTGCGGTGGACGAGGGCTTGTATAAAGGGCCAGTGATGTGGCGAACGAGGGAGTCGGTGAAGGGCCTACACTGTGGTGGACGAGGGCACCGGTGAAGTAGATCTGGTGCGGTGGACCATGATGGCGGTCAAGGAGATCTGGAGCTGTGGACAAGCCAGTCGCTGAAGCGGCTCTGGTGTAGTGGTGAGTTGGCAGTTGGGGGTTCCAAGGTGCGGAAGGTAGATCCGGCGGAGTGCAAGGTCCAGCAATGCGGTCGAGGACTAGATTCGACGGCTTGGGGGGGTTGGGGGAGGAGGCAGGGAGGGGAGGGGCTCTGGGGAAGAATGTTGGGGGGAAGGAGGGGAAAACAATGGAGTTACCAAAACAGCCCTTTTCCGTTCATGTGGGGGTAAAACAGGAATATCGCAGGGCTAAACTTTCGGGTGCAAGATATTTCAATGTGAGCGGGAAGTTTGAAAGCTTTTGGCGGCTGAAATTAAGTGTTCTGCTCTTGTACGGCCTACTATGATATCATGGCCGAGAATTTCTTTGTTGTGCACGCAAAAGAAAGTGCAAATTTCCAAAATCAATGTCTCCAACTCGAAACTTAGATTGTCTATTCAATTCAAATATAGATCACTGAGCTAGTGGAAGCAAATACCATCATATGCTCCAATTCAAATGAAATTCCAAATGTGTTTATCCTAAATATGATGACAAAAAAAATGTGTATATGTATGAATAAAGTGGATGATTATAAGGTTTGAACATGACCATGTGTGTATATCTCTAGGTTTGATATATGAATTTGAAATCACGAAATCTCGGCTTAAAAGATGTACCCCCATTTAAATGAATTACAAAAGCTAATAATGGATTCGAATTCCAAAATTCCAATCTTAGGTTTGTAATTCTGGTACTTCAAAGTATACCATGCATGTTGAAAAGTATTGTTATCTCATAGTCCAAACTGTGAAACAAATTGATCAACCATGAGTGCACACACTATTGACCATATATCTCAATTACACTTATGTCTCTGAGATATAGACACCTCACTCTTTATCTGAAGCACACCACCCTGTCCCCACTCCCCCTCCCCCCACACACAAGCCTTTCTCTCCCCCGGACACAAACACGGGGGCACATTAATCCCCCCTCTTTTCTAAGTACGGACACCAATATAGGTCTCTATCACTTTGTCTCTTGGGCATGCACACATCTCTTCCCCCACTCTCTAGGTCTCCCGGCATCTCTCTTTCCCAAGATCACTAACTATATAGTAGTTTGTCTTTCCCATACACACAAAACCTCGCCCCCAAACATCTATCTCCCTAGTTATGTGGTTCTCGCACACTCTCCACCATCTCTCTATCTCTCTCTCACATTAATTGATACGCACCTCACTCACCACCCCGACTACACACAAGAACCATTTGTCTCCTTGTGCACCACACTCCTCTTTCTATCTCTCCCACATGCGGACCTGACCCAGCTCCTTCCCTAAATACATATATGTCCTGACTCTTACCATAGCTCCCTAGCGTATCATTGATCTCAATCATGCACGTTGTTCTCTCCACCATCTATTCTAGATCTCTCATGAAGTCTCTATCATGCACACGATGACTCGCTTTCCTTGCGTCTCCGTACATAGGCCACTTTCGAACAACATCAACCTTGTCTCCCTATCTATACACCACTTCCGGACACAAACGACCCCTCTCTCTCTCTCCCTCTCTTCCTCTCTATCTCTCTCTACCTCGCTCTCTCTCTCGCACCCCTCTCTCACACGCACTCAGTGTCTCTTCCACATAGTCTGCTCCCTGCCCGCACCCATGCTATCCTGATAGAGGCAAAGGTGTCCCGTCTTTCGATGAGATGGTGGTTATCGTTTTTGGTGCAGTAGACACTACAAATAAAAGACACATCCATGACATTTTGGGTCGAACGATTTTTTTTCTGTCATGCTTATGACACTTCTATGACGACAATTGTGAGAAAACCCGGTATCATCATAGATGTGGTGGGCTCCTACTTCTATGACAAAAAAACATAACAGAAAATGGGCTTTTCGTCCTAGGCGGGCCGGAGACGCACCTGCATGACATTCTTTGGGCCGTCCATGACGGAAAAAATCATGGTAGAAGTGAGGGCGAGGAAAATTTTGGGGAGTTCTCGGTTATGGTGGGTGGTCGGGGCCGAGCGATGCATGAAGGGATTGTGCATTTCTCTTGTACACGTACACGCGTGGGTGCGAGGCGTTGGGCTCTAACTGAACCCGAGCGAGGCGTTCGCTTACTGAACCCGAGCGATTGCACTAGCTACATTACTGAACCCGAGCGATCGATCCCTGGCTGTTAACTGAACCCGAGCGATTCCTTCGCTACTGCTGCTAACTAAACCCTAGCGATCGATCGCTGCTGCTGCTTGATGAAGCCGATCGAACCTGCTGCCTCTTGATGAATAGTGAATGTGGGGGTTGGTTGAACGAGTCAAGACGTACGTGGTTTGGGGTTGGATGAACAGGACCCTGTGGTAGTAGAGGCCGTTGCCGCTGGATGAACAGGACCCCGATCGAGAGGAGGCCATCACACACCCGAGCTGGTTGGGGGTGGATGAACAGGACCCCATGGAGGGCTGGTTGAATAGGACCCCATGGAGAGGGCTGGTTAAACAGTAGCCAGTGGAGGCTAGATGAACAGGACCCCCGTGGTGAACAGTAGCTGGTGGAGGCTGGAGGAAGTCGACGGTGGATGAACAGTAGCAGGTGGAGGTTGGAGGAAGTCGACGGTGGATGAACAGTAGCCCGTGGAGGCTGGAGCGAGGTAGTAGACGGTGGATGAACAGTAGCCCGTGGAGTCCTTTTGCGGTATGCCACACCCGTCCCGATGAACAGGACCCCATTTTGATCGTAGGCGCTCCAACACAAGTCTGTTTCCTCCATTTTGCGGTATGCCACACCCCTTCCAATCAACAGGGCCCCGTTTCGACTATAGGTACTTGAACACACGTCTGTTTCCTCTATTTTGCGGTATGCCAGACCTCGTTCCGGCTGTTCCAGCCAAGCCAGTTGGCTCCCGTTGAACACGACCCATTCTGACCCAGTCTGTTGCCTCCCGATGAACAGGACTCTGTTTCTCCGTTTCAACCCAGCCGGTTGGTTGCCAATGAACAGGACGCCGTTGCTGCCGTCTGTTGACTCTCCATGTACAAGAGCCCTGGTCATACAAATGCGTGAGTAGGCATTCGAGACCCCGCCCATATGTATGTACGTGGCCGTATTTTTGGCATCTGACTGTATGTACATGTACACGGTTTTGAATGGACTGCCTGAACTGCTACGTCGGGGGCTCTACTACTACACGTGCCGCTGCTTGCTTGGCCACGGTTCATCATTGCTGAGAGACTGATCGACCAGTATGTATGTACATGGTTGCGACCAGAATGACAATGCTACGTACGCTTCGACTAGGTAGGTCCCGATTATCAGGGAGGATAAGGAGGCACTTCCTTACGTGCGAAGTTATTGATGGTGGGTTCCAACCGTCAGGGGGGAGAATGTATTTTTTTGCCTGTAATATGGATGCACTTCCTTGCATGCGAAGATGTAGCTGGTAGGTCACAGCTGTCAGGGGGGAAACATTTTTTTCTCAAAATACCGAGTCCCTTCCAGTGGGTCCCCGCTGTCAGGTGGATGAATAATTATTTTACGCGTAATAAGGAGGCACTTCCTTGCTACGGCCATGGACCCAGCTGTCAGCCTCTCCACGTACAGTCCTATTCCGATGGAAGTCGTTCCTTGACCACGTTGGCCACGCCGCGCCGAGAGCACCAAGGCGGTGGACGACGGCAAGGCCTAGGATGGGGACGACGCGGAGCCGGGGAAGACGCGGCAGTGGATGCTCACGTGGAGAGGAGTAGGAGGGTTGACTGGTTCGGCTGCGGTGTGAGGCTGCCATCGCCGCAGAATAACATGGGTTGTGGGTGAGTAGAGGGATGGCCTGGCCGGCGGTGGGAGTAGGGTGGGGCGGTGAGGCCTGCGCGGCCGCATAGCCGGCCACTGGAGGCAGGAGCAGGCGGTCTCGCCGGCGCTGGTTTGGGCGTCTAGTGCAAGAAGATCAGCGATTGAAGAAGCAGCAGGACCATTCGATTAAAATCCAACATTCACTGCTGCTAGAATCGTTTGTTGACAAAGCCCTACATACGCGTCAACTTAGTAGGCCCACAGGTCAGCCTCCGAATCGGTGCGCCCTAGATGTCAGTGGGAGGAATCATTTTTTTCGCGTAATAAGGAGGCAGTTGCTTGCGTGCGGCCATGGACCATGGGGGTCCCTACTGTCAGCCTCTCCACATACATCCCTATTCCGATGGCTATCGTTTGTTGAATGTTGAGCACGCCGTGCCTAGAGCACCAACACGGTGGACAACGATGAGGCCTAGGAATGGAACGACCCGGAGCCGGCGAAGACACATAAGTGGATGCCCACGCTGAGGAGAGTATGACGGTTGACTGGTTCGGCTGCGGCGTGAGGCTGCCGTCACCAGAGAATAATAGGAGGTGCGGGTGGGTAGAGGGATGGCCAGGCCAGCGGAGGGAGTAGAGTGGGCCAGTGAAGCCTGCGCGGCATCACAGCCGGCCACAAGAGGAGGGAGCAGGCAGTCCCGCCGGCGCTGGTTTAGGCGGCTGGAGCAGGAAGATCAGAGATTGAAGAAGCACGTCGGCCGTTGGATGGACATCCAACAGTCACTGCTGCTAGAATCGTGTGTTGACTGACAAAGCCTTGCGTAAACAAGTCAGCCTCAAATCTATGGCGTGTACAGCCCATTTGCTATTATTTTTATAATTTACAGCCCATCTGCTAATTCATATGGAATTTATTGCAACCCATATTCCATTTATAGAATTGCTGCCCATTTTCTGGTCAGTGCCAGGGTTAAAAATTTGAACTAAAAAATATGTGAAATTTAAAGAATTCGCATATTTTTGCCGAGGAACAAAATATTCTTAATCCAAAAATTAGTAGCCATACTAAAACAAATTTAAAAATAAAGTAGTACTATGTTATGTTAAAATCCAATGAAATATAAAATATCAGTGAAGAACAAAAACAAAAAACAAAACTAATTGCCCATTTGCTATATTTTTTTTGGAATCCGCAACCCCTTTCATATTACTTTTAAGATTTACTCCCCATACTCTCTGGCCAGGCCGGAATGCATCCCTCCTCGTCTTGAAAGATTTGCAGCCCAGTAAGTCAGAGAAAACAAATAGGCCTAGCTTGGGTATTCTTCAAAAATAAATAGTGGGCTACCTATTTTCCCAAAGAAAAAACTGCTGGGCTGGTCATGTTGTTAGACGGGCCACAGAGACCGCACAACCCAGTTTATAGCCTGCTCCTCCGAACAAATCCTCAAAAAAAAAGTGTTGTGCAATTTTATCATTAATTGACTATACGTTGACAATGATGTGGGTCCTAGATATCAGCAGGGTGGATTGGAGTAGAAAACGAGGGGTGCATCTGAGTAGTAAAGAGGCGCTTGCTTGTGTTCGGGAGTGGACCTGGTGGGTCCGTACTGTCCTACTCACAACTATAGTCCTCTCCCGATTCACTATGTTGACAGGGCCGGGCGGCGGCGCCACTGCAAGCGCACCAAGGCGAAGGACAACGGCGAGGCCTCGGACGGGAATGAACAGGAGTCGGGGAACATGCAGCAGTATGGCCGTAGGCGGAGGGGAGTACGAGGGTTCACTGGTTCTGGTGCGGGGTAGGCTGCCATCACCGGGGAAGAATAGGATGTCGGGGGGAGTAAAGGGATGGCCTGGCCAGCATTTCAGGGTACGACAAGGTGGCGATGCGTGCACGGCAGCGCAACCAGCCGTAGAAGGCAGGAACAGGCGCTCCCACCGGCGCAGGTTTGGTTTTGGCGGCTGGACCGGTCAGACCCAAAAACTCATTATGGCTAAAACTTATTGTAAAATGCTATGAAGCACCTTTTTCTTCTTGAGGTTTTTTTTGAGACAATTTTCTTCTTGAGGTGTGAAGCCGAGCACATTCAGAAGCCCTAGGATAAAGTGGTGTCGCCAATGTGTTGGGCTAGGTTGGGCATTCTTATTGAAAAATAATAATGGACTGGAACTATTTACGACATTGACTACGATTTGCATGGGTCCGCTGGTTGCAGGAAGAAAATGGTGGGAGAAAAAATACTGGTCGCTATCTTTGCCTAAGAATAATATCGACTGAATGTAACGATACTCTCATAGGAAATAATAGCCTCCTGTTAAAATTTAACTTTTCAAATCATAAATTTAATGAACCGGTGCATGAGCATTTAGCTTTATTTATTTATTTATTTACTTATTTATGTTTAGGGGAACATGAGCATGTACCTGGGCCGAATTCATGTGAGAGCTTCCCTTCCAGTTAATTATGGGCTCCTCTATTGGGCCTTCATCACTGGGTTGCATGTTATCGACAAGTGGAAAATGTGTTCCGTACCAAAAATAGTATGCGCTACGTACAGGGCACTAAAGGATCGGACCATGCAACGACTTCCAAAACATTGTGTTTGTCGTTCTAACAACACATTTATTCAACCAACAGATGAAATATACTACTGATTGTACATTGAAAACAGCAGCAGCAGCAACCAAGGCTGGGGGTGCAACAGAAGCAGTAAGCAGGCCAGAAGAGTAAAGACGCAGCTCTCTCTTCCAAACCAAACATTAGCCATCAGTACAAAAGGGCTACCAAAAAAGAACAAGTGTATGCATCAAACTAAATAAAGATCCTACTACACCAAGTGTACGCATCTAACTAACTGGCTTAGTTAGACGTTACTATTTATTAAGCTGTGGAGATTGGCTGACAGCTTGAACCAGATGAGTGCCTGACGGGGGAAACTCCAGCCAGCAGGTCAAAGTCTGATACTTGCGACCCTCTCTCCTACTTTGGGCTGCAGAGCGTGGCGGCACATATCAGGGTATGGTGCATGGAGAGACGCATGGTACGCTATGTACACACAGTTTTGCCTGATGAACGAAACCACGCTGCCATCACGATCCTTGCCGTCGGTTATCTCCTGGTTAATCGGATAATTCAGTCCAAGAAACAGAGAGCGTGTACCAAGGCTACTTACCAGCCTCCAGTCAAAAATTCCTGAAGGCCTAGAGAAGCTGGGATCCTGATCAAAGACATTGTAGTGACTGTGATTGTATTCCGTGAAACAAGACGTCCGGTACGTGCGAACGATCATCAATCGTTCGCCGTCATCTGATCGAGCCAGGAACCACCTGCAACTGCCATGCTGCTTTTCTTTGAAAGGTTCTGGGATTAGGAAGGGTAGGGACACCAGGCGGCCTACAACATCATACCAAGTTGGAGTCAAGTAAAAAAGGGCTCGTACTGTAGTCAATCTTAAGAAAAGCATGTTATGAGCATGAATATTTTTCAGTAAATGTTGACAGTAATATAAGCAAGCCATCATGATATCATAGGAAAGTAACATACTACTGTAATAGCCGTTTGTAGCGATGACTGGAGTAGGCCAGCAATACGTCCAGCCATAGAAGGAGTCCACAGCGTAAATGAAGCCCTTGTTTTCAATGGCATCAGAGAACCATGGAGGATGTATGATCCTGCGATGGACGTGCAGATTTATCCACTTACCGCAGTGACCTGTCAGATAGGCAAGACCACAGTTGAAGAACGCAATTAGCCTGAGTCTTTATAATTCGTAGATCTTGTGGACACTTGGTAGATTATAACCTTGAGAAAATCAAACTTGGGATCATGTTGGCTACTGTAAGATTCCGAGTATTCTGGGCCGCGGTGCCAAAGCAGTGCAGTGTTAATCGAAGGAAGGGGGATCAATAGCCGGGTGTAGACCTCCACGAGCATCCAGCTGCCGCGACCGTAGACGAGCACCATCCAAGACGTGTTCATGCCGACCCAGTACATACCGTTAATGTATTTGAGGGTGACGGGGATCGGATCGCAGTCGAGGGGGTTGATGCTCGCCACCCTACGATCGTTATGCTATGTGACATGCCATTTCTGAAGATCAAGCGGCATCAGCAACTAGGGAGCTGGCTTAAAAAGCTCTAGACTGAGGGCTTTGAGTAAATGGTACAGCCCCGACGAGCACGCGGTGAGCGGCATGGTACTGAGATTGTCCACACGCGAAACAATGAGCTTGATTACCTCTGTGGGGAGCGAATTCCAGCCACTCTTTCGGTGGAGGCTGCTCGGTTCTGCCATTGTTAGTGCATGGGTTTCGCAAGAGGTGGGAGGCACCTAGTGGGGATGAAAGATTGACGATTATGTGCGGACAAGGATGGAGAAGCAAATATGTGCTGCGGGAAGTGGACAGGTGATGATGACAATGTAGCAGCAGCATGCCGCTTGACTTACGAGACACATCCCAGCAGTGTAGGGTCATATCGATGCCAGACAACTTGCTTGGGTGATCACAGTACGAGTACAATAAACTACAGTACCTACTACTATGCCCTAGTTTGCATATAGTGGAGTAGGACTCTGCTCTACTACTAGCACTGGAGGAGTAGTATATTGTAAAATAGTTACAAACTTCAATGCCCGAGCGTGGAACGACTACGAACCGCCATCGGTGCTAACTCCAATCCCCAGCAAACATTCGCTAGGAGACATGGCAGTTGCAAATGCCCGCGACACAGTTACAGTACGTGTGTAAGGGTGGCGATTTTGTCAAATACTATGGCTTAAAAACAGGCCACCATCGGATGGAAATCTGACGGTGATGTGGGATTCGCCAGGATTGGGCTCGTGGCGAACAATCGCCAGATATCATTACTAAAAAAAATGTTAAAACACCTGGGGCTATAACTTGCACCGGCTGACCACTAACAATCATACTAACATAGTTGTAAAATGATCAAAGAACGTGTCTACGTGGTGTTTGGAATTATATGCAAACTAGCAAGATGCCCGTGCATTGCACGGAACATCAAGATGCATTTTTTTACAAAACACCTGTTGTGATTGACCCATGCAGGAGTAATCCCATGTGTAAAAACTAATGATATCTCGAGAATTTCATCAGAAAAATGGTATCTCGAGAATTTCATCGAAAAAATGATATCTCGAGAAAGATGAGAGATAAGGTGAGGAGGAGTGGGGCGTGGTGGTGACTGGTGGGCGGACTGGGCGGAGGCATGGGGATGGATAGCGCCGGCAACGGCCACCATGCCAGATTGTTCCAGAGACTTCCTTTTTTAATTGCTCAACAATGAGGTTGTGGGAGATAACGATGAACGAGGGAAGGCCTTATCTGCAAACGTGGAGAGAGGTGCGGGTTTCTTTTTGCAAAATTGCCATAGTTTGCTTTCTATCCGTCAGATATAGATTGGACGGTCTATATTGCAGGATGGCAGGCACACCATCATCACCAACTCGGTTTTTTTCTCTACTCTTATAAAAAACAGAGTTGGTGATGATGGTGTGCCTGCCATCCTACAATATAGGCCGTCCGATCTATATCTGATGGATAGGAAGGAAACTATGGCAATTTTGCAAAAACATACCCACACCCCTCTCCACATTTGCAGATAAGGCCTTCCCTCGTTCATCCTTTTCTCTCACAAGATAAACTACTCATACGAATGCATCTTGATGTTCCGTGCAATGCACGGGCATCTTGCTGGTTATAAGAGAAAGTAGAGAAGTAGAGAAAGCAGAGAGTAGAGAAATGGAGGGAGTACTAGTAAGGACACCATCTACTGCTTCGTGTGCTACTCCTGCGCTCCATTCGGCGGGCGCAACGTCCCCTACAGCAACTCCCGTTTCATGGACGGCCTGGTCGATGCCTGCAAGGTGCCCTGCGTCTACAAGAGTTTTGGCTGTGAGAGCTACGTCGACTAGCATTCACTGGCAAAGCATAGTTCCAGATGCGCGCACGCACCCTGCTACTGCTATGAGTGCACACCGCCGTTTGAGGGCTCGCCAGCGAGCCACGTGCATCACCTCACGGCACCGTCCGTCAATCACTACTGGCCCGTGGCGGTGAACATCAAGTACAAGACGTGCTACCCGTTCGCCGTGCCGGAGTCGCTGGAGGATCACCGCCGCCTGCTAGTCGTGGAGGAGGACGGCAGCGTCTTCCTCTTGGCCATGGGCACCGGCAAGGCCCGCGCAGGCCGCCGCCCCATCTCTGTAGTGTGCGTCAGGGGCAATGCCGCTGACGCTGACACGAGGCCGCTGTACCGATGCGTGCTCATTGTTACTGCCCCTCCGAAGTAGGAGGGCGCCCACGCCGCCTCCATCACGCTGAATGGGACTGTGCCGAGCTGCTCCGTTCCCGGCAATGTGGACATGGAAGACGCCTGGTATGATTTTCACCCCAAGATGATGCACGGGGACTCCAAGGAGGTTCACCTGGTCATATGCATTACCAAGTCAACTGTTCATCATTAGTCTTCGCTCAATGTAAGCCGCTGTCTAAGCACATGGAGACTTCTTATTTATATAGTATAGAACCTTCCATGCATGATCTTGCTCTATTAGAGTATCGCGCTTGAATAAAAGTGTATCCATTTATGGTTTAGTCTAGAATCTTCCATGTATGCTTTTGCTCCATTAGAGTTCTCGCTTGCCATTTATGAGATTAATTGTGAATTTTTACTACAGTAACGGTGAAAGACTTAAGATGAACCATTTCTTACATCTCCTCTGCCCCCTTCCAAGTCATCCTGATTTACATTCATGGTGGTCTACAAAAAATAAACAAAATCGATACTCAAAAAATAATTCTTAAAGATCATTTCTTGCAAAGCACAATAAGTGTTATTTCTTCAAAAGTTTTGGATGCTGGTTGAATAGTTGAACGCTTTTGTTTGCAAAAGATACTTTTTTTTATCTATTTAGCCTACATTTACTATTCACCCGGATGCTTGTGAGCTCTAGAGAAGAAATAATATCCTTAGAAACCTATCGATACTCGTTACACATGAGATGACCCCCACATACTTTGTCAAAATAAACAAGTCCCCGATCAATGCATTTCACTGTTCCGTGCAATACACGGGCACCTTACTATATATAGTACGACCATAAATTTAACTAACATTATATATAGTACGATAAATGCTCATGCATGTCACCAAAAATTATATCATTGAAAACTATGTTCAAATATGAATCCAATGATATAGTTTTTGTTGACATGCACAAACATTTTGTCACTTAAATCTTCAGTCAAATTACATGGGGGACTAATAAACCACGACGGAGGTAGTACTAGTGTAGAGGGCGGCACTGCACAGGAGTCTCACCCTGCTCGTGGCGCGGCAGTAAAGTTGTCATATCACAAAACCCCACCACTCCCAGTAATAAGTGGCCTGGTAAAATAAACGGACAAGCAACCATCACATCCCTCTGTCTTTTTTGCATTTCAACTCTCTGCATTTACTTTGTCCGATTCATCTCGCACACTCGATCCCTAGCTACTACTCCTAGGGCCAGTTCTTTTGGCAGCTTAAAAAATAAGCCGTCTCTTCCCCAGCTTTTCCCATAAGGCGCCTCACTCATTCATTTGGGCTTCTAAACTACTACCTCCGTCCTGGTTTATTAGTCACCATTGTAATTTGTGCTAAATTTTGACCAAAGATTTAACTGATAAAATGTTAGTGCATGTCAACAAAAGTTATATTGTTGGATTCATATTTGAATATAGTTTCCAATGATATAATTTTTGGTGACATGCATAAACATTTCATTAGTTAAATTTATGGTCAAAATTTGACACAGATTACAATGGGGACCAATAAACCAGGACGGAGGTAGTAGTTATGGGATTACTAATCTAGAAGCCTGGTACTCCTAGTAGTAGTACTCAAGTTGGAATTCCAAATGCACGGCACAACTTGTTAGGCAAAAAATTCGATACAGCGTGTACCAAGCGGTCTGGAAATTTGCATGCCTTCCCGACCAGTGAGATACTCCGTACAAAGTACGATAGAGAAATAACCACAGAGAAGGAAGCTAAAAGTAAACAATCAAACGAGCATTTTTGCATTTCTTTTGCATTGAATCGTTTCACAAGCTTGACTAGTGCTGTTTTTCTACTTCTACAAAAACCGCATCGTAATGATAAAACGTGCATTTGCACGTACATAAGTAATAGTTGTAGCACAGTCTACAAGCATATATAGAGAGAGACGTGTAGTGCGATATATAGTTAAGTTTATGCTATATGCACGTACTTAAAAAATGCGTACGTATACACAAGGTTTCCAAACTTTTCCTTTTACATACTTAATTAAGGACGCTAATAATTCCCGAGCGTTCGGGATTTATCATTTTTGTCACAAAACTAATGAGATCGCCTTACGAAACTAAACTAAATTATTCCTAATAAAAGCCACAGCGCTCGCAGGAGCGCTTGCGGCGCGCCACGAGTGCCCTGCTGCGCGGCCGTTTCCCAGCGCGGAGACACAACGCCTCTTCCTCAGCCTCGCAACTCGCGAGGTGCTGATTGGCGGCTTGCCAGTGGGCGAGCGCAATCTCACCGGTCTGGTGAACCGGCACCAACAAGTACTCCTCCTCGCTCGAAGTGTGCACCTGGTCCACGTACCGCCAAGCGTAGATGAGGCGCTTGGGCCCGACTGCACCCAGGGCTTTGGCACGGGCGTCCTCCGCCACCCTCACGGCCCTCGCACGAGCCTTCAGCCAAAGAGCCAATTGCCTGACTCTCTCGGATGCGACATAGGCCTGCCAGGCAGCATGCCTCGCGGCGCGCTTCTCTTCCTCAGCCTTCTTCTCCGCCTCTATTTTGGCGCGCTCTGCCGGAGACAAAGCCTCCCACAAGGCGACCTCCATTTCTTTCCAAAGCTCCTCAAGGCTGGGGGGCTCGGCAGGCATCGCAACATTCTCCTCGTAGCGGGGAGCCGACGCGTCCTCCGACGCGCGTGCTGGCGAGACTAGGAATGCCAACGCGTCCACCTCGACGCGTCACGGCGAGGAGCGGAACGCCGACGCGTCCTCCTCGACTAGAGGCGGCAGGGAACGGAACGGCGATGCGTGACCCTCCACGCGAGGTAGCGAGGGGTGCCTATGGCTTGGGAGGGGCGATGCCATGGTGGTCGACGTGAGTGGGAGGGGGAGGAGATAGCGATGAATGTGAGCGTTCTTCCGAATGCCGTGGGAGGCACAGTATTTATAGCGAGCAATGGCACACCTGCGTAAGATATGTTGCGTGATTAATGTTACAGCTAGGTGGGAATATTTGTTGGAGTAAATTACGGGGGAGGGAAGGGGTGGAAATATTGCTGGTCACAACGGATTGGACGAGCGCGGGGGGAGGAGAGTCATGCATGCAGATTTTTTTCACACGGGGTGGAGTGGTGGGACTACCGGAGGGAGAAGGAGAGTCAAGTAGGCAGATTGTTTTCACACATGGAGAGGAAAAGATTTGGAGATGAACGGGCTTCCTGCAGGTATGGGGAACGGTGCATAATAAGTGATCTTACATGCAATGAACTGACCATTGCATGCCGAGCTAGGTATAGTCTCAAGTCATTAAAAACATACACGCCACACACATGTTCAAATTTCAAGGTGCACTAAATTATTGCATGCGATGATTAAGGCTGACCATATTGGTGGTATCTTAGCTGATATCATGCACACGGGAATAGCAAACATGCTGATGTGGCAAAGAATTAAAGAAGAGAGGGGGGTTAGAGTAACATAGGTAGATACCGTATCATGTTAAATACTATGCTACTTTGTGTCATGCATGGCACTATAAAGGTAGTCCCGTAGCATACACTAGTATCATGCACATGATACTAGTATATGATACTTTCCACTATGAGTAGCCTAAAGAGAATATTGACTAATGCATGTAAAAATCTTTGTCATTTACTAGTGTTCATGCATGCATGCCATGCGATAATGCATTGGTAAACATATTTTTTTGTGAAGAACGAGAGCATTAATTGAGTACTTTTGCAGACTACAAAAACTATTCCACCGCCTCTATCTTGGTAAGTGTAGGTGAAAATTTTGAATCGAGCCCTTTAAACTAGAAGGGAGGTAGTAGTACTCTAATAGCTAACCTTGTTGTGATGACTAGATAGGACATGGCACGCACCTGGACGGAGGAACTAGTCTGCATTGTGCATATAAGTTTTGTCTGAAGTCAATGTACCTATACTTTGACCAAACTTATAGAAAAATGTATCAACATTCACAATGTCAAATCAATATATTTATACTCATTATGAAATGTAGTTTCATAAAATATATATTTGGTATCATAGATATTGATATTTTTAGTATAAATTTGGTCAAACTTTGCAAACTTTGACTTGACACAAATCTTACGCGGAGTAAAAAGGACCAGAGGGAGTATCATGCATGCGGAGTAGGTAAAAATATTGCTCATTTATAGCCGTCCGAAATCTCAAAGGGCGCGACCACGCGAGGGAGGCAATGGTCGTGGGAGGCGTGACGGTTGACGGAATTAAGTGAAGTTACACATGCACGCGCCGCCATGGCGTGCGAACACGCAGAAGCTATACCTTCAGGCCTACGATGTGGGTCTAGTAGACATGACATCTAGTGGGTCCCACATAGTACTCGAGAACTCTTTGGGGGCATGCAGCCGTTTATCCACCGGGCAAGCCACCACCCCACGCCGTTCGCACGCCCTACTCGACCACGTCTTCTACCTTACAACAGTTTGCTCCCAGTCGTCCCGTCCTTTCACATTACACCAGTTCCACTTCTCCTAACCCGCCTCCAAAATCCATGGCCTCCCAAATCTCCATGATCGGCGGTGAGTACAAGGTTAGAACCATCACCGGCGATGAGTTCATCATCACCTACACCCATAGATTCGCGATTGTGGAAGCATGCCTTGGTCGCTTCCTACACATGTTCAAAAGTTCAAAGGATGAGTTGGTCGCTGGGCTAGATGTTGAGTACACCACAGTCCTAGAAAAGGAGAAGCTTCTAAAGGTGGCAGAGATGAAGAAGCCTGCCGTGATCCAGGTTTGCGTACATAACATGTGCTTGGTCTACCACATATGCCATGCCGATGTTAGGTGCCAGGATTTTGAGTTCTTCCTCAAGGACAAAAGAGTCAAATTTGTTACTGTAGACTTTACGAACGACAGGAGAGTCCTGGATCGGATAGGCCTTGTTGTAAGCCAGCCCTTCGATCTCAAGAAGGAAAGCCTGGTGTCCTCCTCTCAGAATTCAATGCTGACCCTGGCAGCAGCCATGATTGATCCTTCATACGCTCAACTGAAGAAACCTCACCCGGAGTTTCATCATGCACGAGAGTTGAAGAGAATAGATGAAGATCACATCATGTATGCAGCAACGGATGCCTACCTTTGTTTAAATATCTACAAGGGTTGGATGAAGAAGCAGAGCCTAGTGTCCAGTTCAAGCAAAGAAGTGTCGGCGAAGAGGAAGAGGAAGAGAGACAAGGACGAAGTCGAGGACGTGGACTCGGACTCCGTGTAAGGTGGCAGTGTCGTTGCTCATGCTGGTTCTACTGCAGTGTCAAGCGGACTAGTTGCTTAGTTTTATTTCAGGGGTGTGTTGTGCTGAGCCCCTAGCAGAACTATGTTATGTTCTTTCTTGTTATTTGAGCTCTTTAGTATGTACAGTAGTACTAGTATGTCTTACTACTGTTCTTCTTGTAGTTGGTACTACTACTCGTATCTTCGCGTTCCTACTGTACTTAATACGTACTAGTAGTATAATTTGGGTCAGTCAATTTGTGAAAGAAGTTCGACGGAGCGAAGGAAGAAGACGGCAGAGAAGCTACCCCAATATCTATATTAGGGTGGCAGGGTGCCCATGATCTACCTTATGAGTGTTGGGTGTGGAATGCAGTTCGTCGGAAAAAATGGATCGTGCCCGGGGTTAAATGGATGGCGGGGGTGGGGGGGAGCATGGTGGTGGCAGGCGGTTCAGGGGAGGGCGGGGCGGTGGCGGCAGGCTGTTAGGCCTGTGGCGGGCTGGCGGCTCGATGCTTGAGAGAGAAGATGAACAGTGCATTATTTTTGGAGGTTGAAGAAGCCCTTCTGGCCGTCTATGTTGCATCCAACGGCTCACAAGAGTCGACTGACCCAAATTGTTCCCTTAGATTGCAGGATCCACATGGCATTCAAGGTCTTGAAGGTAGATTCCACGTCCGCACCCGGTTTGCGGGCTCGGCGCGGGTGTGACCGGCTTCCGCCATGACAGCCACCATGCGCGCCTCCTCCGCGTGGGTGGAGACAACAATGACACGGTAGCTCCTCCTCGCCGGCGTGCTGGAGCATGCGCTCGTCCTCCTCTTTGTACGCTGCGGGCATAGACGCGGCTCCACCTGCTTGCGTGCTTGGCAGTGCGGCGGCATCGCGAGGAGGGACTGCAGACGACATGAGCGGGCGAGCCTTCGGCTTCATGGCACAGGGATGGCGGGGATACGGTGGTGATGGGTGAGAAATGGTCGGCCAGAGTAGGCGGGCGCCGGCATGCGCAACGGCGGCGGCAGCATATTGATGAGTGCGCATATGGGAGCTTAGTTTAGTTTTATATAGCGTTGGTCAAACTTAAAAGAACACCGTACTAGTACATATAAACATTAGAATGAGGCAGCGCTTATACTACCACATTAGTTAGCACAGCATCGATACGGAATCCTGTGCAAGCGCGTGCTCCGCCGCTGCGCGGTCGATCAAACGGTGTGTCACCGTGTCGCGCTCGAAGGACATCCACCAATCCTTTTTGTGTGTGTGAAAACAATCCCCGAATATTACTCTACTTTTTTTCCTGGAAAAGTTCTTCATGCTACAATATTTTCATATATTTTAGGTGCGCCCTAGACATTTTTTTTAATACTGATTCTATGTGTGTGACTGAGAGAGAACGCGTGTATGTGTCCATATGTGTGTTGTGGCGGAAGGGCAATGTAGAGACGGTGTGCATGTGATAGAGACATCGAGAGGTGTGAATGTGCAAATGATCATGCATGAGTGAGACATAGAGAGATGCCGATATGTTGTGTATACATGAGAGAGCGGTCTTCTATTTGTACTTGTGTGTGCGAGAGAGAGAGAGAGAGAGAGAGAGAGAGAGAGAGAGAGAGAGAGAGAGAGAGATAGGAGCATCCGTAACACAACAACCATCTCTCTCGATTCGTCCATCGCTCGCGCGATCGCATGTAACACAGGCATCAACGCACACATTTTGACACCCTCACCCAGCCCCTGCCCGCCTCAAGGCCCGCACATCGCTCTCTATCTCACACTTACAATCTCTTCGTGAAAACCCTATTTAGCATGTAGCTTTCCGTCACATACACACACATTCTCTCCATAGGTTTGATTTCTCTCAATATCTGACACACACACACACACACACAATGCACACAAACTCCCCCCTCCCCCGAGCACACAATTCATCCCCATCAAAAGTTATATGGCGACCACTCTCGCTTGTGCTTCTCTGCACCCCAGCATGCACACCACCTCAATCTTCAAATAGGGCATCGAGGAGATCGAAGACAGTGACCACACAACACTAGAGAATGCGGGGCCATTTGGAAGCAGGATGATGTGACGATGGCTGACTGACTCCTCCCCCCTCTCTCTCCCGCACAAAATTATCAATCCCTCAACCCACGACATCCTTCCCCTCTCGACGTCGACCACGATGGCTGCCGGAGCTCGGGTGAGCTTGAGGTCGACGCTACGACGGGCGAGGCGGCTCGTGCGGGGCACCTACAGGCTCTATGCGGCGTGGGGAGCAAGCTGGGCATGATGACCGGGCCGTTGGATGGCCGGGGACACGTCAGCGGCGAGCATAGATGGTGGCACGTGCGAGTGAACGCGGTGCGGCAGCTACAGCATGTGGCAGAGCAAACGGAGAGGGGGAGAAGGAGCAGGAGCTCACGGTGGTTGCGACGAGGCGAACGGCGAGCTCGGGGAGGGGCCAAAGCAGTCGGGGTGGCGAGGGGGATCTCCGGCCACGGGCAGTCGGGGACGGCTCTGTGAGGACGGTGCAGGGTGTCCGGCAGCTTGAGGCACATCGAGGAGGACGAGGGCGTCGGGGCGGAGCTCATGGACACAACAAGGGGACGAGGGAGTGGCGGTGGTCGCGGCTTCACGGCATCGCGTGTGCGGCAGCGTCGGCCATGGCGGGGAGAGGCGAGGGAGAGAACCAGGGGGAGTGAGTGTCCAGGGGTTGGGGCGGCGCCGATGAGGGTCTTCGAGGCATCGCGCTGACCTCGGTGAGGCAGGCGAGCAGGGAGGTGGCGTGGCAACTCGCGCGCGTGTGCGTTGTCTCCCTCCTCTGCCTACTGGCAGAGGTAGAGGATGACTGGCACGGGCCAGATGGGCCGGCCCAGCCAGGTAAGTGGCCTCTGGATTTCTCTCTCTCTCTCTTTTTGTTTTAGTTTTCTTTTTCTTTTTTTGTTATTTGTTTTTGGTTTAGGAAAAATGCTAAACCACATTATAAAATCATGAAAATAATTGTGGGCACTTCTGAAATTTTTTCCAACATCCCTCAAATGCTTTCAAGATTATTTGGACATTTAAAAATATTTATAGCATTTAAATGTCCAAATGCAAATACCTTATGATTCAATTCAAAAATCCAAAATAACCTAGAAAAATGTGCACCATTTTTGGCAGAGGTTCTAGACCAATCCAAAAATGATGAACTTTTGTGAAGGGCATTTTTGGTTCATTGAAACAATTTTCAGTTGAACCTGGTGTTTTCAGGGGGGTGCTAGGGTTTGCTGATCCCCATTTCAAGTTTAAGAAAAAATTAAACATGATGCATCACTCTAGCTAGTCTTAATGCAAGCGCTAACTAGGGTTGTGACACGTAACCCCTTAGCCTATAAAATGAGGGCCATGGCCACCGAAAAAAGGATTCGGACCCTTGTACACTCATACGCGCATAGTTGCTCTCCCCGAGGCAACCTTGCCGGGCTTGAGCATTGCGTGAACACCACGGTACTCCCTTCAATCCACCAAAGTAGGAGTAGGGTTTTACGCTTCTCAGCGGCCCGAACCTGGGTAAAAACCACCAGCATCACCACTGTCGTGCTATTCCATGGCTTCCGGTCTTTGTGCTACGTGATCTTCCCCCCTTCCGAACCACAAGGGGTTGACGGCCCCATAGGTGATCGTGTTCCACCACGACAGACGGCTTCGCAGCCTGCTGGCCTATGGGGGCTGGATCCTCCTGAGGCTGCATCACGATGTCCACGGGGGCGCGGTCCGTTGCGAGGGGACAAGGGATCGCCTCCTCCATCCACGTAGGGGCCGCTGCGGCCGTGGCATGGGGCACCGCCTCCTGAGCCCCCGCGCCCTCGACGGCCGTTCCTCCAGGCAGCGCCAGTGATGCGCTAGGAGCAGGTGTAGTGCTCGACCGCCCGGGGGCTGCGCCGGGCCAGCCCGATGTGCTTCCGCGCCCGCCACGGCCGCGACCAGAGGCTGGCGGCACCCTTAGGACTGGGGGCTCCTCTAGCTCTGCGCTCTCCTTCCTCTTCTTCGTCACGGCGCCTAGCCTGGGCATTAGGAGGGGAATATTATGGGCACAGTGGCAATTTGTGCTTAACTCAAGAGCAAGACAGGCTACTTACTCGTCAGGGTCGACCCATGTCCTCTTGTTCTCCTTCTTGGCCGGAGTCGGGGCGCCCCCGCCTTTCCTTGACGCAGCCTTGGTCATGCTTGGGGGATCGACGGGGTGCTCTTCGGCCGGCCCCGGCGCGATGCTACTGCCTGGAGAGGTGGAGGGGTTGCCCAGAGGGGTCACAACCAGCTGAATCACGTCAGCCCCAGCAACGGCCGCCCCGTCTTCAGCTTGCAGGCCAGGCGGGGACGGGACCAACGCCTCGTCCGCCTTGCCGGTGTGCGGGGAGCCCTCCGGAGCGGGCGCAGCCGCGCCCTTCTTAGAGGTCACTCTGCCAGATGCTGGCGATGACTGGGGGGTAGGCCTTGACCTCCTGAGGACCCTGGTGGGGCACGGGGAGTCCGCGGCCGGGAGGTCATCGGTGTCGTCATCGTCTTCAAGCTTGCGGAGAAGCTCACTCCGCGATGGGGGGACACCTCCTCCACATCGTCGTCCTCGGTCTCCTCTGAGTCCTCTTCGCCCTCTTCGCCGACACTGTCACTGGAGGACACCGTCATGGGGGAATTGGGGTGCTCAGGCGACACGAGCCCCAGCTCATTGAAGGCGGGCATGGCGGCGACCAGCTCTTCCCTGTCGGCGCGGCGGTACAGCGGGGTGTAGCCCTCAGGAAGGTCCCCGGGGTCGCCGCTGAGCAGGATGGACATTGCCTTGTCCATCTCCTCGTCTGGTAGGCTGGCAGGGTGGAGTCTGATCTCGTCCGTTGAGCCCTGGAACTCCCACATGGGGCCCGTGTGCGCCTGGAGCGGTGCCAAGCGCTGCGTCAGGAACTCCTTCATGAGCATTCCCCCCGTCAGCGCCTTGGCCTCCATGTCTGAGCTCATCCTCCTCAGGACGGGCTCCGCCCAGGGGTCGGAGAGCTTCTCATGGCTCCACCTCTCGAGCCGTTCGGGCAGCTCGGTCGGCAGCTCCAACCGCGCATTGAGACCCTTGGTGTCCAGGATGACCCATTGGTGCCGGAAGCCCTCCACCTTCTTCCCGACCTTCAGGAGCATGTTCCCCTTGTGGACCGCACTGAAGGACACGCAAGCGGAGCGCTGCATCAAATCGTGCAGCCGCAAGCAGAAGAAATAGCGGAGGAGCGGCACGGAGGGCCTCACGCCCACAAAGGCCTCGAAGTAGAAGGCGAAGACGGATAGGAGGAAGATTGAGTTGCGTCGAAGATGAAGGGCCACCGATAGAACTCTACGCACACTTGACGTTTGCTTTACCTAGAACAAATATAAAACTATTTTGCAAGAATAAAACTACGAGTACTTTGCGAGAATAAAACTACGAATAAATTGCAAGATAATAAAAGTAGATAGCTTTTGTCAATGAGAAAGTCATTTGTCCCTAGGTGATCGATAACTAACCGGTGATCATTGTTGCAATTTTATATGAGGGAGAGGCATGAGCTAACATACTTTCTCTACTTGGATCATATGCACTTATGATTGGAACTCTAGCACGCATCCGCAACTACTAAAGATCATTAAGGTCGTAAAACCCAACCATAGCATTAAGTATCAAGTCCTCCTTATCCCATACGCATTGACCCCCAAACTCGGGTCTATGCTTCTGTCAGGCACGCCACCCACCATAAGCGAACCATTAACATATTGCGACACCCTACAGTGGGGATCCCTCCATTTGTGCGACACAGAGGGCACCAAAGGACAGCACCAAAATAAAATATACAACTAAAACCAATCATGGTCATCTATCAACCCATAGGACAAAACGAATCTACTCAAACATCATAAGATAGCCATAGATCATTGGGTTATAATATATAGCGTTGAGCACCATGTTTAAGTAGAGATTACAGTGGGGAGAAGAGGTGTTACACCGCTGCATAGAAGGGGAGAGAGTTGGTGTTGACGGCCGCGAAGTTGTTGGTGTAGATCGCCGTCACGATGATTGCCCCGGCGGCGCTCCGGCGCCACCGGGAGAGAGGGGGGGAGAGCCCCCCTCCTTCTTCTTCTTCCTTGGCCTCCCCCCTAGATGGGAGGAGAGTTCCCCCTCTGGTCCATAGCCTCCATGGCGGCGGAGGGGCAGGAGCCCCTCCTAGATTGGATCTATCTCTCTGTTCTCTTCTATTTCGCGTTCCTGTTTTCTGGCCCTTCACCGTTTCTTAAATTCCTGGAGATTCGTAACTCCGATTGCGCTGAAATTTTTACACGATTTTTACCCATAAATTATATTTCATGCGCCCAAAGAAGGGCCCTAACCTACTTACGGGGAGGGCACAAGACACCTGAGCACGCCAGGGGGTGCCCGGCGCGCCCGAGTGGGTTGTGGACCTCCGTTTACGTTGATTCGACCTCCCAAAAATCACAAATATTCAAAAATAATTCTCCGTAAATTTTTATCGCGTTTGGACTTCATTTGATATGGATATTCTGCGAAACAAAAAAATGCAACAAACAGGAACTGGCACTGGGCACTGGATCAATAGGTTAGTCCAATAAATCATATAAAATGTTGCCAAAAATATGTGAAAGTTGTATAATATTGGCATGAAACAATCAAAAATTATAGATACGACAGAGACGTATCATTGGAGCCCATGCAACAGCCACACAAGTTACACGTACACATAACACATTTACTAGTAACAAATTCTAAAGGACAAATGCCAGCATGCCACACAAGTTCATCTCTACTTCATGTGATATATTTGTGCAACAACTACTCTACATATATTTACAGCGCTACCATTGACAATTTACCATACTCCACTTACACATTATAGATGGGCTCCATGTCCTCCTCCAGGTTCCAGTCCCACGTGTTCTTCATAGATGGCATGATCCATTGCGGTGGGCAATGGGAATCATTGTCGGAGCTTTCTAGTCCGGTTCCACACGATGGAGACTCATCCAAGCTGAAGCGGCATAAATTAGGGATAGCGTGTCCCAGCATGTCATTCATCTGGCGGTGCACACTGAAGACACAACCATGCTTCATGAACGGTAGGCCTTTGGTGTCATGCACAGAGGGTGGCATCTGCTTCACAATGGGGTAGGTGTCCCCAATGAAAACTAAGTACTCTCCAAGAGTGTTCCTCGGCACCCACATAGCATCAGGGGGGTCGAACTCGGTGTTGTTCATCTGGTACACGCGGCATCTCAGATCTGGACACATGGTGACGTACATGGTCAAGGTCCATGCATGATAATGTTGTGCTCAAATATGGCGGTCAGTAATATTGTGCAGCAAGTAGTACTATTCCAATATAGAGGAAGTAAAATAATTGGCTTATTATATATAGCCACTCTTGGTTACATGGATGAGATAGTAAGACATGGAAAAACAAAAATGGCAGGAGCTAGTGGGTTCAAGTCTTCAAGGGCCTAGCTATACGAGTCCTCCAAGGTAAAAAGTACTAGTAAGTACTACAATCAAAGAGAAGGCGAGAGAGTTAAAAAATCTAATACTAAATTGTAATACTAGTACTAGCAAACATGTCCCAGTCAAGAAAAGAAAAGAACTAACAAGTACTACTACTATAACACACAGCAATGAGAAAATGGAATACTTGGGTAGATGGTGACGGCCCGATCGTGGTAGATCGTGTGACCATGTTGCACATCAGTGGTACCATGGGTAACGACTGCTAAGATAGTTGATCCCAATCTGCCAAAGTCAGCTACAAGGTTCCAGGTTAGACCGAATCGCAGATGCAAATGCATATCCAGGATCGGTGATCTTATTTTGATCGGGGGATGATTGGTCCCTACAAAATAATGGAGTACTGTTAGGATGCAAATGATGGTTTGTGCATTCCTTTTGTAATCTCCCGTACCATAGGATGGCACCCAGATTGTAGGAACGAACTATGTCTACCAGAGGGAGGGTGAATGGGAGTTTTAAATTTTCTTCCAAAAACTCAAAACTCTCAGAACCCAGCAGCGGAGCGAATGGAAAACAAACTACATCAAGCTAAAATTAATTACCGAATGGAAACAGAAGCATGCATCAAAACAAAATTCATGAAAGAAAACAGATCGAATATAAACATGGGTAGCAGAGGTAACCAGTGGTGCTCGATGGCGACAGGGTATTTATTCGAGCAGTTCGTCCTTCTCCTCAACAATTGGTTCGTCAACCAATGCCGATCACTCATGGTAGATACTTGAAGGCGATCTCTGAACCTTTACAGACTTCTTCTTCAAGACCCACAATCACTCTTGGTCTCTGAAGAAATTGACACCTAACCGTCTAGAGAGTTTGGAGCTCCCAAGAGTAATAGGCGGAGCGTACTGAACTAAGATTCTAGTGATGTTGAACCACTATCTAATTCTTAGGATCTAGGGGTTTTCTCTTGGTGGATTTTAAACTCAAATTGCTCACAGAGTGGGTTGCTCAACAATCTTCTTAGAATCAAAATGAAGCAGCCACTAGACAAAGCCGGCGCGGGGTGGCTATTTATAGCCGCAGCCTTCTTGGATGGGAAATGACCATTTTGGACACGAGGTCCAGCCAATGGCCAACCGACACGTTTGCAACAGTCAGATTTGGGAGCAACAGTAACATTAGCCGAGGAACAAGTAATGCTAACTCCTCGGTCTGAGACAAATCTCTCGCAGCGAAGAAGATCATAGTCTCTTGCTGGCAAGTATTTGCTCAGAACACAAAGAGATTTCTCTCGCAACTTACATAGGATTTGGGTTTAGCATCAGAGAATCAAAGTTTTGAACGCTACACCCCTATTAATAGTATGGTGGTCCTATGAGTCAGTAAAGAGAAGAAGAACTACAAAATAAATGCTACGTCTTCATTTCATCTTCAATCTCCTCGGACGCAGTCATTTTCCTCGGACAGGCACCAAACCAATTGCTTCACTTCAGCAATGTTTGAGGGGTCACTCTTGTTATCATAATCTTCGGTGATAACCTTCGTTGCACGGCAGGGAGATTATCTTCATCGTTACCATCAAACTCCTTGATATCATAGGGACCTGTTACTCTGTGTGCACTAGCAAACACATAAGTCCCATATTTTTTATGTCAATAAGCTCCAAAACATAAGGGGCCTATCATTGCACCAACAATCTGCCCCTTTTTGGACAGTTGTTGACAAAATAGATAATCATCGAAGTGAAGATAGATAAGTGAAAAGTAAATCGAACAAGAGTGAACTAGCGTTACTTGGCTCGATGATGAAATATACACCCCTAGATGTGTGCAGGGTTATAGATATGAGATAAAATCTCCAACAATTCATTGAAGTGTATAGAGGTAATTTCAATCATTCGAGATAATGATTCACACTGATAATTTATAATCCATCAAGATTGTAGTGCAATCATTCATAACTTCTGATAAAAATTCCACCTGCAAAACAAATGCTTCGAGAGAAATAGTGCAGCAGGCGGGGTTATTAACATTACAGCACAGAAGTTTTACATCAGCATAGATAGTCTATGAAGCAAAAGTTTCAAATCTCACATGAAACCAAACCAACGGAACGCAAAAGGAAAATCTATCAAAACTCGATGTAATTCTCCCCCTTTTTGTCAACTAGTGTCAAAAAGGTGACGAATAACATGAGTGCAGAAGCTGTGAACTGGATTCACTCAGTGGCATTGCCAGAAGAACTGTCCGAAGAGGTTTCAAGTTCAGAAGTGACTGGAAGATCTTTATTATCAACAACAGATTTTCCTTCAGGAATGGGACCTTGATGCTGAGATGATGAAGGCATGTTGGGATTGGCCACTTGAGTCGTCCGTGAGAGCACATTGCCTTCAGCTGGTTTTTCGGTCGGAGAGGTGGCTTCAGATTCTTCTATTATCTTGCGAAGCTTTATATGCAGAAGATTAGTAGTTGGCACTCGAGCAGGAAGTGGAGGAGCACTGCGAGGTTGATAATCTTCAACTGAGAGGCCTTTGTCAATGTAGTCATAAAGCTCTTTGAGATCAGAATCTCGGAGTTGTTTCTTGGGGAAGAACTTGCGAAGAAGTTTCCAGAGCCTTTTCCTGTTTTCATCAGCACTCAGATGCGTGATTCTTGTTTGGTTGTTGATAGCATTCAGCTCGGCAGCAAGGTGTTCTTTCTCTTGGCGATCTTTAGCAATGTGTTTGAGCAACAATTTTTGTGTGTGCAAACTAACTTCAAGATGTGATGGAGGTTGATGAGTAACCATTCGGTCACGCTGAGGCAGACGTGGTCCATCAAATCCTTTGTGATAATCTTGTGAGCTTGAATCAGATGATTTACCCGAAGAAATATCTTGTACGACTTGCAGGGTGTCCCGAATAGGAGGAATAAAACTTCGATGACTCGCCTTTGCCAAATACTCAGTTTTCATGGTATAATCAATGACTTTCTGAATCCATGGCCCATATACTTTGAGTGTTTTCGGATGCTGAGCAGAATCTTTCAATATTTGTAGAAACAGATCCTCAACATCAAAGACATATTTTTCGGAGATGGCATAGATGGTGTTGCGAAGAACATTTGAGATTGAACCATCAGTATTCATCCCGGTCAGAGGGCAGATAGTATAAGTGAGCATATGATATAGAGATTGATTGTTGAAGGTTAAGTGCTCTGGCATTGGAGGACCATTGTAGTCACAAAGCTTTTCTTTATCCATGGTACACCAAAACATATCATCAGTAATGACGTCAATGTTATGCACTCGGATTTCAGTTTTCCCTTGCTGAAAACAAGGGAAATGGAAGTGCGAAACAAAATCCCAGGAGGTGCACTTGATACATTTTCCTTTGGTCATCCATTTCATGATCCATTTGGAACTGTCAGAAGCATCACCAGAGATGTATAATGTTGCATAGAGCTGAAGAATTATTTCTCGGTTCCATGGATGCTCGAATGCAAACACACTGGTGAGGCAAAAATATTCCAAATCTTGCAGCAGCTGATTAAAGCAACCAATACTCTTCATAGCAGTGATATCCGGAAATTCATGAGGGAATATGTTCTTGCTGTCATACATAATCCGAGAATAATAGATGGCCTGTTCTTTTTACCTGAAACGAGGCAATCCAGATGTGCGTGGCCCATTGTAAGGACTTTGTTGAAATAATTTTGGATGCGTATTCCGATTGAATAGTGGTCCTTTGGCACCAACACCAGTCGAGAACAATGGCAACTCTTCACGCGGAAATGGATATTTTAGTTCATCCTCAACTGAGATCACTTCATCACCATAAACTACAGAGTCAGTATGACGACCAAAAATGGATTTACGTCCAAGCAAACCATCTTCACAAATTCTTTGTGCAGTGTCGATGGAAATCCGTAGTTGAGAGGGAGCTGATGGCATAACAGTTGGAGCAGATTCTTTTTCATTTGGCACTAAACCCGAATCAGGGACTGGAGCAGGACTGGGTTGTTCTTCGGTGATCTGAGGTGGTGCAGAGGGAGGAACCGAAACATTTGGTTCATCACGAGCAAGAGAAACATGGGGCTCGGACTGAGGGATTTCACCATCGTTAGAAACTGCTTGCTGTGAAGGAATTTCAGCTCGAGCAGGGGAGGCCACAGGCACTGGTTCAGTTGGCCTTGGAGAGGGAATTGCATCAGTAACTTCAACAGTTGGTTGCGAAGGAATTGCTGGCTCAGGGGAGTTCTCTTTCGCATGTAGAGCTTCAGAGTGATCAGGAGACTTTGCAATCGTAGGAGGATCATTTTTTTTTTTGAAATTTTCTTTCACCTCTTCTTCTGTGCATTTGGATCAATGTGTCCCTTGACAAGATCATTATAGCCAGTGGCTTGTGCTTGATGCTCAAGATAGATCTTTCGAACAATATTATCAAGATCTGAGTGAAAACCCAATCTTCTGCTACGGAGGATATTCAATGTCTGATTTATATCCATTTACGAATCTTCTCTCATGTCCCGAACAACATCAGATGCTTGAGTAATAACTACAGAAGGAATGGGCAAAGATGCCACTTCACCATCGAATGGATTTGCAACAAACTTGCCAAGCTACTCCATGATGAATTCATGATTGGAATAGTGTGGAGCATCGGATTGGACATTAGTCTGTGCAATAGGAGCAGGCTGCACAGTAACTTGCTCGGTTGGAGGCATAGAAGCCAATGGTTGTGTCAAAGTAGGAGCAAACTTAGCAACCTTTTCGTTAGGTGGAGCCTCTTCAGGAGCAGTTTGCTTGTTGGTTGGAGCATTGGCAGGAGCCGTGATTTCTTCACTTTTGTTTTTGGAATTTGCTCGCCTGGTTTAGCTGTGCTGACAGGAGCATCAACTACCAAATCTTGCAAGTTGATTGCCTTCATATGAGGAGTTGTGTTGACCTGATCGACCATAGTGACGATGGTCGGTGGAGCTTTCCTCTTCAGAATGATCTTCTTCTAAGGTACTATTGGAGCGGTACAAGCTTGAAGACCAGGTAGCACAGTAGATGTGGTGAAGTTCACTTGCTCGGAGAGAGAAGCTTGAACTTCTTTTCTTGTGGGTGGAGGATGATCTTGATCGAAGGAATTGCTTTCAGCATTTCTATCGGCTGGTGCAGCCGGCCTCTTCTTCAGTGCACTCTTTTTCTTCAGTGCATCAGTGCTGGGATCATGCTTATGCTTGGAGCGTCCTTCTGATTATCCATCAGCCTTCTTCTTCTCAACTTCATCTTTGAGAAGGCGATGATTTTCTTCTTCACGAATTCTTTCTTTTTTTGCCTTCTTGGCTCTCTTTTCAGCATTCTTCTAGCGCTTAGCCAATTCATCAGGATATGAGGCGGGAGTCTGAAGAGATGACTCATCAGCATCTGGTGGTGGAGGTGGTCTCTCCTGGGGATCACTTGCATGAATGAGACCAATTTCACGGTAGTCGCCCCACAGATGATGAAATGCAAAGTTCTTTGCAAACCGAGGATGAACCATTTCATAGTTAAACCACTTGCGCACCCAATGGCATCGAATCCTTTGCAGACGCTTGTCTCTTTCTCGTTTTGATTCTCCTAGAACAATGTTATAATTGTCATGAGAGATATACTGAGCTGAATTTGCATATGGTTGCCTGCTACCTTTCTTTTTCTTCGGAGCATCCTCTTCTTGCTCATCTGCATTTTGCTCGTGTCTCTTTCTTTTGCTAGTTGATGGGCCTACCGTTGTGCCCTTTGCAATTGGAGCTTTTGACTCATCAGCTCTACCCAAGATTATCTCATCTTCATTGGCAATACTCATTGGGCGAGCAGAATCCTCAACTGATTGCATACACCTGTGAATAAGAATAGATGCGAGGGAAAATGGGGACAGGGTTACAAATGCTCACAACGAAGATTTTTCGAGCGAAAACATTTTGATGAAGAAATTATATGCAGACTTTGAGAAATGTTACGAAAGAACGAAATGTGTAGTATGAACTAGTAGATCCGAAGAAAAATACTAGTCAGCATGCTAGGCATTCCATTCGTGCGACACATAACACAAACCCTAGATCTGAAATCTTTCGGATGCGAGGGACAACTACAAACCACATCCGCACGATTTACATAAGCAGTAAAGATCTAAGATATGCGGTAAAATCGGAGAATAATAACCGCGGATGAACTCGAAAGAGAAGGATGGAGGCCCGAGTTCGAACTGCACGTACCCTAGCTTGGTGTCGTGCAGCAGCTACGGCGGCGCAGGGAGGAAGATGTCTCGCAGCGGCGAGGAAAGACTCGGCGACCGCTTTCTGGCAGTGTAGCGGCGAAGGGGTCGTCGGCATCGAGCTCAAGGTGGAGCACTGCGGTGAGGGTTTCAGAGGAGACGAGGGCGAAAAGGAAGACGAGTGAATGAGGGAGCAGGTTGCTACGGTATATATAAGCGAGGGAAAATAACCGCACAGAGTGAATCCGATTGAACGGCCACTATCAAGAGACTATTGTGATTCAACGGGCAGGATAGGGTGGCAGTTGATGAATTGCATGTGGCAACCATCATAAAAGAGCGTGGTCCTGACTTGGGCGGGAAACACCAAATTTTGGACAGCTTTCGCCAAAATAGATTAAAGTTCAAACCGAATCTTAATCATGGTCAAGGACACCAGATAAAGTTTCATTCCAAATGAAATTGAGCATTTGTAACGGGACAACATAGACTGGAAGAGATAGAACAAAGGGAAAATAGGGTCCTAGGCATTTCACTCAGACAACAAAACACAAACTCGAGCGAATAGCTATGAGAGAAATGCATTCAGACTAACATAAAGACTTTCGATCGAACAGGAACTCAACGAAAGAAAATTGTGGTGGAGTGACCCACCGTATAAGAACCGTATGACCCCGAGCATTGCACAATTATCGTGGCACCCGGTTAGTCTAGTTCTTCATTAATGTATTCACTCTCAGAAAGAAAATTTCACTTTGTCAAAATTTTCAAACTCTTCAAGTGTTATGCACCCATTCCTTCAAAGATGTGGAAGTGTTAGCTTAGGTGCCTAGTCCAGCTTACTGCATGTTTGCAAAATCCAGGATATTTAGCTCACACCGTAACACACAAAATCTTTTCTCATCGAGAGGCTTGGTGAAAATATCAGCAAGATTGTCTTCGGTCTTGACGTGATTGATGACAATATCCTCTCGAGCAACATGATCATGAATGAAATGATGTCTGATTGCAATATGCTTCGCGCGAGAATGCTGCACTGGATTGTGAGCAATTTTGATAGCACTCTCATTGTCACAATGTAGATGAATCTTCTTGACCTTGAGGCCATAATCCTTCAGTGTCTGCTTCATCCACAATAACTGAGTGCAACAAACGCCAGCACCAATATATTCGGCCTCAGCCGTAGAAAGAGATACACAGTTCTACTTCCTTGATGACCAACACACCAATGATCTACCGAGGAAATGGCATGTCCCTGAAGTAGATTTCCTGTCAACCAAGTCACCTGCATAATCTGAGTCTGAATATCCAACGAGATCAAACTATGCTCCCTTAGGATACCATAAACCTAAGGTGGGGGTGTGAGCCAAATATCTCAGAATACGCTTGACCGCTTGGTGATGCGATTCTTTTGGTGGAGCTTGATAGCGGGCACACATGCGAACACTCAACATAATGTCAGGTCTGGATGCACATAGATAAAGAAGAGAACCAATCATCGAACGATAAGCCTTCTGATCATAATCCTTACCGTACACATCTGCATCCAGCTTACCATTCGTGGGCATAGGTGTTTTGTAGCCCTTCATTTTGGAATCTTGCATTTTGAACTTCTTCAGGCATTTCTTAAGTTATTTCTCCTGAGATATGAAAATTCCATTTGCCTGTTGATGAATTTGTAGTCCGAGAAAGAACTTAAGTTCACCCATCATGGACATTTGATATTTATCGGACATCATTTTCCCGAACTCTAAGCTGCAAGCATTGTTAGTACAGCCAAAGATAATATCATCCACATAGATTTGACATACGAATAGATCATTTTCAATAGCACGAGTGAAAAGTGTGGGATCAGTGGATCCTGGCTTGAACCCTTTATCGAGCAGAAACTTCTTCAAGGTGTCATACCAAGCTCGAGGGGCTTGCTTCAGCCCATATAGAGCCTTTTTCAACCTGAAAACTTTGTTAGGAAACCTAGGGTGTTCAAAGCCAGGTGGCTGTCTAACATAAACTTCCTCACTAATTTCACCATTGAGGAAAGCACTTTTCACATCCATTTGATAAAGCAGGATATCATTGTAATTTGCATAAGTGAGAAGAATACGAATTGCCTCAAGGCATGCAACAGGAGCATATGTTTCACCGAGATCAATACCTTCTACCTGTGTGTACCCTTGAGCAACAAGACGTGCTTTGTTTCTCACCACAATGCCACTTTCATCTTGCTTATTGCAGAAAATCCACTTCGTGCCGATGATATTGTGCTTCTTAGGATTCAGTTTGTCAACCAATTCCCAAACATCATTCAGTTTGAATTGCACCAACTCCTCTTGCATTGCATTCATCCAATCTGGATCATTCATGGCTTCTTCATACTTGGTAGGTTCTGCCAATGAAGCAAAGGAGAACCTGCCACAGTAGTTAGCCAAACGAGTGCGTGAACGAGTTGTGGGTCGATAACTTGGATTCTCGAGTTCATCAAGAATTAATGAAGGATCAACTCGATTAGCTACTCGAGGATGAGGATTTTCATCTTGATGATCATCATTGTCATTTTCATCAGTATCAGCATTTGTATCGCCATTCCCTTCAGGATTGACATTTTGCCCGTCATTTGAGTTCTGATTGCCATTTGCATTCGGAGTGGCATTTGCTTCGGCAGTGGCTTGACGAGTTCAACTTCTAGTCATGGGAGCATCATCATCGGAAGAATCAGGTGCATTTTCTTCTACTGGCTTGACGCTCCTGATGGCCATTTGCTGAAATGCATCCAAAATCGGTAGTTCATCTATCACATTGGGCAGGTGCTCCTTTTGGGAGCCATTAGATTCATCAAACTACACATTTACCATTTCCATAACTTTCCCGTGGTGAGAGTTATAGACATGATAAGTATGCGAGTTCGAGCCATAACCAAGAAGAAATCCTTCATGTGCCTTAGGTGCAAACTTGGAAGAATGATTCATATCACGAATATAACAAGGTGCACTAAAAACATGCAAATAAGAGACATTTGGTCTCTTGCCAGTGATAATCTCATATGAAGTTTTCTTAAGGAACTTGTGAAGATAAACACGATTGATAACATGACAAGCAGTATTAATAGCATCAACCCAAAAGCGAATAGGAGTTTTGTACTCACTGAGCATTGTTCTCGCCATTTCAATGAGAGTTCTATTCTTTCGTTCAACAACTACATTCTATTGGGGAGTGTAAGCAATGAAGAACTCATGAGTAATACCATATTCATCGAGAAACTCATTGATATGAGTATTTTTTAACTCAGTTCCATTGTCACTTCCGACATGCTTAATTCGCACATCATATTCATTATGGGCCTTCTTGGCGAAGCTTTTGAAGATGTCTTGGGTGCAGGTTTTGTCTTCGAGAAAGAATACCCAAGTGTATCGAGAGAAATCATCAATAATAACCAGACCATAATGACTGCCACCGAAAATTGCATAATTTCGAGGACCGAATAAATCCATATATAGAATTTCCAGAGGTCTTGTCGTGATCATGAAAGTCTTTGAAGAATTATTCCTCTTGGCCAGTTTACCAGCCTCACATGCAGCACAAAGATGATCCTTGTCGAATTTTACATCAGGAATGCCACAGAGATGATTTTTTTCACCAGAGTCTGCAAGTTTCTCATACTTGCATGACCAAGCCTTCGGTGCCACAACCAACCTTCCGTTGGTTTTGCAATCAAACAAGTTTGGACTGAGGGACCCTTAGAGAAGTCCACAATATATAGATCACCTTTTCTATTTCCCTCGAATACGAAGGAATTGTCAGAGGCCATAAAGACAATGCATTTGGATATGGAAAAGAGAACTAGCATGCCTAGATCACATAGCTTGCCAAGTGACATAAGATTGAATCCAAGAGACTAAACCAGTAAAACATCATCAATGGACTTGTCTTTGGATATAGCAACTTTACTTAGCCCAATTACCTTTCCTTTGTTGTTTTTGCCAAAAGTGATATACTTCAGAGGTGAAGCAGTTAAGTTGGGGTCGACAAAAAATGACTTGTCTCCGGTCATGTGACTAGTGCATCCACTATCCATTACCCATTCTGTACACCCGGAGACATAGTCCTACAGAAGAATTAGGCGTTCTTAACCACCCACATCTTTGCAGGTGGCTTCAAAACAAATGAGCGAACAGGGTAGGATTTCTTTCGGTAACCATAGTTGTTACTAGATGAGGTGCGAGCAGAATCATAGGAATAAGCATTGAAATTCTTTCCAGATGAATGATTATAGTGATTGAAAGAGGCATGCATGTACTCATTCTGTCGAACTTTTTCAAGGAAGTAACGAGCATTTTGAGCCTGCATGCTTAGTAATGTGGTGACAGGTAATGCTTCAATGGTTTTCTTAGCCAGCCAAATGGCTTTCTTTGGGGGGCCATTCGTACTGTTTGGTCCAACATAGCGAGCGATAGCCTCACCATGTTGATTTTTGAACAACCTATAGTTGTCCAGAGAATCATCATCAGGATATTCAGGGATGGGAGAGTTATATCCCGAAAGTAATGTTGGATCAAGTGTTTTGCTCTTGGTAGGTACCCATACAGTACGGGGATATTGATCTGGTCCCCAGTAGGTGCCATTTTCATTCAGTTTCCTTTCGAAACCGATGCCTTCTTTCCTGGGATTTTTGTGAAGAATGGATTTCTTCAAAACATCACAAAGGGTTTGATGCCCTTTGGGAGATTTGAACATTCCTGTCTGAAGAAGATCCTTCAACCGAGCATTTTCATCAGAAACAGAACCATTTTCCTCTACCGAGGGGTTAGCATTCACCGATGAATCAGCATTTGATTCAGCATTGGTTCGTTCAAGATATTTGAAGCAAGGTGGTACAAACACTTCAGGTTTCTCTTTAAGTTGTTGGGTGAGAAGAGAATTTTCCCTTATCAAATCCTCAAGATCCTTTCTCAGCGCCTCAAGTTCCTATTTCCTTTTCAGGTAATCATAGGTTAATCTTTTGTGGTCGGCTGAGAGAAAATCATGACGATCTGTCAGTTCTTCTCTTCGTGACTGGAGAGCAGAATACTCTTTGGTCAACGACTGATTTTTCTCCATCTCCTCAACCAACAACCCTTCAGATTTCCTGAGTGTTTTCTCAAGAGAGTTTTTTTTTAATATTTGCATTTTTTCAGTTTAGCATGGTCATCCTCATCAGAAGAATATTGATCACTGGGGTGAACCTTGTGATGTTTGGAGGATACCTTTTCCTTCAAATCCTTGGCCATGAAGCAGTAGGCAAGAGATTCGTCGTCACTTGACGGATTGCTAAAGAAGTTTGCTGCAGGGGAGTAGGCATATGCTATGCCAGCCATGCCAGAGTCGGAATCCTCATCAGATTCATCAGCTTCTTCGGAGTCAGATGATTCTTCATCAGAATCCATCTCCTTGCCGATGTACACCTTGGCCTTGCGAGAGTTAGTCTTGCAGTTGGAGGAGGACTTGGAAGGATTCCTTGAGGAAGATCTTGATGAGGATTTTGAAATAGAGTTGTTCTTCTTCTTGAAGAACTTCTTTGTTTTATTCTCATCATCGGAGTCATAGTTCTTGCTCTTGCTTTTGCCTCGATAGTTGCCAGAATCATATCTTCCACTAGCACAGATTTCAGCTTCCCAGATAGGACAGTCCGAAATGAAGTGTCCAGGCTTTTTGCACTTGAAGTAGGTGTATTCTCCAGTAGGTTTTGATGAGGATATTGAACCTCCAGAGTTGCTTGAACTTTTCTTCAGGAACTGACTCTTCTTGTGAAAACGCTAGAATCTTTTCGTGATCAGTGCGAGATCTTTTCTGATCCTTTCAGGGTCATCAGAATCATCTTTGGCATTTCCTTCGGAGGAAGAATCAGCCATAGCCTTGAGAGCATGATTTTTTCGATGGTTTGAACCATATAGATCTCTCTTCTCTTCTTCTTGTTCCTCGTGGGTGTTCAGCCTCTCCATGATATCAGTAGAATCAAGATCTTTGAAATCATCTCATTCCTTGATCATCAGAACAAGTGTGTCGAATGAACTGTCAAGAGATCGAAGCAACTTCTTCACAACCTCATGGTCAGTGATGTCTTTGGCACCGAGGCCTTGCAGCTCATTTGCTATGTCACTCAGATGATCGAAGGTTTGCTGACAGCTTTCATTTCCAATGCACTTGAACCGATTGAACTTTGCTCGAAGTGTGTTAATGCGAGCTTCTTTCTGAGTTGAAACACCCATGTTGATCTTCTCGAGAATGTCCCACAATTCCTTCACAGTTTCACACTGTCGATAGTGAAGAAATTGAGCCCGAGAGAGATGGCCACCAATTTAATCTTTAGCCTAAGCATCCATCTGAATGAGTTTCTTCTCGACATCAGTGGGGGCTTGAGGTATTTCAATCATGAAGCCAAACTGCACCATGTTCCACATGTCATCGTCAATGGCTCAGAGACGGATCTTCATCTTCTCTTTCCAGAAGGGATAGTCCGTCCCATCGAATATCGGAATCTTGAGATGCGACTTGTAGCTCACTGAAGGCATACTTAAACTCCAAGGTTGTTAGACCAAAATGAGCAGAGTCAAGGAGTACCTTGATCTGATACCAATTGTAGGAGCGAAGTATGTCTACCAGAGGGGGGTGAATGGGAGTTTTAAATTTTCTTCGGAAAACTCTCGGAACCCAGCAGCGAAGCGAATGAAAAACAAACTACGGCAAGCTAAAATTAATTACTGCATGGAAACAGAAACATGCATCGAAACAAAATTCATGAAAGAAAATAGACCGAATATAAACATGGGTAGCAGAGGTAACCAGTGTTGCTCAATGGCGAGAAGTTATTTGTTTGACCAGTTTGTCCTTCTACACAAGGACTACGTCTGTTTGGAGGGGCTGTGACTTAACACGGAAGATAAAGTCTCTTCACCCTATTCTCCTCGACAATTTGTTAGTCAACCAATACCGATCACTCGTGGTAGATACTTGAAGGCGATCTCCGAACCTTTACAGACTTCTTCTTTAAGAAGCACAATCACTCTTGGTCTCTGGAGAAATTGACACCTAATCATCTAGAGAATTTGCAGCTCTCAAGAGTAATAGGCGGAGCGTACTGGACTTAGATTCTAGTGATGTTGAACCACTATCTAATTCTTCGGCTCTAGGGGTTTTCTCTAGGTTGATTTTAAACTCAAATCACTCAGGGAGTGGGTTGCTCAACAATCTTCTTAGAATCAAAATGGAGCAGCCACAGGACAAAGCCGGTGTGGGGTGGCTATTTATAGCCACAACCTTGCCGGATGGGAAACGACCATATTGGACACGAGGTCCATCCAATGGCCAACCGACATGTTTGCAATGGTCGGATTTGGGAGCAAAGGTAACATTACTTGAGGAACTAGTAATGCTAACTTCTCGGTCTGAGACAAATCTCTCGCAGCGAAGAAGATCACAGTCTCTTGATGGCAAGTATTTGCTCAGAACACAAAGAGATTTCTCTCGCAACTTACATAGGATTTGGGTTTAGCATAAGAGAATCAAAGTTTCGAACACTACACCCCTCTTAATAGTGCGGTGGTCCTATGACTCAATAAAGAGAAGAAGAACTACGAAATAAATGCTACGTCTTCATTTCGTCTTCAATCTCCTCGGACGCAGTCATTTTCCTCGGACAGGAACCGAACCAATTGCTTCACTTCAGCAATTTTTGAGGGGTCACTCTTGTTATCATAATCTTCGGTGCTAACCTTCGCTGCACCGCGGGGAGATTATCTTTGTTGTTAGCATCAAACTCCTCAATATCACAGGTACCTATTGCTTTGTGTGCACTAGCAAACACATAAGTCCCATACTGTTTATGTCAACAAGCTCCTAAACATAAGGGGCCTATCATTGCAACAACATAGATGAAACAAGTCCCCTGGCTTGTCACCGCGAAGATGCGACCTACATGGCACATGGCGTCTTCGAATGTGTATGGGTACAAATCTGCCACGGCCAACATGTGCTAGCGTCTTCTGTTACGGCCATTTGTATTGATGGCAATCCTTATGTCGAACACCACGATGAGATAGTAATCATCATAGCTGCGCCGCTTTGTCGGCAGGTGCGCAATTACTATCTTCTTCAATCTCATGTATGCATCATCATACATATTCAAGCCAAGCTAATCCAGAAGGCCGATCCCAATGGTGGAGAAGGGGTATACGGGAATGGTCGCACTGTTGTGGATGTTGTCCAAAATGATGGTGTTATCCGGCCGGAGGTATGCAAGCCAATCTCCGTTGGCACCAACCCAAACCTATATATAAGACGGTGGGCAGCAGAGAAATTACGGGATGGAATAACTAAGTACTATATTCAGAATATACACTACATGGTCAAACTGCATGACTGACCTGCTCATCAGACAAAATCCGACTACCTCTCAATGTCGGCAACTCTAGCGGAGTCAACATGCAAGCACGGCCATGTTGCGGTGGACATGGCCTTCTCCCAAGCCTGTTTATGCATCGCCTTAAAAAGTTGGTGCAGGAACCACCGAGTCTTGTGGCGACGAGGAAGTCGGAGTGGCGTGCAATTTCTCGCAGAGAATCGTCGTCCCAGGTCTCCTAGCCCTAATGAGGAGGAGAACCGCCTGGCGAATCCATGGCAGCAGCGACGAATTGCCTTGGTCTCTTCGGGGGGAGGGGACTGGTGAGGAGGAGATAAGAGCGTAACCGCAGGGCCTCATCCCTTCGTTAAGGAAGTTATGCGGGCACGCATGGTGGTAGTGCGATGGTGCGGTTATTATTTACTACACTACCTAGTACTGTAGCAGTAGTACTTTCTCTATATACTGTCTACTGTACTTCCATAGTGCACTAGTTTTGAACTCTTGAATCTCAAGGCCAAGGAGCTACAGTTGCAAGTGGAGGGTACTACTATTCTCTAGAACCATCGATGTACTATCAATGCGGGGAAAGTACACCTGCGTACTCTCCCTGCTCTACTCAAGTGCGTAGCTGGCCTAGTCAGCTGCTCCTCTTACGCACACACTAGCAGCCTGTTTATCAACGATGGTTACTGCGGGGGCAGAACATTTGAGTTCTTTGATACAGTGAGACTAGGCTTTTCGCTTCCATTTGTGGATGTGTAATGGATCTCGTTGAAGTTTGTTTGTTGGTCCTTCCTTCTTTATTAATGATATGAGGCAAAGCTTTTGCCTCCGCTTGAAAAAAAATCACGTCAAGAGGAATTTTCTTTATAGAGTTTAGAGCCGATAATGTAGCGAAGTCCATGCGTGCAACACCACAAGCTACAGAGTAGTACTACTAGTATAGTACTTTAAGTCCAGAGCCATATTGCACAGTTCCCAATGCAACGCCAGGCTTTTCCGGCTCCTCGGGCTTAATTGGGAGGCGCTAGTTTAAAGATGGTAGCTGATGAGGAAGCAGCAAGCGAGGTGCGGCTAGGGCATACATACTACTCTAGTACGCAACCCACGAGATCATGGGATGGAAAACACGTTCACATGGCTGGGCTATCCAGTGCACCCAGATTGTGGTGTGACACGTCCGTCGGACTTCAAAAGTCAAACTACCAGTGTACAATATTGGCTCGCAGCGAGGTTAATATTTTAAAAAAGGCCGCCGTGCGTTCGGCCGGGATCGAACCCACAAAACAAGCTATACACTCCCGCGACCACTAGTAGTACAACGCAACCTAGAATCGCCTTTTATCACTTGTATATTGTTCCTTACAAGAAACCACTGCGAAGAAACTACCACTTTCCAACCAGCCCTACCAAGAAACCACTACTCTACAACAAATAGCAAAAACATACCAAAAATTTCTTAATCCGTCGCAATAAGCTACCAACTGCCGTTATAGGCATGTTTAAATCCATGTCGCCCCTTAAGTCAATGCCGTCTATTTGACCGGCAAGTTAGGTGCTATGACTTATGGGACCTACATATCAGTCTGGACAAAAATACCCAAGTCACCTCCTACCTCCGGCCCATCCACCAAGTCATCCTTGGCCATGGGAGGCAGCTACCACCGCCGGCAGAAGGTGAGGTCAAAAGCGCAGGCGGCGCGGAGCCCATCATGCGGCAGCCGGGATGTCAGCTCCGTGCGACGCTCGTGGCCGCTAGCTAGCCAAGCTAGCACACACCCTGCTGGATGCATCCAGCTGCTTGTCTGCAAGCTTTGCTAGCTAGATTGGCACGGCGGTGCGGCGGATTGCTCGCGCGTGTCGCGCTAAGGCAAGCCATCTGGCTCGAGCAAAGGCCAGCGTGGCGGCTTGCTCGCGTGTGAGCCGCGCTCAGGCCAGCCAGCCAACCCTTGCGGAGGCCAGCGCGGCGTCCGGCCCGTCCGGCGGAGCGGCGGCCAGCTCGATCATCACCGGCGCCAGCAATGAACACACATACGAACTGTTTGAAGTAGAGGATAGATGATCAGATGTGGGTCCCTCGTGTCTTAACGATCAACACAATGGTCAAACAGACGGTGTTGGTTTAAGGTGCCTTGTCAGCACGGACGTGTGGGCCAACCTATTCATAAATGGGTTTAAGTGAGCCTAATCGGCACTAGGTAGTAGTTTTTTTCGCGCGGAATATGAAATTTTGGGTATGTTTTGCTATTTTTTTTACAGTAGTTTCTTCCTAGGGCTGGTTGAAAGTGGTAGTTTTTTGTTAAATACTCTACATACTGTAAGTAGGTGTGAAAGTTAAGCTTTGGAAGCCAATAAGCATGGCTAGTTACATAGTGTGTACGTAATTCAAACTAAATATCGACCTTGAGTGACTAATATCTTGATGGAAAACTCGAAACTATGGAAATACTAGCAATCTGCACGTGCGTTGCAACGAATCATAAGTAGAATAATACTTATTCACAAACTTGATCGAAAACACTCTAATTTTGATATACATATATCACTAAAAATATATTATGTTTCAGTCAGAATATATTCCTCAGGATGTTTTGATGAGGTGAGAGAGGGATGTGGTTGGTTTTAAGATACTAAGGGGTTTTCTGCAAATTGGAGTAGATAAGTGGGATGTTGTTGCGAAAAGGCAACAACTTACCTCATAGTCATTAGATGTAGATCGAATGGTCAGAAATGACAAATGGCAGACACACCATCATCACCAACTAAGTCTTTTATATGAGTATAAGTATGGAAATACAAACGTATTATTGATACTTGTTTCCATAAACTTGGATCTACGTTCTATTCAATGGCTAAGCATGTGGGACCTTAGCATGATGGCTTCCTGAATGTGTAAAACAAAGGTTTTCCCGCCGATAAGGAGGGGGTGACGGCGACGCGCTTTCGGCTCGCTCTAGTCCTCATAGTCATACTAGGTGGTCTACGGACGTGTAGATGTATTCTTTTTCACATCTCGTTTCTGTCGTACTGCCATGACTGTTGATGAATAGACGGTAAGTTATTCACGAGAAAACCTTGATAGAGCATGTGTGCGAGAGAGAGATAGTGTGTGTGTATGATATGAAGAGACTGAGGCAATAATAAGAGATTCTTTGTGTGTCTGTGTGTGTGGAGGATAGAGAGAGACATGTGCATGGAGCTTTGTGTTGTGTAACATGGAGACACGTAGACATAATCAGAGAGTGAGTGTGTGAGATACACATGCAGACATGGGGAGAGATGTGTGAGTTAGAGAGACGGATAATTTTGGTGCACATGTGAGTTAGAGAGAGAGGGGGGATATATATATATATACCTAGAGTTGGAGAGAATATGCAAGGGTGTGTTTCTTAAAAGAAGGATCCAGATAGTTGGGTGTTGTGTGTGTCTGTGTGTGTTTGTGCGTGTGCGTGTGTGTCAGACGGAGTGTGTGTATGTGGAGAAGGGAGACCACTAATGATGTAAACCTAGTAGGGAAGGGGGAATGGTGTGACATGTGTGTCCAAGAGAGAGAAAGGCATGTGTAGTGATGGGATATGATGAGGACATGACTACCTTGGATACGACCAAAAATATTGCAAAGATGCATATTTGTGATGTGATTTCTAATGCAAACTATGAAATAATTTATTTATGTTATCCAGGACAAAAATACTTCACAGACTTTTGTGCCATGTCTAATTGCAGGCGTATGGAACATTTGTACAATCCACATATGAAGATAAGGGAAAAAGAGAAGTTTAGGTGCTGTTCAGAAAGTCCTCTCACGTCACTTTTGGGCCAAGAGAAGATAGAGTCCAAGTCTCTCATGTTCTAGACTCAGATTCGGACTGCATAGACATACCTGACTCAAAACACCAAGAACTCTTTCATCCGAACTCCGAATTGGGTGATTCTTTTTTTTTTGTTGGAAAGTAGATTTCGTGATCTTTCCAACCCAATTGGATTCACCTTCAAATTCGTCTGAAGCATTGAGATATTGACGAAACAATCTGACGCTGCAGTAGAATCAGAGTCAAACTACAAGTCCAAAGGTATTGCATCACCTCCACTTGGACCCATGGGCCTTGTATGACCTGGGGTTTGTTTTAGGCTGCCTTGGGATGTCCTCCCACCTCCTTGGCCGCCACCCCTTGCTCCTATATAAGTAGATCAATCTAGTATCTTTTTCTTTGGGATTTGTTTAGTTAAAAGTTAGCCATTGCAACTTCGTGTACTTCATTTGTGTCCAACGAACAGACCAAGACCGCTTTTGGATCCCCACCTTTATCAATACTTCATATATTTTTGCAATATTCAGATTGCTTTATCATATTCTTGCTTGTTCTTCGATTGCTTGCAAGAATAGACCTTTGTGGTTAGGTTGATCATGCTCCGGCATGGTCAATAACCTGTCGGAGTTGGTTTAGCGATTGCTAAGGCGCAACGTCATGCACGTTTGTAGTCGGATTGTCAAGGTCTACTCCACCAAAAACGATAACCACCATCTCATCGAAAGACGGGACACCTTTGCCTATATCAAGTGGTATCAGTTTTCAGGTTGATCGGTGAGAATTTCCAGTTATCCCTAGATTAGATTTATTTTCTTACCTATTGTCCAAGTAAAAGCCATAAAAAAGTTAGATATGTTCATCCTTTGTCCAAACCAGTCTGAGCCTTTGCAATTTTGTTTTCATTTCTTGCATAGTTGAATTATTGGTTGCATCGTCATGTCGAGTTGCTGGTCTTAGTGTCTAGTTTGTTTGGAGTTTTGAGTTCTGTTCACAATAGTCACGCCACCACTGCATCATTATCCCCTCTAATGTCCACCACCCCATCCATCAATTTCCACCACGTGCTACCCATCATTCATTGTCATAATCATAGTTGAGGTCGTTCACATCTTCGCTTGATCCGATCTGCATCTTATCTAGTTTGTCTTGGAAAGAGGGAGCAAGAAAAAAAAGTAAAATAAAGTCAGAGGAAAAAAAGGAGAAAGAAAAAAAAGTGTGAGAAAAAAAAGAGAGAAGAATTTTTTTTGGATCTACCTAGACTCTATCTCGTACCTGAATTCCGATTGGAATCTGTTTTGTGCACTGTTCTGTAAAATAGGTATAACTTCCTCATACGAAGTCCGTTTTGGTTCCGTGAGTACTCAAATTAAAGCTAGCAACGAGCCGCATATGAATAGGTGCAGAATCAAGTTCAATATTTGATACCTCAAAATCAGCTTCTAAATAGGCCTTTTTGCCCTCCAAAGTTGGCGAACGCTGCTTGTTCCAGTTTTTTAGGCCAGTTTTAGAATTTTTTTTACTCTTCATATCAACTCAGAATTGAGTGATTCTTTTTGCGTTTGAAAGCTTGAGTCAGTAGAATTTTGTAGAAAAATTATAAGAAAATTAGCACAAACTTTTCCAAAGGAAAGTTGGAGAGAGAGTTGTTGGCATATCTTGCTTGGCAGGTGTTTCTCATCATTATCTTTACTGCCATTGTGATCTTCACTTATATCTTGTTGTCCAGAGCTACTTCATATCCTTTATTGATGCTAGTTGTGCTATGCCGTAACCTCAATAGTGTTCTAGGCTCGTGTCTCTAGTCCGGTCTAGCCTAGGACCAGCACAGTACCGTCGTTGAGCGTTTATTCAACATTGCATCTCTGAATTGATTATTGCTAATCTTCTGCTACCAAATATTTAAGCCTTCCAAGCTCCATATATTTCTACACCGTGTATACGGACGTTCCCCTGGCAATCGCTTTACTCAATCTTCAGAGTTATTTGACACCGCTGGTTGCCTGTCACCACCTGCTGCATGGTAAGAACTTGTAAGATATTGATATTTGCTTTACTGTGAGCGCTTTACCACCACATCCTAGTAGTTTATAGGAACATTATTCTCGAATTTTGTTTCTTGTTTCTACTAATCATGATAGGTTCCAGAGATAGAAGTTCTTGGATGACGGACACATCTTCACCATCATGAGAGGTGGGACAACACACACAAGCACATGGTCAGGTTATCTCTTTACCGTCATTTGAGGGTAGATTTAATCCTGCTATTTATCTAGCTTGGGAGCTTGAAGTAGAACAAGTTTTTAGCCACCATGATTTTTCTGAACTTGAGAGAGCATGAGCTGCCATTGGAGCATTTACTGGTTTTTCTTCTATTTGGTGGAGTGTATATTATAAGAAAATATTGATAACCAACTCGCAACTTGGAAAGATTTGAAAGTTGTAATGAGACAACAATATTGCAACTTCGTGGACTTCGTTTGTGTCGAATGACCAGACCAAGACCGCTTTTGGATCCCCGCCTTTATCAATACTTCATCTATATTCGCAATATTCAGATTGCTTTATCATATTCTTGCTTGTTCTTCGATTGCTTGCAGGAATAGACCTTTGTGGTCAGGTTGATCATGCTCCGGCGTGGTCAATAACCTCTTGGAGTTGGTTTAGCGATTGCTAAGGTGCAACATCGTGCACATTTGAAGTCGGATCGTCAAAGTCTCACTACAAAAAATATACTTCTGTGATGATACGTGTTTGTCACAGTAGGTCATGTTTTCTGTCATGCATGTACATCCATGACGATTTTATGACATAATTAAGATAGTGTAACACCCCAAAAATTTACCCACATTTTTTTTAAGTAAAATTTGGCCAAAAATAAAATTTTTATTTATAACAGGTCCTTTAATAATTTTTAGAGCCTTTTCTGTTCCTGTTTTCCAAAATTCTTCCCTCCATATAGAAATTTTTGGTGATAATATTGCGGCTTTGGTAGTTTACTTAAACCATTTCATTTATACTTTAATAACAGTAGGAATTATTTTCATAATAAAAATCTTCCCAAATAATTCTTTTAATAGCTATTTCAATACTTTAAATGCCTCTGTTGCACTACACCCATTTTAAATAATTCTCATAATATTCCACAAAAATTATGAGGGGTCATGTGGTGCCTATATATCACTTTTATGCAAAAACCCAACTTGGTCTTTTGAAATTTTTGAGTGAAACAACCTCTTTTCAATTCTGTCCCATTCTTTAGTTACAACTACAACCCCATTTTTCCTTGCTCCAAAAATTCTGAAACTTGGCCGTCTTATAGTCCTTCCAACTAAACCCCTAAGTACAGAAGATCAGCTCCATTTGCATCTCGGAAGTCCACCAAATATCCCTCTGTAATCTCTGTCAAGAACTGAAATTCTTCAAAACTTGCACTAGCAAGTATTTCTTTTTGCCAAACCAACCCCACCATCATCTGTATCACCCAAGGAGGCATCACCCTGCTAATTTTCATACTCATCAGAAACACCTAGACCACCTTGGCATTCTGTCAAACACCTTGTGGGCATGACAGAAATTTGGTCCCCTTCTAAACTACACTGCACACATGATCAGCTGGACAAACCAGCATGTCTAATAGCCTTGCCAACCTTGTAAGCATCCACCTACCAAAAATCAGATTGGTTGGATCACTATAGCTACCTCTGGCATTTCGTCGAACGCCTAGTGTGCGTGCAGAGAGCGTGGCCAGAGCGCGTGTATGGCCGCACCAGTGCCATGAGCTCCTGTCGCTCTCTGCTGCCTCTCCTCACGAGCTACCTGTCTGTATGGCTTCGCAGGGAAGCCACGACACTCACCAACACCTCCCGTTGTCTCCTAGCACCGCCCTGCACCGTCCAGCGCCGCCGCCCGTGGCTGCTGTCTCGGCTACGCCACCGCCCAGGACGCATGGCTCGTCTCGAAGCCAACCAGCTCGCCCTGCCATCACTGCGGGCCGCCGCCATCCTCACCAACCCCGCTGTCCCTCACCGTCCTCAACCACCGCCGTAAAGGCCGCTGCCGTGGTCAGCTCCTAGACGGCACCGTCCAACTCGCCTGACTCAAATCAGAGGCGACCAGCGCATCCCGTGCTTAACTACGAATGTCCACAGCTCGCCAGCTCTCCACCGACCCCCCTACCAGCCTCACTGACCATCGCCACCGCCCACAACCACCTTGCGGGCGCAGTAATGGCTGCCGCCATCGAGTCTTCTTCGGGAAGCCACGGGCCGACCCTCCCCTTGCTATAAAGCTCGCCCCGAGCTCACCCTACTTCGGAGCGCACCTCCTCCCTCACTTGGAAGCCACCCAAAGAAGCAAACCAACCGGAGATGGCCATCCTCCTCGCCTCCAGTAGCTACTGCCACCACCACCTCGCCGATGATTCCCACCATACCAGAGCCTCCCCCTCCCCAATTCCTTCGCCACTAGCTCCCCTAGAGACCCGCAGATCCATCCCCATCATGAATTTCATCGGAGGTGGACCGTGGGCGAAACGCCCAAATTGCGTCCGCCGGAGACCTTCGGGTGATCTCGCCGCCGATGAGCTGGTGCTCCTCGGGGAACGTGGAGCACACCGGCGGGACCGCACGAGCCTCCTGAGTTCGATGGTGAGCTCGGCTCACCAAGGGGCACCCCCAATCACCGGCGAGGGTCGCCAGAGGCCACGCCCTGTTCGGCCAGAGGAAAGGAGGGAGAGAGCGCTGGCGCTGACCCGGTCAAACCTGACCAGTGGGCCAGGTGGGGCCCATTGTCAGCGACTGAGACTGCGCTGGGCCCGCCGTAAGCGGAGACGGCTTTCCGCAGTACGCTTTCAATGTGGCAGCGCTTCGCGCAGTCGATCGGCTGGGCTCGGCCCAGTAACGCCTGACGGCTAACTTCCGCCCAGAGCGCACTTATGTCTTCTTCTTTTTCCTCCTCCAGTAAATCTCAATTATTTCCACAACCACCATTTCAAATCCAAATCTGGTGATTCAAATTTCTACATACTTCTAAAATCATTCTCTAATATTTAAGATATGGTGACTATTTTTCCTAAACTCTGTATCTACTGGATCAATTAAATAGTCCATTTAGACAATTATTTCAGCTTAGGAAATTCCTAGGAAAATCTTATTAACTCCAAATAAATTAGTTCTTTTTCTGTTATTCCTTATTTTTCATCTAGTTTATTTTAGTTTTTATTTCAAATTTTTCCAGACAACTTTTTAGCACTGTTATGACTTTATGTAGTAATTGAATATTTTTTAAAATAGGAAATGGAAGGAAGATAAAATTTTCAAAACTTTTGGAGTGCACCCAATACTTCTGCATGCCCAAGGCAAGCATCTTGAACACTTGATATGGTGATTGCATGGTTGAATTATTTGCAAGAATAATTAAATCATGAGTATGTTGAATTCGAATAAATTTTGCATATAGCTAGTTATGCATACATGATTCCTTGATGATATTGCATCTGCATGAAGCATGAATAAGGATGGTCACTTTCACATGTCACATATGTCTATGTGATCCGGACTAATCTGTAGGAAAGAATCAGTCACGAGAAAGGTGACCGTGAGTCGGAAACCTCGTTGTGACGAGAATGATCAGTAAGGGCATGTTGGGACATGCCGTGTGGTGATGCTGTTGGTATCACCAAGGAATATATTGTGCTAACCACTGTAGGAAATACTTAAGCTTCCTGAGTCAGCCGTAGATCGAGTCTTGTTCCGGTAACCCCCATACTTGTTCGTGCTACCACATGTCCCTGCCACAGGTAGGGTATGGTTCAGTAAGTTGTTAACCCCTTTCCGTGCACACACCTGTCATGCCCACAAGGTGTTTCCATGATGGTGGACTAAATCCTGTCATCGGGTCAGGGGGCATGGGTGTATCCGGTTGTAGCCGAGAGGGGGGCACCCCTTGGAATCCGCGCGTATTAATCGTGATCCCATGCTACTCGAGATTGTTGTCTCCCCGACTTAGAGTTTTTCTGAAACGATGCTTTGGGTGATTCCTGGCATCCGGACGGTTAATCTGGTGTGTGCTGGTCAGGTGTGTTTTCAACCCAAAGACCGTAATCGGAATTAGTCAGTGTCACGGTACTGACTAAAGAAATCCTTTACTTGTGGGTAAAGAGTACACCCTCTACAGAGTTTAAACCTATTCGAATAGCCATATCCGCGGTTAAGGACTACAGTCTGGGTTGGTCAAGTGTCGGTCTTATTGTCGGTCTTCGGAGGAAAATAATTAAATTGAGCCTGAATTATTTTGCAGGATAATTATTGTCACCCTGATGCTACCATGAATATTTTGCTATGCATATTAATATTATTGTGGTTATGCATATTATTGTGGACTAACCTGTTTCTCCTATTTTATTTTTCCTGAGTGTCTCAGGGGCTGGCTAGACTACCCCGGGCATTCGGTTTTATTTTCAAGACCTCTTCGTGGCGTCCCTCGAGTTCACAGGCGGTCTATCACGCCACTACTCTTGTGGATACCCGATTGGCATTTCTTTTCAAGACCGACCGTGGCGTCACTTTAACACCCGATTGGCATTTCTTTTCAAGACCGACCGTGGTGTCACTTTTGGACACCCGACTAGCATTTCTTTTCAAGACCTCTTCGTGGCGTCCCTTGAGTTCTCAGGCGGTTTATCACGCCACTACTCTTGTGGATACCCGATTGGCATTTCTCTTCAAGACCTCTTTGTTGCGTCCCTCGAGTTCTCAGGTGGTCTATCACGCCACTACTCTTGTGGACACACGATTGGCATTTCTTTTCAAGACCTCTCCGTGGCGTCCCTCGCGTTCTCAGGCGGTCCTATCACGCCACTACTCTTGTGGACACCCGATTGGCATTTCTTTTCCATTAAATTTTCTCTATTGCTTGTCACTAAACTGTTATATTTATTCTTTGCATCGTATTATATTTAACCTGTCATGATTTAAATTTTAGTCAGCATGAGCATAACACTTAGTTCAGCATGAGCATATGCATTCGGTATATCTTGTGTTCATAATGTTTGCGAGTACATTCAAACATACTCACAGGCTAGTCCTTGGCTATTTACTTGGCCGGGTCAGGATTTCTACAAGGAGTACTACCACGACGTCCACACGGAGCCTAGGATAGCAGCCACGTGGGATAGGAATTATCCAGGTCAGCCTTTCCTGTGGGAATGGAGCCCCATCGATGTTGAAGAACCACGAGTCGCTTCCTTCATCCACCACCAGAAATTATTGATGTATCATTACACCTTTATAGTCTTGTATCCAATTCTTGTAATTGCTTGGTAATCTGTAATAAGGACGTGTCCACCAGTAACAGTAATCCTGGGCTGGTGATGATACGAGGGGTTAATTTTTGGGATATTGCGTCCCCGAAATCCAGCCCCGACAGTTAGTCATACCTATGTTGTCGTAGAAGTGTTCCATGACATTACCAAAATTATCATCACAGAAGTGTCCACTTCCATGACGATAAATCACGCGTCATAGAAGTGCTTTCGTCAAGGGTAACCGACACATGGCATCCACTGTAATGGGTCACCGTAAAGCTGTCGGGTACAGTTTTGAATCCGATAACCCGCTAACAGCCACGACCAATGGCGATTTTCCACGTGTAAAATTCTCATTGGCCGATGGAACCATGTGTCAGCTCCGCGTTGGCACAGATATCACTCATCCAATGGGCGAGTGTCGGGGTACGACACCTATGGGATCCCGAGAGACCCCTTTACGATTTGGTGGGGGGAGAGGTATACGCAAAGAGCAGAACCAGTGATCGACGCGGGAAGTTTTTACCCAGGTTCGGGCCGCTGATCAACGTAAAACCCTACTCCTGCTTTGTGTTCTTATTGATGTTCTTGAGCCCAGCCTTCAGGAGCGCTCACAATGAACAGTACGTTCAAAGAGCAGCTGCACATGCAGAATGGGCCAGAAGTTCTCCTCCTCTGTAGCAGTTGCCTTGGGCCTCCTTTTATACGCTTAAAGGGGTCTCCACAGTGGCAAAATGTACATACATTGAGGTGTAAAGTAGCTACAGGGTATCATACCTAACCCCTGACGGATTAGGACAAGCGCATTTAATGCACCGTGAGGTGTCCGTTTAGGTGTCCTCACTTTCTTGGGGATGGAAAAAGGGGCCATCCCATCAGCACCGCTTAAGCTCTCCTCCACTGGCACGTCGCTACGCATCCAGAGAAGGACCCACAATGTCAGGTTTTGTTACTGTGCCGAAGCGGTGGCACAGTGGCGGAATCTCGCCAGGCGCCGATCCTTGCCGGGCACCAAACCTTGCCGGGCGCCAAGCCTTGCCGGGCGCCAGGGCTTGCTTGGGAACCAAGCCTTGCCGGGCGCCGAGCCTTGCCGGGCTCCACAGGCCATCCCGGCAAGGATCTTACCGGGGAAGCTGGCCTTCGAATTCCAACTTTGCTTATCTGCTGATCCTTAGATCTCTGACTTGAGGATTTCCTTGTTGGCTTGAATCGACCTCGAGTTGTTCCCGGCAAGCCTTGCCGCGAGGATGGCTACAACTGCCCGTGCACAAGTACGGGGTACTAGTGGCCCAATACTTAGTACACCGATAGGAGCCCCCGGGCCTGGGCCATACACGAGTGCGTGGCGTTGTTGGGCTAGCCCCAAACAGTGCACGGGCATGCGTGGCAAGGGATTAACTGCTCGTAAATATGTTGTTTTACTGTGCCCCCCACTACGTGCACGGAGCACGCGATGTGGGAAGCGTGCCAAAAAGGCTGCAACTGTCTCGCGCCTATAGAGGCGCATTCACATTGGGGAATAAAAAAGGCGGCCCCGCTCCTTCCCCATAAAAAGGAGAAGTCGCAGAGGCACAAACCTATTTACCCCCCTCTTCTTCTCAATCTGGCCATCGCCATCGCCTTCCTCCTCTCGAGCTCAGAGCGAAACCTTTTCCTCTTCCGCCCGCTGCTCCCGCGCTCGCTCCGCCCCCAGCTTCCGTCCTCACAGTCGCCATGCCGCCCAAGGCCAGCAAAGGCAAGGGCAAGGAGGCGAAAGCCGAAGTTCCGGAGAGCGAACTGGCGAAGATGCGGAAGAGGCTCGTCGACTTCCCTCCGACGCTCGATGCTGAAGCTCTGAAGGGGCGATACCAATGCATGTGGGCGAAGGGAACGCAAGCTCACCCCGCCACACGCGTAATCCCAGGTGCTTGCTCCAAAGGTGGATCGGACAGATACCCTTTCTTCACTGCATATTTCTATTGCGGGCTCTGTCCCCCCTTTTCCGACTTCTTCAATGACATCATGTACACATACGGCTTCCGCCTTCTTGATTTCACGCCGAATGCAGTACTTTGCATGTCTATCTTTGCCCATCTCTGTGAGAATTTCGTTGGCGTGATCCCCAATTCTGCTCTTTTTCGCCATTATTTCTTCCCTCGTATCCAAAAAGGAGAGGCTCTCTCTGGTTCTATTGCCTGGATTCCATGGGCCTGGAATAAAGAAATATACCCAGAGGGAGTTTACCGCGAAAAGTGGGACGAGTGGCGGGCCGAATGGTGCTGGATCCAGGAAGCAGATCCCCATCCTTTTTGTCATCCCTGGCAACAGAAGGTGGTCGGCGGCAAGGATTGGAGCGATCTCGCTGCGGAAGACGAGAAGCTCACAATCGCCACCACCAGGATCCTTCGCTTGAAGGCTGCCGGGCTGACGATGGAGATGATCGGCTTCGACTTTCTCCGCCGCCGCATCGCCCCTCTGCAGAACAGGGGAAGGCCAGCCTGGGAATACAAGAACGCGGCAGATATCATGAGATTGCGCCCTGGGCTGAACAACAATCTGACCGCTATGCAGCTTGGTGCTCTTCGTCAGAAGTTATTCCAGCGCGAAGACAAGCACCGGCTGCCGGCAAGGATTGTCCCCTTGTGCAACAACTCTGCCTTGGGGTCAATCATTGCTTTTCTGCCGATGTTCAACACCCATGGCCTTGACCCGACCTGGGCCGAGCCAAGCGAGGAGGAAGCGCAGAAGTTCTTCGACAGCTTGACGGAGAGGCCTGTCCGGCAAGAGTCAGATTTCATCCGAGCCACCACCGACCAAGAAGTAGCTTACATTGCTACTAGGGTGGAAGAGGCAAATCTTGCCGCAGAGGCCGGCAGCGTCGGCTTCACAGAGTGGGAAGCTAGCGACGTAGAGGTGGTAGTGGAGGTGAAGCCTGTCGGGGAGGGCGAGGTTGCTGGGGAGGAGAGCAGCGCAGCCGCTGAAAGCTCATCCGGCGAGGACTCGGTCGAAGAAGAGGAGACATGAGAAGAGCCTCCACCCCCGAAGAAGAAGACAAAGCGTGTTCTTCGGAAGGCTGCATCTGGCATCCCGGCAAGCCAGCCCTCTTCGAGCGGCGAAGCCCCCGGCAAGAAAGTGGCCGGCAAGACTGGACCGCGGCAGGGGGCTCGTCAACAGCCTGCACGGTGCGCGAGACCCACACCAGCGGCCACTGCTGGGGCGGCAGGAGGGTCTCGTACCACCGCACCGGAAGCTGCCCCGGCGCCTGCCACAGCCAAGCGGCCTAGGACTCCTCCTCCGCCTCCCCACTCAGACATCGCAACGGAGGTCGACTTCGACATCTCCGGCTTTAGTCCGGAGTGAGAGGAAGAAGAGTAAGTACTTTGCCACAGCTTTTACCTTCCAATCTTGCATCAATCTTACTGACTTGCTTGTATTGTCTCTGCAGTGACACAGAAACCTTGCTGGAGAGGATGGCAAAGAGGTCAAGGACTTCTACGGGCGACGAGCCCCCGGCAGGCTCCACTAGCATGCCAGAAACCGTCATTGTGAGCCCGGAGTCTAGTCCTCAACGCAGCCCCCAGTGCAGCCCCCAGCACAGCCCCCAGCGTAAGTTCATTGTTCTTTTTCTGCTGGCGGATGCCGAGGCTTGCATTCTTGCCTACTAATATCTTTGGGTTCGCAGGAGAAGAACAACAACAAGGAGGAGACATCCCCATTGTGCCTCCTTCATCGACCGCTCCGCCCACAAGCACGTCCCCGGCAAGAGATCCTGCCGACGAGCCTGTCCTAACTGAGGAGGAGCCGGCAAGCGCGGACTCCGGCGACACGCCCCCGACAACCGAAGTTGCCGGGAGGGGTGAGACCACCTCCCGACAGCCCGACGCAGGTATTCGATTACCTCAGAGTGCTTGTTATTCTTTTTCTCTTATCTCTCTGTCTTTCGGTCACTTCAAACCTCAACCTCGATCTTATTCTGTTTTCCTCCTTCGCCCTTCAGAGTTCCCTGTGATGGAACACATGGACGTCGATGTTGTGATCGAGGAGACCGCCAGGGATGCCGCCGCCGAAGTAGACAGGATCGCTACCAGCGAGGCCACCAAGGATGACACTTTCGAGGCTGGTGGTGCTCTTGACGGGGAGGCCGCCAAGACAGCACAAGAGGAAACCGCCGAAGAACCTGCTAAAGGGGGCGATAGGGAGGCTGAGGACCGCACTGACAGCATTCCTACCACAGGAGCGCCAGGCGCTGCACCGGCCATAGAGCCCCCTGTCACTGGTGAGGCGGCCACTGAAGACCAGCCATCAACATCTGAAGGCCCCTCATCCAGCAAGTACCTCAAGGTTGGCGAGAACCTGTTCATCAACTTGCCGGGGACGGCAAGCGCTGGGGCACCAGCCGAAGGAGAAGTTTTCGAAGAAATCATCGCTACTGCCGGGCTTGAAGTTGTCAACGATCCCAGCACTAGCAGCGGCAAATCTGAAGAGGATCAGCTCCTTCAGGCCATGGGCGAGAATTTCCGCAAACTCCAGGCTCTCCATCGCGCCCGGAAAGACAAAGCGGACTCCAGAATGGCAGTTGTTGAGGCGGCCGAAGCAGATTTCCAAAGGCGTGTCGCACAAATGCAGATCTGGCATGCCGAGGCCCTCCAAGAGTTGGTTGCCGGCCGGGAACAAGTGAGCCAGCAGTGGAATGAGATCCTCCTGAAGCAATCTGATATGGAGAAGGCGCATGATGAAGCTGTTCAAAGGATTGCTGCCGAAGATGCCCTCCTGACGGGGCGCCGCGTTGCTCTTGATGCTCATGAGGAAGATCTCACCACTCGTGAGCAGGCGCTCACCGCCGAGCTTCGCAGCAAGGATGAGGATATTGAAAATCTTGTCGCGCGGCGGACCCAGGAGCTAGAGCAAAAACATAAGGAGGCGCTCGAAGCTCTGACTGCAAGTCACGCCGGCAAGCTCAAGGAGGCCGTCGATGCTGCCGAAGCTGCAGAGGCCGCCAAGAATGAGCTGAACGACAAAGTGAAGAGGCTGGAAACAGATCTCGAAGAGCACGGCAAGGAGCTCTCGACGCTCAAGGGGGACAGGGAAAAAACCCTCCACTCCTTGGCGGAGATGCAAGTTGCCCTGTCCGACAAGACCAAGCAGCTCTCCTCTGTGGCTAATAATATTACGATTCTGGAGCTGAAGCTAACCACGCTGCAGAAGTCTCTCTAGGCCGGCAAGGCCCATGAGAAGGCTCTACTCAAGGATCTCCAAGGAGAGAGGAACCTGCTCAAGAGCACCGCCGCCGCCCAAAACGAGTACGAGAAGGGAGTGGAGATTTGGACTAGCCGTCTCATCGCCACCGCGGAGAAGCTTACCGCGGAACTGTCAACCATGGGCTTGTCGAACTTCAAGTATTCTTCCGAGGAAAGAATATCTCCAAGTGCCAGGTTGACGATGTTCTTTGAAAGCATCATCAACGCGTTGAGGGTGCTCCAGTCTAGCCGGGCGACCCAACTGGTGAACGAGACTCGCCGGCTTTGCCGGGCCGTCCTCCGCAAGGTGCTCATCAAGGTGGTGCACAGCAATCCTGGCATCGATCTCTCCAACGCGCTCGGCCATCTGCCAAAGGATGCAAATGTTGAGGCGCTTGAAGAGTGCAACGCGCCTATCCTTGAGAAGGTGGACTCCATCAGAAGGATCGAAGGCTAGCGCAGGGATTGAGTGCTTCCCCCTTTTCTTGCCGTCATAATCTCATGTAAAAGACAATTAAGTCTCAAGTTAGAGTTGCGGCAACTCATGGATGTAATACAATTTGACTATGTTTAGGTTCATGCTTGCTATTTTCCTTGTCTGATTCCTTTATGTATGGAGTTCATCCTACACTTATTGAAAAACTTGCCGGCGCGCAACCTGCCGCGGGCGCTGGGTGCGGGACTTCAGCAGCCTGCTGGAGGCGCAGCAGCCGGCAAGACTCCTTGGTGTTCTCAGTGCAGCCACTTAAATCGCTGAGCGGGCTCGAAACAAAATAAGGGCGCGACCGATTACAACAAGGGTTCCTTCGCATGCAGATTTTGCATACAAGGGTCGGAATCATCCAAGGAAATAACTTTGTAATAAAAGGAAAACTTGCTCTGAGTTTTTAAGACTTAGCTTCCTGTCTTTGTTCTTCCTCCGGCAAGCGTCAATTCTGAACGTTGTCAACTGGTATTCATATCTCGCTTCCCCCCCCCCCCCCAGGCAAATGGACGCCATGATCTTCTGTCTTTTGAGAAAAAGAAAGAAGAGAAAATAAAGGCATGAAACCTTGGCGGTTCGTTAGAACTTACCGGGATCAGGTGTCATACAACATCTTAGATAAACATGCATATATATAAATATGAACATGGGAATCAATAAGGGAATGTACAACACTTAAATTTATTCATCTGTGCTCAGGGTCTGCGCTTGGCTTTGTACAAAGGATCACATGCCTTGCCGGCAAGACTTGTACAAAAAGGTGGCTGCCGGGAGCCCCCGGCAACCGCGCCTTATGGGTAGAACTTGCGAAGATGTTCGATATTCCAGGAATTACTTACTAGAACGCCATCTTCGGTCTACAGGCGAACAGCGCCAGGCCTGGTGAATCGTACTACCTGATAAGGGCCTTCCCACTTCGGCGTCAACTTGTTTGAATTCTTGGCGGACTGAATCCGTCGAAGAACAAGGTCGCCTTCCTCAAGGCTTCGGGCATGAACTTTGCGGCTATGGTAGCGGCGCAAAGCTTGCTGGTAGCGTGCAGCTCGCACAGCAGCCTGAAGACGATTGTCCTCAAGGAGCACGGCGTCATCTTGCCGTAGTTGCTCTTGCTCGAGCTCATCATAAGCGAGCACTCGAGGAGATCCGTATATGAGTTCCGTGGGGAGAACTGCTTCCGCTCCGTAGACTAGAGCGAAGGGCGTCTGGCTGGTGGCTCGATTTGGTGTCGTTCTGATTGACCAAAGAACTGCCGGCAACTCATCAACCCAGCGCCTTCCACACTTTTTCAGCTTGTCGAAGGTTCTGGTCCTGAGACCGCGCAGCACTTTAGCATTGGCCCTCTCCGCTTGGCCGTTGCTTATTGGGTGAGCAACAGAGGCAAAACAAATCTTGCCGCCAAGGTCTTGGACGTACTGCATGAAGGTGCGACTTGTGAACTGCGTGCCGTTGTCGGTGATGATCCTGTTGGGCACACCGAAACGGCAAACAATTCCCTTGAAGAACTTGACGGCTGATTGTGCTGTCACCTTCCTCACTGCTTCCACCTCCGGCCACTTTGTGAACTTGTCGATAGCAACGTACAAGTACTCAAAGCCCCCGGTAGCACGGGGGAAAGGGCCCAGTATGTCGAGCCCCCAGACCGAAAATGGCCAGGAGAGAGGGATTGTCTGAAGAGCTTGAGCTGGCTGATGTAATTTCTTCGAATGAAACTGGCACGCTTCACACTTGGTTACTAGTGCAGTTGTATCCTGGAGGGCGGTAGGCCAAAAGAAACCTTGCCGGAATGCTTTCCCGGCAAGCGCTCTTGACCCTATGTGAGAACCACATATGCCCCCATGTATTTCTGCCAACAGCTCTAGTCCATCCTCCCGAGGAATGCACTTCAATTTCACACCGTTTGGTCTCTTTCTGTACAGGACGTCATCGACGAACTTGTACATAACAGACCGACGGGCTACTCTCTCTGCTTCTTCCTGTTCCTCAGGGAGTTCACCTATCTGAAGGAAATGGACGATGGGCTGCGCCCATGCTGGAGCCTGAGGCTCGACAGCTAGGACTAAAGGCATCTCCTCTGCCGGGGGAACGTTTGTCTCGACAGCAAGGGCCTGAGGCCCTGCCGGAGCCTGTTGTTCCTCGGCAGGCATGTCGATCCCGGCAACTTCCTTGCCGGCGGCTCCAGGGAGCTCTGCCGGGAAGTACTGGCCAGAGTTCAACTTTCTTCTCTTTTCTTGCCGCATCGATGGCGCCACGGATGGTTGAGTCAATTGGAGCACAAAAGTGCCTGGTTCCATAGGCAACTTGAGGGCGGCACGCTTTGACAGATCATCAGCAATATTGTTCTCGGCACAAGGAACGTGCTCCATTTGGAGACCGTCAAAGCGTTCTTCCAATTTCCTCACTTCATCTACGTAGGCCTGCATCAATGGGCTTTGATAACTCTTGTTAACTTGCCTGACGACAAGTTGTGAATCGCCTTTGATGATGAGCTTTCTGATACCAAGGTCTGCCGCGATCCTGAGACCGGCAAGCAAACCCTCGTATTATGCAGTGTTGTTTGTTGAACTCTCCCGGGGAAAGTGCATTTGGACTACGTACTTGAGGTGCTCTCCGGTGGGTGCGACAAGCAGCACGCCAGCACCGGCGCCTTGCAGCGAGAAAGCCCCATCAAAGTACATAACCCATTGCTGATCGATTTCCTTGCCGGGGAGGGTTGTTTCTTGAACTTCTTCGTCTGGCGTCGGGGTCCACTCTGCAATGAACTCCGCCAAGGCCCTGCTCTGAATCATCGAAGTGCTTTCGAACTTAAGGCCAAAGCTGGACAACTCCAACGCCCACTCCACGATCCTGCCGGTTGCCTCCGGATTTTGCAAAATCCGTTGCAACGGAAAGCGAGTGACGACGGTGATCTCATGTGCTTGAAAATAATGGCGCAGCTTCCTCGAGGCCATAAGGAGGCCGAAAAGCAACTTCTGCACACCAAAATATCTTGACCTAGCTCCTTGTAAAAGAGAGCTGACAAAATAAACTGGGCGCTGCACCACCTTCTTCTTCTGCAAGGGTTCTTCTGTTTGCGCAAATCCTGTCTTGCCGGGATCAACCCTTGCCGGGGATGATCTTGCCGCGTCATTTGGTGGTCCTGCCGCTGGCGTTGCTTCCTCAGCAGCTTCTCTCTGCGCCACTAGCGCAGCAATAACCACTTGATTTGTTGCGGCCAGATACAGCAGCAACGGCTCTTGTGGTTTAGGCGCGACTATCGTCGGCAGAGAAGAAAGGTATTTCTTCAAATCTTGCAGCGCAGCCTCTGCCTCCGGAGTCCATTTCATCGGACCTGCCTTCTTCAAAATTTTGAAGAAGGGCAGGGCGCGCTCAGCAGATTTGGAAATAAACCTGCTTAGAGCAGCAACATAGCCGGCAAGACGACGCACATCCTTGACGCGTCTTGGCGCTTCAATTTGCTCAATAGCTTTGATCTTGCCGGGGTTCGCTTCGATTCCCCGGCAAGATACAAAGAATCCGAGGAGCTTGCCGGAAGGAACACCGAACATGCACTTCTCAGGATTGAGCTTCAAGTTGATCTTGCGCAAGTTTGCAAATGTTTCTTCTAAATCTTGAATGAGCGTTGCTTTATCTTTGGTTTTGACCTCTACATCATCCATATACACCTCCATATTTCTATGGAGTTGTGGCTCAAAACCAATTTGGATTGCTCTGGCAAATGTTGTACCAGCACTTTTCAACCCGAAAGGCATTCGTATAAAACAATACGTACCACATGGGGTGATAAAGGCGGTCTTCTCTTCATCTTCCTTTGCCATAAAAATCTGATGATACCCTGAATAGGCATCAAGGAAGGACAGGAGATCACAACCAGCGGTGGCATCCACAATCTAGTCGATGCGCGGCAAGGGAAAAGGATCTTTTGGACAAGCTTTATTGATATCTGTATAATCGATACAAAGCCTCCATTTCCCATTCTCTTTCCGCACTACAACCGGATTGGCCAACCAGGTTGGGTGAAGTACTCCTTTGACAAGTCCTGCCGCCTCCAGCTTCTTAATTTCTTCAGCAATGAATTCTTGCCGCTCCAAGGCCTGCTTCCTGACCCTTTGCTTGACGGGCCACGCATGAGGACAGACAGCAAGGTGGTGCTCAATTACCTTCCTGGGAACACCGGGGATGTCAGACGGTTGCCATGCAAACACGTCGACATTCGCCCGCAGGAAAGCAACAAGCGCGCTTTCCTATTTGTCATCTAGGGTGGAACTTATGGTGAAAGTTCCCCCCGTTCCGTCCTCCCTGGCAGGCACCTTCTTGGTTTCCGGCGGAGCAGCCTTGGACTTCTTGTTCATGCCGGTGGAACTCTCTGGTACGTCCTCGACGGAAGCGCAGCACTCCGAGGAGGTGCGCTTGCCGGAGTTCGCGCCAAGGTTCCCGCCGGTCTTCTTCTTCCCCCCGGGAGTTCCAGCGGCAGGAGCAGATGCCTTGATGGCAGGTGCTGCAACTGCTTCCCGGTAAAGTTGATCGGCACAGATGAGTGCATCCTTCTTATCAGAATGGATAGTGATGACGCTCAACGGCCCAGGCATCTTCAAGACGTTGTACGCGTAGTGTGATGCCGCCATAAACTTAGCCAGCGCTGGCCGACCAAGGATCCCATTGTATGACATGGGGATCTTGGCGACATCAAACACCACCTTCTCGGTCTTGAAGTTAAGCTCGCTGCCAAATGTTACCGGCAGCGTGATCTTGCCCTTAGGCTGGGTTCTTCCCGGGTTGACCCCTTGGAACATACCCGTTTCCTCGAGGTCCTCGTCGGGAATCTGAAGCCTTCTGAGCACATCCGGTGAGATTAAATTTAGGCCGGCCCCGCAGTCAACTAACATCTTCGTCACCTTGAGGTTGCGAATCGTTGGCGAAACCAACAATGGCAAGCACCCGACTGCAGTTTGCGATCAGGGTGATCCTCGGCGTCAAAGATGATAGGCGTGCTGGACCACTTCAGGGGCCTACACGCATCGGGGGATGGCTCTGTCGCATTGACCTCCCGCACCCACTGTTTGAGTTGGCGGTGGGAGGAATGCAGCGAGGCACCCCCATCAATGCACATGGCCTCCGTAGCCTTCTGGAATTCTTGCTCACTGGATTCATCATCTTCCTCATCATCATCTCCTTCTTTATCTCGGCCCCGAGCGGGCCGATCCTTTTGCTGCTTGGCCTTGCCGCGGCGACCTCCTCGGCCACCGCGCTTCTTGCCGGACCCCTCAGCACCATCTTGGGCCTTCTCCTTATCTCGCCTCTCGTATTCGGCCCTCTGCTTCTCGGCAAGCTGCTCGACTTGCCGGCAGTTCTGGAGATCGTGGCCCTTGGTGCGATGGATCTTGCAATACTGCTTGCCGGAGTTCTCCGACTTGTCGGGAGCCGCCAAGGCCTGACAGGAAGGGCACCCGGCAAGATCCTTGCCGGGGTCACCAACCTTGGCGTTCTTGGCGGCGCCGGGGTTGTCGGATTCCTCGACAGCAAGCACGGCCTTGCCTCCGCGCTTCATGTTCCGCTGCCGGCCTTTCCTTGACGGGGCCGCGGCGTCTTTGTCTTTGGACTTGCCCGCTGCGCCAATAGCCTCACCAGGGAGTTTCCTCCCCTCTTCGGCTCGAGCGCACTTGTCGGCCAGAGCGTAAAGCTCGGCGATACTCTTGACTTTGTTCATTGCCAGCTCTTCCCGCATTTTGCGGTTACGCACGTTCTGATGGAACGCACTAACAACAGCGGCAGGATGAACGTCAAGAATATTGTACTGCACCCTGCTAAATCTCTGGATAAACTTGTGCAGGGACTCGCCCTCCTTCTGAGGGATGATGTGCATATCGCTCTCTTGGCCAGGAGCTTGGTGGCCTCCAACAAAGGCGCCAACAAACTGATGGCACAAATCTGACCAGGAAGAAATAGAATTCTCCGGCAGATGCATCAACCATGACCTGACGTTGGGCTTGAGCACCAACGGGAAGTAGTTGGCAAGTATCTTGTCATCTCGGCCCCCGGCAGCCTGCACCGCAATGGTGTAGATGCTCAGGAACTCCGAGGGATGGGTCTTTCCGTCATACTTCTCCGGGACCTCTCGCTTAACGGTTCGGGAATTGGGCCACCGGACTTGCCGCAGCTCATGGGTAAACGCTGGAGTCCCTACCTCATAAGGCAAGTCTCCCACGTCCCCTGGCGCAGGCTCGTCAACAGCCGGCCTCGCGCGCTTATCAGACTGATAGCGCGCTTCCCATCGCCGCTCGATGGTAGTTCGGGCATCCTCCTTGCCTCCCTCCTGGAGAACTTGGCGCTGATCGCGGCGCATCCGTGGATCGGACGACGCCGTGGAAACTTCTTCATGGCGGTCGACTTGCTGAGTTGTCGGCCGCCGCTGGTGCCGCGGAGGGGAGTGCACTGTGGTTGCACCACCTCCGGTTTTCTCTACATCGGATCGCACCGGATCGATGGGCCTCCGCTGCGAGGGCCCTGCCTCTTGCGGTCCATCTTTGTTGGCGAAGCCGATGAGGCTCTGGATGGTAGCTCACCACTCCTCCATCTTCTCTGGGGCAGGAGGAAAATCGAGGAGCAGCTGCGCACGCGCCAACGCTTCCGCCGGCGTAGGTGGCGGCAACAAGTGCGAGGTACGTGAGGTGCTCTGACTCCTAACCATGTTAGAAGGAGCACCACCACGGTCACGCGACCGTGCGCCACCTCCACCGGCAGCTCGGTGTGCATGTTGGTCCCACGCATCTTGGGATCTACACGCTTAAACCTTTTCATGGGGACGCCCTGAACCACCAGCGCCATAACGTCGCTCATCATGCACGACCTGGGTAGGTCGTGAGGCTTGGGCCGGCGCGGCAGCTCCAGCAGGTGCCCTTCGATCTCTCGAGTTCGTTGTGCCACCCGTAGGCAACACAGCACCATCTCTAGATCCAGCGGCATGCATGTTACCACTGCCACTGTGAACGATACCGCTCGCTTGGCTCGGATCACCAGAACGCCGCGGGGGTTCTAGTCCTCTTCCTTCTGCACCCACGCCGTCGCCAGTACGCGAAGGCGTAGGCAAAACGGACGCGGACGGTTGCGCTGTCGCAGCGCTCTTCTTCTTGGGTGGCATTATGATGAAGATGATGAAGAAACCTAGGCGTTGGGCACTAGATCGGGTTCATGCAACCTTCAATCCCCCTACCTGGAGCGCCAAAGATGTCGGGGTACGACACCTATGGGATCCCGAGAGACCCCTTTACGATTCGGCGGGGGGAGAGGTATACGCAAAGAGCGGAACCAGTGATCGACGCGGGAAGTTTTTACCCAGGTTCGGGCCGCTGATCAGCGTAAAACCCTACTCCTGCTTTGTATTCTTATTGATGTTCTTGAGCCCAGCCTTCAGGAGCGCTCGCAATGAACAGTACGTTCAAAGAGCAGCTGCGCATGCAGAATGGGCCAGAAGTTCTCCTCCTCTGTAGCAGTTGCCTTGGGCCTCCTTTTATACGCTCAAAGGGATCTCCACGGTGGCAAAATGTACATACATTGAGGTGTAAAGTAGCTACAGGGTATCATACCTAACCCCTGACGGATTAGGACAAGCGCATTTAATGCACCGTGAGGTGTCCGTTTAGGTGTCCTCACATTCTTGGGGATGGAAAAATGGGCCATCCCATCAGCACCGCTTAAGCTCTCCTCCACTGGCGCGTCGCCACGCATCCAGAGAAGGACCCAGAATGTCAGGTTTTGTTACTGTGCCGAAGCGGTGGCACAGTGGCGGAATCTCGCCAGGCGCCGATCCTTGCCGGGGACCAAACCTTGCCGGGCGCCAAGCCTTGTCGGGCGCCAGGGCTTGCTTGGGAACCAAGCCTTGCCGGGCGCCGAGCCTTGCCGGGCTCCACAGGCCATCCTGGCAAGGATCTTGCCGGGGAAGCTGGCCTTCGAATTCCAGCTTTGCTTATCTGCTGATCCTCAGATCTCTGACTTGATGATTTCCTTGATGGCTTGAATTGACCTCGAGCTGTTCCCGGCAAGCCTTGCCGCGAGGATGGCGACAACTGCCCATGCACAAGTACGGGGTACTAGTGGCCCAATACTTAGTACACCGACAGCGAGATGCGCCAATGATATGTTGACACGTGGACCGGCCCAGAAGTGGCCCATAAAGATTGAATGGGCCGGCCCAGCTAAAGGCCCCCAAGATTTTGTAGACCATAATGGGCCGGCCCAGCTAAAGGCCCATAAGATTTTGCAGACCATAATGGGCTGGCCCAGCTAAAGGCCCACAAGATTTTGAAGACACTAGTGGGCCGGCCTGTTAACAGGCTGCAATGTATTGGGCCAAATTTCAGCCCATATTTGATCCAGTCCATTAACAGCCTGCCACGTTCTGGGCCTAATAAGGGCCCATATGAGATCCGGCCCGTTAATAGCCTACCACGTTCTGGGCCATATTATGGCCCATATCAGATCCAGCCATTTAAGAGCCTTTCATTCTTTGGGCTAAATTATCATCCATATCAGATTCGGCCCATCAACTGGATGCTGTGCTTTTGGGCCCACTTGAGGCCCGGTTAGGATTTCTGTTTGCTAAAGGCCCATTTAATAGTACGGCCTGATATTAGTTTCCGCCTGTTAAAGGCCCGTTTAACATTTCGGCCCTATATTTATTTCGGCCTGTTAAAAGCCCGTCATATAGTTGGGCCTAATTATGGCCTGCTTTGCATCCGGCCTACTCACAGCCGATAATCTGATTGGGCCCAACAAGGACCGAGACAATTTTGGCCTGTTAACGGCCCGTGATGTGATTAGCACAATCATGGGCCGGGGTCTATTTCGGCCTGCTGTCGGCTTGTGAGCTGTTCGGCACGTTTCAGGCCCAACTTACTTTTCAGCCTACTAAAAGCCCATTGAAATTTCTTGCCAAAATAGGGCCGGTGGTTTACTCGGCCTATTAAAAGCCCTAAACTACTAGTGGGCCAGTTTACATTTAGGCCTGTTAACGAACCAAGATGACTGGGCCCATGATGCGGCCCATATATAGTGATTTGCATGACGGCCTGATTATGTACCGTAATTTTACGGTTTGGTCGGTTTACTTTTCATGGAGCGAAGACAGGATATATATACAGTAAAATAACTGTAGCATCGTGAATAAGAAAAAACCTAGACTATGCAATAAAGAAATTACGGCATATTACATCCACTGGGCATCAAGGTTTGCCACTATGATAATAAAGCACAAGCAGACAACAGATTACATACACTGGGCATCAAAGATCGCCACCAGTGCAAATAAACACGCCGACAAAATAATATACAAAACCGACAGCACTTCAATAGAGTTCAAGGAAGGTTAGCCCTGCTCGGGAGCTGCAGCACAAGTAGCTGAGCAAGCTGATGAGACTACGCTTGTTTGACGCTTATATCCTCCTCACTCTGAAAGAGAAACAAGCAGACAGATGACAGGTTTTGCACATATAAGTATCAGTGCTGACAATTCATCACATTTCTTATTGGCGAATAAAGAGACACAGTTTAAAATAGCATTAACACAATATGGTACTGTTCAGGTTAAGACATGGCAGGAAATGACATTGTGAAGGAGTTGGTAGCTTCACGACACCACTGGATTAGATATCAAGAACTCATAAGTATCAATGGTTAGTGTGCTGTCAATTTATCCCATTTTAGATTGGCAAATAGAGAGATGGTTTAAATAATAGTAGAATGATATGACATTGTTCATAGTTAAGACATTGCAGAATATGACATTGTGCTCTAGTGGGTAGTTTCACCACACCACTAGATTACGGATCAAGAACAGAAGCATACATGCAGTGCAAAAGAAGATCACTTGCTCTGTATAGTTTAATTTACATGGTATGAAGAAGGAACTTGGTTATACAACTAAAAACTTAACTTGAGAAGGACAAACTTTTGTTTATGAACTTCATAATAAACTTTAAACATGCGATTTGATGCAAACACCAAAAATAAATAGCTGTTGCAGTCATGCCTAACCAAATATACACAACAAAGTTTGAAGGCTTGAGAAGGACAAACTTACATTAGTGGTGAAGACCGGCTCTAAAAAGCCCATGTCCATGCTGATGGGGGGCGGGGCAATTCAAGAAGTTTACCACAAAATCTTCTTCATAAGCATTGCCTTTATTCTACATTTTGTTAAGAGTAAATATAGATGTGATAATATAAGAAAAATGGAGAATATTTAAGATAAGATGAAGAGTGATGCTACATAACCAAGTACCTATAAATGTAAGTACAGCGATACAGGCAAAAGGTACAGCCAAGAGCAATGTAGAGCTAAACTTCTTCAGTACCATTGGTGTTATCCAACCTTATGGTAAGAGTAAATATAGATCTGATGTGTAGAAAATGGAGGGCAAAGGAAAATAAGCTGCAGTGTGATGGTACATGAACAACTAGCTGTCAATATAAGTACACTGATAAAGGACAGCAGGTACTTACAAGAACAATGCAGAGCTAAACTTTTTCATTGGCATTGGGTATATTCTACATTAATGTAACCATTAATACAGATCTGATAATTTGGAGCGAACAATTGATAAGCAAGCTATCATGCATACTGCTGTCACATAATGAACCAGGTATGAATGCAAGTACAGTGATACAGGACAACAGGTACTAACAAGGGCAAAGTAGCGGACAGCATATTTGTGATATCCTGTCGTCCTTTTTAAACCGGAATTCTTCTTCGAGCAGATTTCCTGCAAAAGAGATCCGTAAGGCACATGCGGAAAAGTAGAAGTTCAAATTGTCATGTGATATCATAGACAGTACCTCATCCTGGGAATGAGACCAGTGCATAACAAGGTTTTTCCATTCAATGTCTTCTTTATTTAGTACAGGAGACTTCATCGGAAGTTCGTTTATAGACTTGCCATCAAAGTGTGATTTCCTCGGGTAACACCGATACTGCTGCAATGCTTCCTTGAAAAGCTCAAGCAAGCTTTGCTTGTCATTACTATCCAGATTGACCGTCGCCTACTTACAACAATGTAATGTAAATCATTGATGTGTTCAATCAGCAGAAAACATGAAAATAATCACCATGAATAATAGCACTTCCACGTAAGTGGGACAGGAAGATGTGAAAATGGTGTTTGTCTTCACTATAATATTCCCATGATGGGAATATATGCACGTAGTCCCTAACAACATTGAAAGCATTGTCTTTTAAACTGGGAATAACTGGAATGGGGTTCCAATCTGCAGGAATTGGCCGTCTCTACAGTTGGGATAGGTCTTCGGCCGGTGGACTTGCTGTACTTTTTGCTGGAGTGGGATTTTTCTGTGGTACGGCTGGTGCTATGGCAACTGAAATCGGCATACCTTTTGCTGGAGTGCAGGTCCTATGTGGTGGGGCTAGTGGTGTGGCCAGTGAAGTATGGGTACAGTCTGCTGGAGTCGTTCCTACATTTTGTGTCATTGGTTGTAGAGCCAATATAAGTGGGGTGCTATCTGATTTCTCCGGCACCACCATGTTTTTCAAGGACTTTGCTGGTGCTCCTTCAGGTTTGGCAATCACCCTCTTCCTTTTTGATGTCTGATGCACAAGAACATCATTTGAGTGGAAAAACATGGTATGATAACAGATGGAATATGTATTGATAATGGATGGGCATGGCATCTTGACATATATGATGAGTAAACTAAGCAGATGGCGGTGCAACAAAGTAGAAGAAATGCAAGACACCTTATGCAAGATACGCGCAATCAATAAAACCTTGCCAAATTAGAACATGCACCTTGATGGGTGAACAGGACAGGCCATATTCCTTCGACTCCTCGAGGTCAGAATAGTCATTAGGATCATATTCTGAAAAAGAATCTGCAGGTGGGAAGCGTATGAGTTTCATTGCATCCAGAATGAAACTCAATGCCTTGGTGCCAATTTTGTTAGTCATTGCAGTGTTCCACAATATTCTTATAATGCGCGCATTCTCATATTCATTGTGATTACATACAATATCTGAGAAGCATGAAAACATAACTAGTAGTGAGATTATCTTTGTAATGCAGAGGATATTCTAATATAGGGGCTCCCTGTAAACCCTTGTGTGCTATCATTGGATTCTAATGAGAGAGCCCATGTGTGCTGTAATATGGTGCGTGCATTAATATAATCTGGCACAAGTACACAAAAAATAGGCTCCAGAAGTAAGGATAGTTGGCAGATGATAGGTTCATAATATACTGTATAGAAAGTTTATTGCCAAACCATGATAACAAGAGCACACAGCAACTAGGCAGATCGTAGTGTACATAAAAGGGGTACACCATAACCAGCATATATAAATCGGGAAAGTGGAACTGGCTGGAAAATACGTTGTTGTATTGCCGCTACTAATTGAAAGCCTATCGATCACGTACAGGCCAGCTCTATCAGCTGTTGACTGCAGATGTCCCTGTTCCCCTTCCTGACGAGGCACATATTGTACGTACTAAATACAGAATAACAAAAGAGGAACATGTTAATGAACAGAAGAGGAAGCATATTCTTGAGATTCCGCTTCTTTCCATACAATGTTGGTTGCCCACTCATGATGAATCACAGCACCCAAAGAAATGCAATTCCATGCTGTCTCTCTATATGTGGCCACATGCATTTGGAAAATCAAGTGGGAGCATTAGCTAACCAATTAAATGTGTGTCTGTTAACTAATATCAGTATCATATCACAATTCATATTTGAAGAAGTAAGCTTTGGACTTATGATTGGTGTGTTGTTTAGCTTCAAGAGTGTACTGCTGCTAGTGCGACAGAAAGCAGCTACACAGATCATAGTGTAGATATAACGGGAAAACCGTAAGCATCACAAGTAAAATCAAGAAAGTGGAACTTGCTGGAAAATATGGGCTACTATTGCCGGTACGGCTAGAAAGGCTTCGGATACCAGCTCTCTTCAACTGAAGGTGCGGTACTGTTAATATCAGTGTAACTCTCAAAGGCGACACAGCTCCCCGCATTTCCTTGCTAATCTTATAGGATTCAAGTGGGCAGGCCACTACAATTCCTATTCCTATGTTTACAAAATCCTACGAATCAAAGAGGCCCGAAGAGTTGAAAGTGTCCATCACAACCGACCGAATAGACCTCTACACTGCAAATGTCCCTGCTCCTCTTCACTACAAGGAACATACTGTACTACTATTATACTCCCTCCATTCCAAAATATATGTCTTTGTAGAGATTTCCACCATGGATCACATACAGATGTAAACAGACCAAACAGATACTCAACTCCGGCCACCCCAGGCGAAGCCACCACCACCACTCGATGCGGACGAGCGTCCGCATCACGTAGATGCCCTCTGCCGGCCATTTGGTCACCAGAGGAGGAGTGTCGCACCTCGCCGCCGCGTCTAGCCTTAGCCCCGGTTTGACTAGGGATTTGACCCCCCTGGGCCACTGACATGGGGGCCCCTCCCTGCTAATTAAACTAGGTTAGTGCTAATTAAATTAGGTTAGTTTAGTTAGACACTGACACGCGGGCCCCACAGGTCAGTTTGACCTGGGCTGACCCGTTGACTCGCTGACATCATCCTGACATAGTGCCGATGCAGTAATTCCTTTTCTGGAATTAGTTTAATTCTAAATAATTAGAAAATCTAGAAAAATGCCTAAACTTCAAAAAATCATAGAAATTAATCTGTAGCTCATATGGAAAAGATTTATATATGAAAAATTATCAGAAAAAATCCAATCTATCCATTGGTACTGGTTTTATGCATGACAAAGCAACTTAACCTTGCTGTATATATCAAAACATGTTAATGCACTTTGGAAATTCATAGTTTGAATTTGAATTTGAACCCTTGGTTCAAATAGGCTCAAACCCTTCTGGTTTTAGTTGCATTAGCTCAACACACTCATTTTGCCATGTCATGTGCATGCATCATATTGTTGCATTGCATTGATTGTGTCCCGTCTTGTTTGCCGGTGTTGTTCTCTCTAAGTAGACGTTGTTTCGACGATGTGATCGATGACACTAATGAAGACACAATGCTATCTTCAGAAGTGCCAGGCAAGCAAACCCCCTTTGAGCATTCTGATACGATCCCACTCTCTCGCTCCTGCTCTATTTTATTGCATTAGGACAACAATGATTCAACTGTTACATGTTGCGGTAGTTGAACCCATTCCTCTGCATGACCTGCCTTTGCCATAGTAGTTAGTAAAAACGCACTAGCATGAGTAGGAGTTGTTTGAGCCATGATGTGCCAACTCATTCATGCTTGCTTGTTATGCCTTCTATTGCTTAGAGTTGAGTCAGGTTTGATTCATCGGGGATGAATTGGAATGTGGTGAACATGTCCTATTTTTGAGAGCTAAGTGTGTGAACACGATTTGGTAAAGGTAGCAGTGAGAGGCCATGTAGGAGTACATGGTGGGTTATCTCATTGAAACCATCCTCAGGAACTGAGTTCTGTGTTTGTGATCCAAGACAGTTACTACCACGCTTTGGAAAGCTTAAGTGCCCCTCTCGACTTATTAATCGCCTCGATCTCTGTCCAGGAGTCAATGTTGGGGATATCGCTTATCGGGAACTTATCGGTCGACCCATGATAAGGGGTAAATCGGCTAGTTTATCGGCATATCGGCCGATTTATCACCATATCGGCTGATTTATCGGCCGATTTATCTTATCGGTCAGACAACGGTAAGCGATAAATCGGACGATTTATCGCAATATCGGAAGATATCTTGAACAGTTCCAGGAGTTGCAACTTGTTTCTGGTGCTTATAGGTTGTGTTAGTAGTCTACGAAGTGGCACCCGGTACAGGTGGGCTTGGGACAGACTAGGCACTGTGGCCCGGTGTACCAAGTTGCACCCATTTGGTGGGCTTGGGAACCCTACACACATCGTTTGGGGCCGTAGTGGGAACCCCGGCCGGACTTCCTTGCGGATGGAACTCGAATAGGCGATAAACCTGGACTAGAGATTTGTGTGGTTAGTCAGGTCATGGCCGACACCCTCGCTGGGCTACAGCTTGAAGGTTGCTGAGTACATGTCGTGTAAACGGCGATAAGTGGTGAGAGCGTGTGTGAAGAAGTACACCCCTTTAGGGTAATATAATCTATTCGAATAGCCGCGTCCGCGGATATGGACTACTTGGAACGCTTATATGGTTCATAGATAAATGGAAGTGGATACTCTAAAAGGTGAAAGATAAGCGTGAGTGCTATGGATGGCCTTCTCGTAGGGAGACGGGAGCGGATCCATAGTGGTGTATTGAATTGGTGAGTATGTGGACTCGTGTGCGCCACCTCAAAGAAATACTGGTAGTCGTAGTACAGGTTAGCCACTGAGTCTAAGCTGGCTTGCTGCAGTTAAACTCCACCACCCTTTTGTTGATACTGATGCATATGTAGCTAGTTCTGATGTAAGTCTTGCCGAGTACATTTGTACTCACGTTTGCTTAATTTATGTTTTGTAGAGAGACTTCGTTCTCACTAGTAGTTTCACATGGGCTTCGACAATTAGCTTGGGAATCAGGGACAGAGGTCTAGCTCCTTTGGAGTGTCTTGTAGATAGACATGCTTTCTAGCCTTCTGTCTTTTCAGATGTCTGTACTCAGACATGTTTATGCTTCCGCCTGTGCTTGTTGCTTGTATGACTTGAATGCTGGGTCATGAGACCCATGTATTCTCTGGCTCCTCGGAGCCTATTGAATAAATACTTTGAGTCACAGAGTTTTGTTGTGATGCCATGTTGTATTTACACATATCGAGCATATTGTGTGTATGTTATTGAAATGCTTGGTATGTGTGGGATCCGACACCTAGTTGTTTATTCTTGGTAACCTTCCTTATGGGGAAATGCCTCCTAGTGCTTCCACTGAGCCATGGTAGCTTGCTACTGCTCCGGAACACATGGATTGACCGGCATGTGTCCTTCTTTGCTCCTGTGTCTGTCCCTTCGGGGAAATGTCATGCGGTGTCTACCGGAGTCCTGATAGCTTGCTATAGCCCGGTTGCACTCGTTGCTGACCGACACGTGCATTGTTGGGTCATGTATGCCTATCCCTGTAAGTTTGTGCCACCTTGGGTTTACGACTAGTCATGTCGCCACGGGTTCTATGTCATATGGATGCTAGCGACACAATCATATACGTGAGCCAAAAGGCGCAAACGGTCCCGGCTAAGGTAAGGCTTCAGCCGTGGGAATACCGTGCGTGAGGCCGCAAAGTGATATGATGTGTTACCTGCTAGATTGGTGTGACTTAGGATCGGGGTACCGATAGCTTTGGTATTAGAGCCTGACTGCCTGTAGGATTACCAAGCCAAACTGGTCGAAGTCGAGTCTAGAAATGCTTTATTTATATAAGGGAATTGATTGTGGAAGGGAACGTAAGGCTCTTTTTACTTCTTTACCTTATGTCCTTCTGATCTGAGTCACCCTCTTCTTTTCTACGGGGGTTAAGAACTAGGCTCCTCTTCTTTCTATCAGGTTCACGTGTTACTAATCCGTAGACTTATAGGATTGATGGATTCAAGCCCCAGTTCAGTGCCTACTACTTCTGTGTGTTAACAGTTGGTCTCAGAACCTTGATATTGTGATGTTGAGTGGTTATGCCACCATTTTGCAGGATGTTGCCAAATCTTTTTTTAGTAATTACAACCATTATACTGTCCGAGTCATCCCAGGTTTCTAAACAATCTGATGCATTTGCAAAATTTTCCTCCCTGTTCCTGATGTCCTTTTAGGCCAGATTAACCACACTAATTGCTGAGTTGAGGTACTCCATTGCCTCGACATATATGTTGGAGCTATTATTACGACACTAGGGTATCTTAGAGAACCACCCAGTAATCTGGCCATGCTTTGTGTTCCCAGTGTGATCATTCTGGCCACCATTCTCGAAAGCATCTCGTGATGCCATTTAGTTAGTAGGTATTATATCTCTGGGTTCTTGAACCCAAGATTCATTCTACTTACCTCATGTTGATAGTGTTTGCTCATTCCTTTAGGATATTAGTAACCTTTGTGATAGTCTTCGAGGTCCATGGTATATTATTCTTCCAATACCATGAACCATTATGGCAGAACTTCTTTTGAACCAAAAGATCACAACTAGAGTGCTCTTGATGAGTTCTCCATTCTACATTATGAATCTACCAGTCCTTCCTCTTCTGCATGGGTTATTCGGAAGAAATATGTTGAACTTGTTTGACATGCTAATCTATGCATCCCCAACTCAGATAATCATATGTCCTTTGAGTTGACCCCCTTTAGTTGTATTCTGATCTCTGTCTATCAATTCATAGTTAGGAATAGTTGTGCATTCGTGTTCATCGGTGCCTATTATTCCTAGGGTCCGTCAAGCCATTCTACTTCAGAATGACTAGGAGAAACAAACTCTAGCACCTTATGCATTTCTAGGATTGGGTTAAAGTAGTTGTATTCCGCACATGAAGAATGCTAATCCAGCTTCTAATCTGTTCTACCCTGGAGTATTACCCCCTTTATGTCAAGATTGTCATGATAATTGCACAACCTCTTATAAATTCTTGATACAGTGATACTCCTCGCCATCATTATTCATTCCTCGGTCTTCGTGTTGTTTGTAACCGAATACCGACAAATGAAATGTGATGTGTGAAACCAATACTCCTAGCAACCTAGTTGCCTGGTAGTTAATGGACAATTATCTCATCCTTAGCGTGTTGGTTATTGAATTATCATTCTAAGATTGATCGTGCTACCTAGTCAATTTTTCCTGGTGCACTCTTCGATCAATGAGTTAGGACTGCATCAATCCCTTGCTTATTTGATTGTATCGTCTTGCCCTGAAAAGCAAGATTGCTTCCGAGCTTAATAACATATTGGTGGTTCATGATTTTTCGAATATCATCTCGAAAGTATTACCAGGTTGTCCCCTGACCGTGATGTTGAGTTCGTGATCAAGTTGGTTTTCTTATAAACCACCCCTTCTCCAAGAATCCGTGTTGGATATCCCTGAACTAGTAGGATAAGCTTAGACAATAACTTGGAGAGTTGGAAGATAAAGCTTTGCCCGACTTAGTCCATTCCAAAGGGATATCTTTTGTTTGTGTGTGTGTGTGTTGAAGAAAGATGATATCTTCATCGATTGGTGCTCGTGATCAGTTGTTGGATCTATTTTCTTGCCAAAACTTTGATTTGAGTGTGGGCTATCAGAACCAACAATGTTTGTAATGTTGTCTTACTCGTGGTTGTTCCCTCGAGCATACACCATTATATCCTCTTGGTCTGACCAATGTTATCACTTTGTTCACATAGTTATGGAATTCCATTTATATGGAAGCCTGGATGGATTGTTGTTGAGCCCATTGACAACATTTTCATCTTGTCCATGATTCATGTTGAACATTTAAGCTAGTGTTGGAAACTTTGTGAGCAATACCTTCGTGATCCGTTCATGAAGTATATGTTTGGATGAAAGAAGTGACTTCCTCTAATTCACGTGCTTTGATGCAAGTTGCCGCCATGAATTCGAGAAAGTTTGTTTTGCTTCCTCTGGAATCATCCCAAGTCATTCATGCATATGTGCGAAGTATTCTATGGTTTGGAGACTTGCAAATCTTCATTCTATATGTATCCCTAGCACACCAAGCCACTGATTGATTTGTCCTAGGAAAAGGAGTTTGTTGTGCTAATACTAGTTCATGCCCAAGATTCTATTATCCTCAATGATGGTTCCCTAACAGAACTCAGTAGTGTTTTGTTGTAAGACTACCATGTGGTCATGCTTGTCTGGGACAACATGTTCACATGTGTGTAGCAGAACCAGCTCAGGTTTTGGAGCTTGCTATCATAGTTCATCTCCCAAGAATCTCGCAACATCATCTCATCGAATTGTGTTGCAGACTTTCTATCCTGCTGCCAACTATATCTGAATCTCAGGCAGATATGATGGTTGGAACTTTTCCAAGATCTATGATGTAAGCTCCGGTGAGGTGGACGCACCCAGCCGGCAGATCTATTATTGTAGTATCTTGATTAAGCCATTTGGTCACTCTCCCATGAGGATTTTCTATGACTTATTCCACAAGTTGTTCCTTATGGATTTTTCTGTTCCCGAAGTCCGACCTTTACTTGATGGCCATGTTGATGTCTTAAGCATAGCCATGGTAGCTAGAACATCAAGGAGAGCATTAGAAGCGGAGTGCTAAATGTCTCTCGGTCGATCATCCAGATTTTGTTTTCTTGGCATTGCTAAGGTAAAATCTGAGAAAGTGTTGTCTTCCTTTGCATTTGCATCCTCCATCTCCAATCATCATGGTAGTATGAGGTGTCACCAGGATCTTTGGCATAGATGTTGATAAAACCCTGATGAATATGGAATGCTCAAGTTCTTGAGAGCACACTCAGGCACTAGGTTATATCCTCGGTATCAATTGGGATGTGCCTTCCGTTTGTCGAGTTGTCTTATAACTCTAGTTTGCTTTTCAAACTGAGTATGCCATTCCTTCAAATTCCTTTAAACGATCAATTGTGAATTGCCTCAAGCTGGTATGAAGAGTTTCAGTGATCCATGTATCAAAAGTAATTCTTTTTGCCACTTGAGGGAATAATTCTACGATTCACCTTCCCTAAGGTGCCTCGTTATGGAATCATGGCAATTTATCTCCTCCTACTTTGACACTTATGCACCATCTTACTCAAGCGCGGAATTGTTGCCTACCAAATTGAACATTCGTCATCTGATTTTATTCCATCGCCCTCGATATGTGTTTTGTGTCTCAGCTCAAGAGATGTTTTTACGTCTCATTCCACGAGTTGATCCTGAGTTGCTCGATCTTTGAGAAGGTCGATTCCTATAGAGTTTCTTTCTGCCGTCATGTTGGATGAAGATCTCGAAAGCAAACCCGTCAAAATCAATATGATGCAATCAATCAACACCTTCGAGAAGGCAGTTGGATCATGAAGATTGTGTTAGATTTGTGTCCCGTCTTTCCTCTTACCTCACGTCTTGAATCTTGGGACGAGATTCTTCTGAGTGGGGGTGAGTTGTCACAACCCTAGTTAGTGCTTGCATTAGGACTAGCTAGAGTGATGCATCATGTTTAATTTTTTCTTAAACTTGAAATGGGGATCAGCAAACCCCAGCCCCCCCCTGAAAACACCAGGTTCAACTGAAAATTGTTTCACTGAACCCAAAATGCCCTTCACAAAAGTTCATCATTTTTGGATTGGTCTAGAACCTCTGCCAAAAATGGTGCACATTTTTTCTAGGTTATTTTGGATTTTTGAATTAAATCATAAGGTATTTGCATTTGGACATTTAAATGCTATAAATATTTTTAAATGCCCAAATAATCTTGAAAGCATTTGAGGGCTGTTGGAAATAATTTCAGAAGTGCCCACAATTATTTTCATGATTTTATAATGTGGTTTAGCATTTTTACTAAACCAGAAACAAATAACAGAAAAAGAAAAAGAAAACTAAAACAAAAAAGACAGAGAGAAAGGCCAGAGGCCACTTACCTGGTTGGGTCGGCCCATCTGGCCCATGCCAGTCATCCTCTACCTCTGCCAGTAGGCAGAGGAGGGAGAGAGCAGACACGCGCGCGAGGCACCACGCCACCTCCCTACTCGCCTGCCTCATCGAGGCCAGTGCGACGCCTCGAAGCCCCTCCTCGGCGCCGCCCCAACCCCCTGGACACCCACTCCCCCTGGCTCTCACCCTCGCTTCTCCCCGCCATGGCCGACGATGCCGCGCACGCACCACCGTCAAGCTGCGACCACCGCCGCTCCCTCATCCCCTCGTTGTGTCCACGAGCTCCGCCCCGACGCCCTCGTCCTCCTCGACGTGCCTCAACCCGCCGGACGCCCTGCACCGCCCTCACCGAGCCGTCCCCGACCGCCCATTGCCGGAGATCCCCCTCGCCGCCCCGACTGCTTCGGCCCCTTCCCGAGCTCGCCGTTCGCCTCGTCGCAACCGCCGTGAGTTCTTGCTCCTTCTCCCCCTCTCCGTTCGTGCCGCCGCCTGTGCTCGCCGCCGACGTGTCCCCGGCCATCTAACGGCCCGGCCGTCGTGCCCAGCTTGCTCCCCGCGCCGCGTAGAGCCTGTAGGTTCCCCGCACGAGCCGCCTCGCCCATCGTAGCGTCGACCCCGAACTCACCCGAGCTCCGGCAGCCGTCGTGGTCGACGCCGGCGACAACTTCGGCCACCCCAGGCCAAGCCACCACCACCACTCGATGCGGACGAGTGTCCGCATCACGTAGATGCCCTCCACCGGCCATTTGGTCGCCCGAGGAGGAGTCCCGCACCTCCCCGCCGTGTCTGGCCTCACCGACGTTGAGCCGTCGGTGGCTTAGCCCCGGTTTGATCCCCCTGGGTCACTAACATGGGGGCCCCACCCTGCTAATTAACCTAGGTTAGTGCTAATTAAATTAGGTTAGTTTAGTTAGACACTGACACGCGGGCCCCATAGGTCAGTTTGACCTGGGCTGACCCGTTGACTCGCTGATGTCATCCTGATGTAGTGCCGACGCAGTAATTCCTTTTCTGGAATTAGTTTAATTCTAAATAATTAGAAAATCCAGAAAAATGCCTAAACTTCAAAAAATCATAGAAATTAATCTGTAGCTCAGATGGAAAAGATTTATATAAGAAAAATTATCAGAAAAATCCAATCTATCCATTGGTACTTGTTTGATGCTTGACAAAGAAACTTAACCTTGCTGTATAGATCAAAACATGTTAATGCACTTTGGAAATTCATAGTTTGAATTTGAATTTGAACCCTTGGTTCAAATAGGCTCAAACCCTTCTGGTTTTAGTTGCATTAGCTCAACACACTCATTTTTCCATCTCATGTGCATGCATCATATTGTTGCATTGCATTGATTGTGTTCCCTCTTGTTTGCCGGTGTTGTTCTCTCTAAGTAGACGTTGTTTCGACGATGTGATCGATGACATTGATGAAGACACAATGCTATCTTCAGAAGTGCCAGGCAAGCAAACCCCCTTTGAGCATTCCGATACAATCCCACTCTCTTGCTCCTGCTCTATTTTATTGCATTAGGATAACAACGATTCAACTATTACATGTTGCGGTAGTTGAACCCATTCCTCTGCATGACCTATCTTTGCCACAGTAATTAGTAAAAACCCACTAGCATGAGTAGGAGTTGTTTGAGCCATGATGTGCCTACTCATTCATGCTTGCTTGTTATGCCTGCTATTGCTTAGAGTTGAGTCAGGTCTGATTCATCGGGGATGAATTGGAATGTGGTGAACATGTCCTACTGTTGAGAGCTAAGTGTGTGAACACGATTTGGTAAAGGTAGGGGTGAGAGGCCATGTAGGAGTACATGGTGGGTTGTCTCATTGAAACCGTCCTCAGGAACTAAGTTCTGTGTTTGTCATCCAAGACGGCAACCTCTGTTCCAAGCCTCACGCATTGCACGGGTGCTTCACCAGTCCTGGTGTCGCCACTCCCTCCGATGGTGCACTTCGGCGGCATCCTCATACACTCTAGAGTCCAGACGTTGGTGACCACTATGGACCAGGGGTGTGGCCGCCTATTATGGTCGGCGGCTCGGGCGCGGAATTAATACGGACCAGTGGGAGCGAGGCAGGTGGTGGTCAAAAGCTGTCTCGCCTCCCGGTGAGCCTGCGCGGCGGATTTCTGCCATTTCTACCATCATTTCACACAACTACTCACACGCCTCCCTTCAATATGCACACCTGCACGAATGCCTCCCGGTATGCCTGCGCGGTGGACTGCTCACATGCGTCCCGTCAACTCACGCCTGCTCGCACGGCACACGGGGCATGTGGCACCATGTATATTATTTGGTTTATTGATGATTCATTATGTCGCTTTACTGCTTAACTGAAGCATGGCACGGTCTAACGCACACGGTCCGAATAAATAATCCGTATGAGATATTGGTTGCCAGTTTTTAATAATCTCCTGTTTGTAAGAAGATTATATCAAAACGGGTCTCATTGATGAAAAAAATACAATATCACAGTCTACTGGTGTCCATATATGACACCATGATAAGTTTCATGAATTTCAACTAAGTTTTGGATTTACTGAATTTAAAAAATATATATTCTCAATATTTTGAAATCTCTTGCACAGGGAAACATGCACCCAGGGACACATATGATTTTGCAATCCATTTTGGTGCACATGTAGCTCAAATTTGATTTTTGCACATTAAATCCCTAGGAAATCAATCAATGTATAAAAACGGTCGAATGATGTCATTTTTTTTTTAATTTTAACACGACACTCTGCCTTTGGTCACATGTTCACTGCAGAAAAAGTTTGACATGCCTCAGAGTGGCTGTGGTGGTGCGGGATGTGTGTGTCTGTGTGTATGGGGGGGGTGGGGGGGAGAGGTCCGGCAGTACACTACGAGTCGTGAACCTCCGTGTGGGATTATTGATCATTTTGTGAGTCATATATGCCACATCAAAGTCATGAATTGGTTATTTAAAGCATTACACAGCCCTTTCATACATAATGTTCGGGCCACATGCATGCATTGGTGGTCCTCTCGGACACTCTCCCTCGTGCGGTTATCAGTGACGTGCCCATTCGTTAGCCCGCAAAGGTTTTCAGTTTCCACCGGCAATGAGAGGCATTTGACCAAAAGGTGGATTCATCTTGGCATGTGTGTGGTGTGGATCATGGTGGGATTCCATATCAAAGTTCGAGCACGTGCGTACACACTCCCACCGGCTTGAAGTGAGGGGGCTACACGCATCGTGGTGTAGTGTGTTTCTGGTTTGCGAAGCATGTGCCATGTCAAAGTTGTGCATTGGGTATTCAAACATCACATAACACACGGGCGCATGCACGCGGTGGTTTTGTCCTATGACATCACTCGCGTGTGCCTCTCTCTGTGGGCCCACGAGGTCATCGTCGACCAGTTGAATGTACAATGAGAGAGAGGTTAATTTGACCAACAAGGATGGTTCTTTTTTGGTTTGTGTTACGTATATGCATGGTATAGGAGTATGTACATGTCAAAGAGGGGGCAACATGAATACTCTATATATATATGCGTGTCATAACCTCGCTCCATGTGGGGATTTTTCAGTTCCCGAGGCAGGTGCCGCATCAAAGTTGTACATTATGTTGGTATTCAAACATCACGCAATACCATGCAGGCGGTGGTTGCCCTATATATAGGAACTCACTTGCGTGTGGCGCTTCCCCTGTGGGCATGCGAGGTTGTCCACCATCACTTTGACCCAACGAGAGAGAGGTTAATTTGATCATCAAGGAATGATTCTTTATTGGTTTGTGCTATACAGTAGAAGTACATATATACCATGCGTCGAATGGGGGCATACATATAGCACATACCACGCGTCATGAACCTCGCGCTCCCTATATACGTGGTGCCACATCAAAGCTGTGCATTGCGTATTCAAACATCACACAAACACCTCTTTGGGCCACATGCAGACGGTGGTACATAGTCCTATATAGTATTATCACTCGTGTGCGACGTACACTTCGCTTCTATGTTGGGCCCGTGAGTTCGTCGTCCATCACTTTGACCTAGCAAGAGAGAGGTACGTTTGACGAACAAGGAGGATTAATTCTTTTAGGAATGTGTTACTAGGTGTATATATAGTACGTGTCGAAGGGGGGGTGACTAGCTTGGTCCATCACTTTCACCGACAGCGCGAGAGAGGTTAACTAATTTGACTTAGGAGGGGATTAATTTTTTGTTTTGTCTTGATATAGATCATGAAGTGAGATTACATGTATATAATAGCGCATCTGTACACATAAGTCCATCCTGCTGGATCAAAAGGGGGGGGGGGGGGCGAGACACGACTACGGCATTGAACGAACCTCTTGCTCTGTGTGGGGACCTATGCGATTTTCAACGCATGCACCACATCAATGTTGTGCATTGGGTTGGGTATTCAACACATATGCATGCATCACACACCTCCATAAAATATGTTCATGACACACACATGCAATAATGGTTGTCTTTGGACACACTCTCACTCGCTTGGTTATGGGCGGCAAGCCTATATATATATTAGTGGGCCCGCGTGGACGTCCATCATTTCGACCAACGATGAGAAAGGTTACCAGGGTGGATTCTTCTTCTTTGCTTCGAGTTACCGTATAGTAGGTCGACCCATTCCTAGCCTAATTAAGTTTGAGCGCATGCTATGCGTCGTGAACCCTCGCTCGGTGTGGGGATTTTACGGTTCCAAAGCATGGTGCCACATCAAGTTTGCGCATTGGGTATTCAAACACCACACACACCACTATCATATACATACTTGGGCCACATGCACAGAGTGGGTTTGTCTTCATACAGTACTCCCTCGCGAGGTTATCAGCGACAAGCTAGCCCATTTTGCGGGGCCGTGTGGACGTCCATCACTTTGACCAACAACGAGCGGGGAGAGGTTGTACGACCAAGTTGGATTCTGCTTGGTCTGTGTTACAGTACATCTTCGTGAGATGCCCTCCCCCCGATGTGTGTATGTGTGGGAGGGGGGCTACTTCGCACTACCTGCAACCTCTGTGGGGTCGGGGAAGTCCGGTTAATTTGCGAGGCACACGTGCCACATCAAAGTTGTGAATGGTAGTTAAATATCACACACCACACCCTTTTCATACATATAGTAGGGCCACCCGCATGTGGTTCATATGTGGTCTCACCCATCTCACGCCACAAGCACACATTTGTGGGTTGGCACACGGTCCACCTTTGTCGGGAAGCGAAAGGGGAAGTTTGACCATATATATATGATGGACTCCTATAGGTTTTGTGTTACGGTAGGGTGAGATTTCAGACCTAGCTATTTGGGGGCATGCATTCATAGCTAGGATTCCCTTACCGCCAACACGAAGTGGGGTTCATAGGGGGTGGCTGACTAGAATTACTGTGCTTTTGTACGACAGGTGCCACATCAAAGTTGTGCATTGGGTATTCGAACATCAAACCACCCTTTTCGTACATATATTTGGTCCACATGCAAGTGTGTTCGTGTTCTGACCCTCTCCCGCATTATTCTTTTTGCCAAATTTATAAACAGCACACGAGTTGGATGTAGAAACCGTCTCTGATTGGGTACGCAACAGACACGGTTCGGTCAGACTACCCGTGTGCCACGCACATGCCCTGCAGTCCCTCACATCAGCACAGTAGATTAGGCTCCATGAGGCTTGCCTCCCGGTCTCGAAAATACCTACTGCCTCGTAATCTCAAAAATATCTACCGCCTGGAAGGTTTTAATGTTTGATAGCACACGATTAGTATGTGCGGACCGTGTGCGATGTCTGTTACTCCCGCTCTGCTTCAGTCCCTTGATTCAATTTTTCAGTAGCCCCGACATTTTACTCCCGCTTCTGCATCCCTCGCAATCTCAAAAATATCTACTCGCCCTTGATTCAAATTTTCAGTTGCCCCACCTTGTTACTCCCGCCTCTGCATCCCTCTCAATCTCAAAAATATCTGCTCGCCCTTGATTCAAATTTTCAGTTGCCCCGGCATTTTACTCCCGCCTCTGCATCCCTCACAATCTCAAAAATATCTACTCGCCCTTGATCCAAATTTTCATTAGCCCCACCTTGTTACTCCCGCCTAGTAAAATTTTCAGTTGCCGCGGTATTTCCTCAAACACCACCTTGCCCCCCCTCCACACACACCACACACTCCCCAAAACCTCTGCTCACACAGACACACACCACCCTTCCCTCGCTCGAAACCATTGGTAGGTCGCCGCCATCGCCCCGCCGCCACCTCCATCCTCAACCTCTGCCTGTGTGCCGGGGAGTTCGAGGAGCCAATGGCCAAAAAGACGTTTATCGCGGCCTCTTCGCCCGACGCTGGCGAGGTGGCCGCCGAAGTGTCCCCGTCGTCCTCCATGGGCTCTTTATCAATCCGCCGTCGCCGGTCGCCCAATCCGCCCGCCGCCGCGCCCCTACGCCGGTTTGAGGACTTCCCCGTCCTCCCTTGGGCCCGGCCGCTGACGAGGTCCTACCTCGGGGTCCGGCAGTGGCGGTGGGGGACGTGGGTCTCCGAGATTACGGATCGGGAGACCCACACCCGCCGGTGGCTCGGTAGCTTCCACACGGCCGAGCTCGTGGCCATGGAGTACGACCGCTGGCAGGTCCGCTACCACGGCACGTCGGCTAGGCTCAATTTCCCCTTCGGCACACGTCCGGTCGACCTCGTTCCACCGGAGCCAGGGGTGGTGAGCTCGGCTATGGCGCGGGAGGACCGTGAGGCGTGGGAGCTCCTCGAGGCCGAGGCCGCCGACGAGGCCTACATGCAAGAGCTCTGCCGGCAGCACCCAGAGCTCATGGAGGCGGAGCGGGTGATCTTTGCTAGCGCGGAGGGCAGTGAGGTTATCATGCTCTCCTCTGATGACGAGGTCAAAGGCGGCGAGGACGGCGGTGTGGAGGGCGTCGAGGTGGGCCGCGAGGACGAGGAGATCGACGTCGACGAGTGGAGGAGTGTGTTCCCCAATGACCCCGACGACGGCACCGGCCCAGACCCGGCTCACGACACACTGTACCTGACGAGGAAGGATTGGCTCGACCTCCACTTCAACCGAAAGTAGTTTAGCTTACTTTAAATTTATGTTTTATGTTCGGTTATGCAAAACTATCTATGTTTAAGTTTGAATGCATGCTACTTTTGGTTGAACCTGCTTTGAACTTGATCAAATTGAAGTTTACAACGTTAAGTTTAGGGGATCGACCCAAAACGGCCAAAAATTGCTGGAGTATATATATATCCACTAAGGGTTTTAGTCCGTTAACTTTTAAAGGATCGGCTAGAGATGGCCTTCTACCTTGTTTATTTCAGTTCTTCACAATGTGATGCTCTATATGTGCAACTATTTGCCGTGCAGTTGAATTTCATCAATAACAGTTTCAACAATATCACTATGAATTACGATATTTGGTTGCTGTTAAGGAAGTTGAAGTTAACATGCCTTTTCATTTTTTTAACAATAACTAGTGTACTTTAGACCTGCACAATACCAGTTTGAATGACTATTTGCTTGTTTTCAAATGTTATGCCTGATGTAGTTAACACACCTTTCCACTTCCTGTTTTGCTTAACTAGAGTGCTTAAGCCTGCACACTATAGCTATCATTTGTAGATTATGTTGTCTACCATGGATATATTTGGTTGAAGTTTAGCCTGTTGTGCTTAACATGCCTTTATATGTACTCACACAGGACAATATTGAGAACAGTGATGTTTTCCATTGAGGTTAGTTTCATCGCATTGCTTATATGTACTCATTGTTCACGATATCGGTAGCTGGTACCATATAGCCTTGGGGCTGATAAGGGATGAATTGTCGAATCGGACATTTCACCGAATATATCTGTAACCCATTTATCAGTAGGTTAACTAGGGCCATATTTGATATATTTGAGGCTACATAGCAACATGCATTGTACTGAATGACTAAATATGCAATCCCAGGCTACATAGCAACAAGGAAGAGTGTTACCTTAATGTTCTGATGATGTCTAGATATACATGTAATAAAATCTTATATAATGGGATGGAGGGAGTGTTGTACTACATCATTTTGCAATTGTTGTTTAGCTTCTAATATTAACTTGGTGCTTTTAGGTACATATATCATTGCCAAAGATCCACACTTCGACCCTTTCTGCGTATGGGGCAATGAGATATTCATGAACCAGCATCAAGTGAGGAAACTGATAAAGATTGTTATTAAAATGGGTCAAAAGATGACAATCGAACTAGTTGTTTACACTTTATGCAAGACAATAGTGAACTACAGGATGGTAAGTAAGAACTCTGTAGCCTTCTTTTTACTGCCCGTAATGAGTTGTGTTAGATGACAATGTCTGAATCTTTTTTCCATTGTAGTGGATCCTGAAGCAATTTACTCAAGATTACCTCTCAAACTACATGATTGGCGGCCGGCCATCACAAGGGGTTGGACTAGAGTCGTGCTTGCCTTCTGCATCCAGGAGAGCACAATAGGGCCATTCGGCTTCACCTTGTTCAGCAAACAGAATGTCTGTCGCCTCTTTCTTTACCATCTATAATAGTACAAGTATAGAACCCTGGTTCATCATTCTTTATTTGGTGCTTATGTAATTCTTAAACATATGTACCTGTGAATCGAATAATGCATTGGTTGTTTGAACCTGATGGATATGAATAAAGCTATAGCCTACTTTCAAGTTCAAATTAGGTACAATTTTAAATAGCAGCAATTAAATTAGGGTGAAATTACGGTGTGCAGGTCATTACGGTGCACACGGTCAATAAATCATAGTGTGTGCGATATACATCATAATCCGACACGGTTCACAGAGAGGAAACGTGTGTAACAATGCACACGGTTGCCGTTTGCAAAGTGTGTGTGATGTTAGACACTATCACATACGGTGCGGGAAAACTAAATGTGTGTGATTGTCTACCTATCGTACACGGTTTATAATCATGAACTGTTTGTGATGTGCCAGGCATCGCAAACGTAGAGCCAGTTTGGTACGTGCCTAGAAAACTCCCGTGCCTGGAATCTGCCTGGTTTTAGGTAAAACCACAAAATTCTGACTTCGATGGCAATGCAAGCACAAACGAGTAGCAAGGATGAAGTGTTTGGGATATTCGAGATATCGAAAACAGTTATATAGGGACAACTGTATGAATCAAGGCTGCCTATCCCCGACGGTTTCTGGGTCGTGTGGGAAGGACCACCCTATCGCCCACACTCACTTGGCGACGGTTCCAAATGCCATCGCGGAAAGGGGTTAAAAACCGTTTGTATCGGACCTTGTTGTACCAGTGTATGCACGAGACGCGTTGAGCTTTTGGTATGACCTTCATTTGCTAAAGGTTGTAATCTGTGAAGGGCCCACACCATTAGAAGACTACATGGATTACAAGCTCATTGCCTTGTTCGATGGGGGATTAGTCTATCGGGAATCTGGTCGCCATACATGGTTATGGCTCATCATTAATCCTGTTGACCCTCCATTTCTGTTTGATGCTATAGTGCACGATGGCATCGTTTACGCGGTCGACGCATAGATTGGCTGCATATACTGGTGGAATCTATCGTCGTGTAATTGTTCTATCTCATATCATCTTTACCTTATGGATATTACTGCCTGTTGATTGTTAGAAATTTAGAATAGATAGTATGTCTATAACCACATCAGTGCTATATGTTCCTCTCATTTCCTAGATTTTTATGACCACACATGTTATTGTTAGAGTTGATATGAGAACAATTGGCATCAAATGAAAGTTAGAATAGATATTATGAGTATAACCTCATGATTGCTATATGTTACTCTCATTTCCAAGATTTTTATAACCACGCATGTTATTGTTAGAGTTGATATGGGAATAGTAGTAACTGCTATGGTAGAATATGAGTAGGCCCTGGCATAGCAGTTTTCCTCTCATTTTTACATGATGTTTGAACCATGACATATTGCTAGAATATGAAAGCCATTGGCTTAGTTCTTTTAACTTGGGGTATGATTATGACCACGGCATTGCAATTTTCAGGCTATAACCTGTGTCACTGTTATAATAATCTTAATTCCACACATACTCTGAACATGATTGTATATTTTTGTCCTTTTGGTCTCCAATTTGATTTGTTGCAGCAGATGTAAATGTGCTGGCCTTCATAATTCCAGCACCTGGAAATATACAAGTCAATGGGTGGTGGTTTATTGCTCGTTCAACTAATGGTGGACATTTGATGCTCATTCGCACTGACCAAATTAACCAAACCATTTCATCAAACCACATGCAGTACAATGCCTGGGGCATTCGCGACTATGATGGCTATGGCTGCTTCGTGTTCGAGAAAGATCCCAGCTCCATTGGGCCAGGTGTATTCAACTGGAGGTGGATTTATGCGCGGCCACTACCGGGCGGGCATGAAGGCAAACTGGATCGTACTCATCCACCAATCCGGTAGTCCGTGGCATCTCTTAGATATCTCTACACCCACTAAGAGGTCAGCCTTCCATTGTTGGATACCGCCGGCATGGAGCCTCGTGACCCGCCAGACACTCCTACCTACTATGCACGAGACGCGTCGAGCTTTTGGTATGACCTTCGTTTGCTGAAGGTTGTAATCTGCGAAGGGCCCACACCATCAGAAGACTACATGGATTACAAGCTCATTGCCTTGTTCGATGGGGGATTAATCTATTTGGAATCCGGTCACCATACATGGTTATGGCTCATCATTAATCCTCTTGACCCTCCATTTCTGTTTGATGCTATAGTCCACGATGGCATCATTTACGCGGTCAACGCACAGATTGGCTGCATATACTGGTGGAATCTATCGTCTTGTAATTGTTCTATCTCGTATCATCTTTACCTTATGAATATTACTGCTTGTTGATTGTTAGAAATTTAGAATAGATAGTATGTCTATAACCACATCATTGCTATATGTTCCTCTCATTTCCTAGATTTTTATGACCACACATGTTATTGTTAGAGTTGATATGAGAACAATTGGCATCAAATGATAGTTAGAATAGATATTATGAGTATAACCTCATGATTGCTATATGTTACTCTCATTTCCAAGATTTTTATAACCACGCAAGTTATTGTTAGAGTTGATATGGGAATAGTAGTAACTGCTATGGTAGAATATGAGTAGGCCCTGGCATAGCAGTTTTCCTCTCATTTTTACATGATGTTTGAACCATGACATATTGCTAGAATATCAAAGCCATTGGCTTAATTTTTTTTAACTTGGGGTATGATTATGACCACGGCATTGCAATTTTCAGGCTATAACCTGTGTCACTGGTATAATAATCTTAATTCCACACATACTCTGAACATGATTGTATATTTTTGTCCTTTTTGGTCTCCAATTTGATTTGTTGCAGCAGACGCAAATGTGCTGGCCTTCATAATTCCAGCACCTGGAAATATACAAGTTAATGGGTGGTGGTTTATCGCTCGTTCAACTAATGCTGGACATTTGATGCTCATTCGCACATACCAAATTAACCAAACCATTTCATCAGACCACATGCAGTACAATGCCTGGGGCATTCGCGACTGTGATGGCTATGGCTGCTTCGTGTTCGAGAAAGATCCCAGCTCCATTGGGCCAGGTGTATTCAACTGGAGATGGATTTACAACCTCGGCAACCACTCCATGTTCCTCGGGCTCAATTATCCGATCATGCAACTAATCATCGATCATATCACCGGCGATGATTACTGTGCTATGCAACTTCCATTCGCCAGGGGGAACTGTGTCTACACATCGTACCATGGGTTTCATGAATCACCATATCCAGAAATTCGTCGACACAGCGTGTTGCTAGATGATCTTCATTGTGTAAAAGGCATCAAGCTTCCAAACGATGAATCGCTTTTCCAAACTCGACATGCGGCGATGTGGTTCATTCCAACAGCAAATATGCACAACTTGATTCGTAGTGATATCTAAACTGAGCCATGTATCCTGCTGCTGTAGCATGACCCTCTTTTGTTGGATATTATGTATTGTAGTTAGTTTGAAGGATAGATACTTTCTGGGATCAAGTGCATCCTAACTCACCTGCGTAGCATGTACTGATAATGATGATGGAGATGCTATGCAGAAGCCATATATATCAATTAGGCTTCAATTGCGTACTTGTTGGTGAAACTGTTGTCCAATGGGAATTATATTTTGTATTACTCATGTAGCCTACAAAGTCTGATGCACAGCCTTGTAACTTCGTACTCCATTTCTAAATTTGTAGTACTAGTAGTCCTCTATACCGTATATTGCGCTACTAAATGTTAATGCATGCTAGAAAAAGTTATATCGTTGGATTCGTATTTGAACATAGTTTCCAAAGGTATAATTTTCGGTGACATGCATTGACATTTTGTTAGTTAAACCTATGGTCAAAATGTGGCACTAAATACGAAGGGGGCCAATAAACCAGGATGGAGGTAGTAGTAACTAGTAAGTAGTAGTTATACGACTATTAAGTAGTACAGTAGTACTAGTATACGCCGGTCAAATTATTCATCATGTCCTCACATTGAATTGACGTGACAACACGCTGCGCATGAGGTGACACAAGAGTCTCGGCGGCGTCTTCGATTCACCAAAGTGAGCCTCACCCCTCTCGTAGTACAACAACACTCTCCCATTCTCTACAAAATCACTCTCTCATTCTCTACAAAATCACTCTCCCATTCTCTCCCGGTCTCCCCGCCTCCCAGCCGCCGCCTTGTTCCGACCAGTTGGTACGATGAGCTACAGGAGATGCTATACTTCATTGCAAGTAGTCAAAATGAAGATAATGAAAAGTTGATCTCAACACAGATGATCTTCAAGCTAGTCGGATGAAGGAAGGAACCAGCGAGGCCGCTCCTGTGAGTATTCGTCCCGTCGCCCTGTATGATGATTTCGATCTTTATGGGGGTTTTCAAGTCTTTAGAGTACACATGTATTAATGAAGCCGAGACCCCAGTTTGTTCGAGTATTGTGGACTTCAGATTTGGAGTAGCACTTATCTGTCAAAATCTGTCATCATTTACTTAAACAGTTGATTGATCATACATAGAGTACCATTTAACTGGAATTAACCAATACAAGTCAAAGAAGGATAAGACGGTGCTGCCAGCTGGCGTCAAGTTTGATCCCACAGACCAGGAGCTGATCGAGCACCTTGAGGCCAAAGTGAGTGCTGACAGCGCGAGGTCTCACCCTCTCATCGATTTGTTCATACCAACCATCGACAGCGAGCACGGCATATGCTACACCCATCCTGAGAAACTTCCAGGTGAGACACCGATCGACCGTCTACTTGCACAAATATATTCCTTTGTTTATACCTCTATTTTTCTTTTTAGACATAGACCTAGTGAAGCAATTACAATTTGACAGTTAATAAAAAGTGAAGCAAATGACAGCAACATGCCAAAGATGTTATGAAAATGCCAACTACGTACCCTAAAACTTTTATTCGCCAATACTGCAGGTATCACATTGAGTGGCCTACGCAAGCATTTCTTCCAGCGCAACTCTACGACGTTCAAAAGGGGCACGCCGATGCGTCGCAAGATATAGTCGGAGTGCGGCATGCACACGATGTGGCACAAGACCTGCAATACCTTGGCGGTGATGGTCAACGGCCGGCAGACGGGTAGCAAAAAGGTTCTGGTGCTGCACACCAACAAGAACTTCGACTAGCAGAGGACCAATTGGGTGATGCACCAGTACCACCTCGGGGACCTGGAGCAAGAGAAGGAGTGGGAGCTGGTTGTCTTCAAGATTTTCTACCAGACGAACACTAGGGCCAGGACTAAAAAGATTATAAGTTAGTTTGGTATTGGTGCTTGTTCTACCTGGTCGTCTGCTAATTGGTATTGTTGTTAACGATCTTTTGGTATGAACTTGGCATTTGCTTACAACCATCATGTCGAGGGTCAACGTGGATATAAACCTGAATCATTTGTTTCAAAAGGAATTTCAGGCACCTGATTTTTTTTATGGGTAGCATAAGCACCTGCCATTTGAATTCCCAGTTGTCCAAACATTTTACATCTTCGAGTACGCACGGGATCCATCCGGTTTCACAGGCTGATAGTTGGACAGAGCACGTCGAGACTGGGCTGTGGCATGCCAAGCCCAACTGCAAATTGTTAAAAAAGAGGAGTGATGGATTTGGGCCTTCCAGAACAGTTAAGTGTCACGACCTCGATCGCGTGAAGCGCATCCCATGGACTAAAAAAAAGGCCTAGTCGGTTATTATTAGTTGAAACATGTAAAATATTCCATAATAAAAAGAAATATGTAAAATGCAATGAATATAGTCCGGTTTCACTGAAAATCATCCAATTTGCATGAAATTCGTCTGTGGAACCACAAGACGGCTGTCCATACAGAGCCTAACCGTACGGAACCAGCAGGTCCATGGCCGTACGCAAGCAAGTACATGCACTTATTATCATGGTGGAAAAATAATGCTGACATCTGAGACGGTGAAACCCATGAAATTTTCAACGTAGTCAATAAACCAGAGAATTCTACAAGTATAGACTGATAACTGGGATTCAGCAGGTATATTGTTTTTTCAGGTCGAGCAAGTATCAACTGGGTTGTAGACTGCCAGGCTTGTATTTGTTTTTAACAGGCCTAGCCCATGATGACAATGGGGCACAAAGATCCAGCAGGTATCAACTGGCCTCTGGACCGCCAGCCTTAGTTATATTTTCTCTTAGAACATCCGCATGCAGTTTTTTTACTGAAGAAAACGCACAACCCAGTTCTATTTTCCTCTTAAAACGCCATGTCCTACTTCCATTTTCTGATCTCTACCTATAGTTTTATTAGTTCATATACATATATTATTATATTGATAATACGTAAAGTTCCCTTTTCATCTTTAGGTCCTTATTTTTTGTTGTTGTTTTCCCTCCCAGCGCTGATTTTATTACCACTGGTTTTCCCTAAAACCAACTCAATTGTCCCACATCTTATTAGCTTACAAAAATAAAACAATATTTTATTTGGAAAACCAATAGGTTCTTAAAAAATAAATGTTTATCATTTCTGGATTAAAACAGTTCAGACTCCACCGAAATATGCAAAATTAGGTTGAACTTTTTGACCGTGGTCCTGGGCAGAAAATGGGTTGTAATAAATTCCTTAAGAATTAGCAAATGGGCTGCAAATTATTAAAAAAATAGCAAATGGGCTCTATATTGTCTGCCATAGATTTGGAGGCTAACTTGTGGGCCTACTTTTTTTTACCAATTACAGTTGGGAAAAATCCCTACTGTGATCTTTTTTCATTAATAAGGTAAGGGGTTAGAAAATATAGTACATGTAGGCATGAGTATGCCTGTTACAATTCATCAGTCTAAAGCTAAGGATACCATATAGTCTAATTTACACACTATCAATCCATGATAGCATTCCTTCCTTGATACTAGGCTTAGCCCTGATCATAGTATCCAGGAGGTATCTCCTGAAATTGTTTTTGCAGTTTGTGATGGAGCATGGTATGGCTTCAAAAATGAGATCATTCCTCTGGTTCCATATGGCCCAGCTACCTGTTATTAGTACCTCCATGAAGAAATCCCAATTATACCTTTGTTTTGCTTCCATGATCATCATGTGAATATTGAGATCAGTGTTCCATTCAATACCAATACTCCACCAGAAACCTCGACTAAATGAGCAGTTGAAAATCAGATGAGTTCTGTCTTCCAGATTGTCCTTGCATAAAATACATTATGTGCTATCGAGAGTAAAACTTTTTCTAGAAAGTAGCTCACAAGTGTTTATTCTGTCATTGAGCAACAGCCAACAGAAGAATTTGTGTCTTGGAAGACAGCATGTTTTCCATATCCATTGTATTGGCAAGGGAGCTTGTTGGTTTCCCATAAGGATTTCATAAATTTTCTTTGCAGAATAATTGGAATTTCCCCACATAAATATCCATTTGTCATGTTCCTGATTTTCTCTAATTTCTTCAAGGTGCTCAGAGAGGGTAATAAATTGATCATACGCAGTCATGTAAAGAGGTAACTGAAACATGTTGCTATGGTCATTCATAGATTTTGCCTGCTGGATAGTGATGTTGGTATTTTTTGCATAAGAGTCAAGTTCAACCCATTTTCTTTTGAGAATATAGCCCTACTAAGTTCATGCGTACACAAGGTTTCTCAAAAAAAGAAACTTAGGGCCTGTTCGGATCTCCTCTGGCTTCTTAAAACTCCACATATCCAGCTTCTCCTCCTCGCTTCTAACTTCACATAGCAAACGCAGGAACGTTCGGCTGCATCGGGTAGCTTCTCATAGAGCTGTAGACCAACAGGGAGGGCTCTGGTCCATTTGGCACTCATTTGGCCGGCTGGAGGCTGGCTTGTTCGGCCCAGTGCACCGATACGAGGGAGCGAGAGGGGTATTTATTGGTTGGGGATCGCTGGTTTCTTTTGATCGAGTGGGGGGGGGGGGGCAGCGAACCGTTACTTCAGGCGGTGGCAGCTCACTATAAATTGGGCGAACTTCTAATTCTTCGATCGGTGGAAGCTGGGCCGATGGAGCTTCACGTTTTTGCACTGCGAGTTGGGTCAGCTTCGAGAAGTTAGCTTCTTGGAGCGCAAACGTTTGGGACAAAATTATTTGTGAAGCTTGTGAAGTTAGAAGCTGGAGGGAATCAGAACAGGCCCTTAGTCAATAATCTACTCTATGAGCGTCAGACTGCTAGATGTCAATCCAATGGCAATCATGCTTCTTCAGTCTTTGATCTTCCTGCTCCAGCCGTGCAAACCAGTTTCTGTGGAACCGCCTGCTCCCGCCTCCCGTGGCCGGCTGTGCTTCCGGGCAGGCCTCACGGCCCCAACCTACTCGCATCCCTAGCCTGGCCATCCCTCTACTCACCCACACCTCCTGTTATTCTCCGGCGACGGCAGCCTCACACTACAGCCGAACCAGTAAACCCTCGTACCCCCTCCGCGTGGGAAATAACTGCCGAGTCTGCCTCGGTTCCGGGTCATTCTCTTACTTGGCCTCACCGTCGTCCGCCGCCTTGGTGCTCTCGATGCGGCATGGTCAACGAACGAATCCATCGGAAGAGGACTATACGTGGAGAGGCTGACAGCTGCGTCCACGGCTGCATGCAAGGAAGTGCCTCCTTATTATGCGCAAAATAATGATTCCTCCACCTGACAGCGGGGACCCACCGGAAGGGCCTCTTTGTTTCGCGAAAAAAGGTTCCTCCCGCTTACAGCTCGAACCCACCAGCTATATCTTCACACGTAAGGAAGTGCCTCCTTATTACGCTTAAAAAAATGAATACTCCCCCTGCTAGCTGGGACCCACCATATTTGGAAGCTGACTTGTGGGCCTACTAAGTTGACGCAGACGCAGGGCTTTGTCAACTTAGTCAATATAAATGATTCTAGCTATAGTGACCGTACGATGTCCATCCAACAGCCATCGTGCTTCTTCAACCTCTGGTCTTCTTGCTCTAGCCGCCCAAACCAGCGCCGGCGATGCCGCCTGGTCCTGCCTCCTGTGGTCGGCTGTGCTGCCGCGCTGGCCTAACCGCCCCACCCTACTCCCGTCGCTGGCCTGGGCATCCCTGTACTCACCTAGACCTCCTATTATTCTTCGGTGATGGCAGCCTCACACTGCAGCCGAACCAGTATACCCTCATACTGCCCTCCACGCGGGAAAAAACTGCCAAGTCTTCCCCGGCTCCGGGTCATTCCCTTCCTAGGCCTTACCCTCGTCCACTGCCTTGGTGCTCTCTGCGCAGCGTGGTTAACATCGTCAAGGAACGACTTCCATTGGAAGAGGACTGTATGTGGAGAGGCTAACAGTTGGGTCCATGACCGCAGCAAGGAAGTGCCTCCTTATTACGCGCAAAATAATGATTCGTCCACCTAACAGCGGGGACCCACCAGAAGGGCCTCTTTATTTTGCGAAAAAATGTTTCCCCCCTGACAACTGGGACCCACCAGCTACATCTTCGCACGCAAGGAAGTGCGTTCATATTTTATGGGCAAAAAAAATGATTCTTCCCCCTGGTAGTTGGGACCCACCAGCTATATCTTCGCACGCAAGGAAGTGCCTCCTTATCCTCCCTGATAGCTGGGACCCACCCGGTCGAACCGTACGTAGGGTTGTCTGTCTGGTTGCGAACGTGTATATATATACTGGTCGATCGGTCTCTCTGCAGTGATGAACCGTGGCCGAGTAAGGAGTGGCATGTGTCGTAGTAGAGCCACCGACGTAGCTTGTCATGCAGTCCCGTCTATATCGTGTACACGTACGTACAACCACGCTGCCTGAAAGTAAATATGGCTACGTACGTACATACGGGCGGGGTATCGAACGCGTACAGTGATGGCATCCTGTTCATTGGCAGCCAACTGGCTAGGTTAGAATGGAGGAAACAGTGTTGGGTTCACCGGGAGCCAAGTGACTGGGTCGGAAAGCGTCCTGTTCATCGGGAGCGAAGCCACTGGGTCAGAACGTGTCCTGTTCATCGGGAGCCAACCGGCTTGGACGGAACAACCGAAATGGGCTCTAGCATACCGCAAAATGGAGGAAAACAGCCTTCTGTTCGACCACGTATGGTCGAAACGGGGCCCTGTTTATCAGGAAGGGTCTGGCGTATCGCAAAACGGAGGAAACAGACTTCTGTTCGAGTGCCTACGGTCAAAACGGGGTCCTGTTGATCGGGAGGGGTGTGGCATACCGCAAAACGGAGGAAACAGACTTCTGTTCGAGCGCCTACTGTCGAAACTGGGTCCTGTTCATCCACCGGCTACAACCTCGCTCCAGCCTCCACAGGCTACTGTTCATCCACCGTCGACTTCCTCCAGCCTCCACCAGCTATTGTTCATCCACGGGGCTGCTGTTCATCCAGCCTCCACCGGCTACTGTTCATCCAACCTCCACAGGGTCCTGTTCATCCACCCCCAACCGGCTGGGGTGCGGCGACCTCCTTAGGGTCCTGTTCATCCAGTGGCAACCGCCTACTACAATGGGGTCTTGTTCATCCAACCCTCACCGGGAACTGTTCATCCACAGCCAACTAACCGGGTCGACTCACCACGTCTCGACTCGTTCTACGTATCGCGCGTGCGGTAGCAACGGTCACTGTTCATCGAGAGGCAACCCAACACACCGGTTGGCTGCATCTTGCACGGGGGCTGGATCGGTTTCAGTAAGCAGCAGCAATCGATCGCTCAGGTTTAGTTAGTAGCAGCAGCGAAGGAATCACTCAGGTTCAGTTAACAACCAAGGGATCGATCGCTATGGTTTAGTAACATAGCTAGTGCAATCGTTCGGGTTCAGTAAGCGAACACCTCTTCCTCGGGTTTAGTTAGAGCATACGCCACGCACACACGTGCCTATGTACGAGAGAAACAAGCAAACCACAGTGCATTGCTCGGCCCCGACCACCCACCGTAACTGGGAACTCCGTGAAAATTTCCTCGCCCTTACTTCTACCATGATTTTTTATGTCATGGACGGCCCAAAGAATGTCATGCAGGTGCGTCCCCGGCCCGCCCAGGATGAAAAGCCCATTTTTGTCATGATTTTTTGTCATAGAAGTAGGAGCCACCACATCTATGATGATACATGGTTTTGTCACAATTATCGTCATAGAAGTGTCATAACCATGAAAGAAAAAAAAATTGTTCGGGCCATAATGTCATGGATGTGTCTTTTTTTGTAGTGAGGTGTGGCTAGTTCTTTCACTATATTAGCATAAGGTGGAGTCCCACATTGTTCTATCTTGACGCTCTTCTTCACCTTAACTAAGGGTGTTCCCTTTGCCTTTTTGCCATTTGGCTTACGATAAGCTTCTTTTTGCTTCTCAGGTGGAGTAGTCCTTTTTTTTATAGCTTCCACCATGCGGATAGCGTCGGCATTCCGGGAACCAGGGTACCCAGACTTGCCTGCCTGCGGCCCACGGCATGGCTCCCTCGACGTCCTGGTACGGCCCATCTCCAAGACCACCAAGACAAGACCCTCGCGAGGGGCCAGGCCTCGCGAGGAGGACGACACCAAGACCTCCCGAGGCGGCCTCACGAGGAGCGGAGATTTCTATGCAGGTACCCAGCCTCATGAGGCTGCGATGACATGAGCCATGATGACCAAGGCCAGGCGGGCGCCAGCGGGTGCAGAGGAGGTAGTTTCCTCTTTGGTGCTAAGGAGGCAAGGACAGGCGTGGGTTCTCAAGGAATCTCCCAAAGGTTTCCATTCCGGTGCTACAAGATGAAGACCACAGTCTTGGCAACATGGATGTCATCACCGAGCCCACCGCTGCATCACGACAAGAAGCTTTTGCAGGAGAAGACCACCTTTTTTCAGGATAGGATGTACTACTTGCCCCCTTTCAAATTGGCTGTTGTGGTATCCCTTCCTGCATAAGTTTTGAGGGAAGAGGACCAAGGCCACTATAAATATAGGTTAGCCACCACCATAGAGGGGGTCGACTCATTCTCACCCCCGAGCCCTCGCGAGGTTGTTCATCCTCCGTACTAGTTCATCCTCAGCCCCTCGTGAGGCCAATCCACGACAAACCAGGAATAGGGTTTTACACCGCAAGGTGGCCCGAACCTGGGTAAACTGTCGTGTTCATCTTCTTCCTTGCTCACACAAATCTGGCTAGGCTAGGCTGTGGGGCGACGGGCTCTAAGCTTGAGAGGTTGAGATGTTCACACACGCCCCAGAGTTCAAACCTTCTTGGGTCTGTGGAGCCCTAAATCCAACAGATAGCTTTAGACTCCCTGCTGGATTTCAAGTACTTTTCCTCTGGCAAATTCAGAAACTTAGAAAAATCTTTCAGGACATGCAACATGGGCTCAGTTCCAATATTCAGTTCACGATGCAAGTCCTTTACCTTTGTAGTTCTAAGAAAAGACTTAATACTATCATAAACAAGATCAACCTTACTTTTTTCCTTTGGACAAAGGTACCAATTTTTAGCATTGTACCACATCCTATCAAGTAAACTCCGAGCCTTTGATATCGCGGCTCCCAGAAAGGAACCTTTAGAACCAAGATCTAAAGCTTGTTTACTTTGTAAGTCGAGTCCACCATAAAAGAAATTAACTATTAAATAATCATGGTAATGGTGTTTAGGACATGCGAAGAGTATTTCACGATACCTTATATATGCATCTTGCAGTTTCTCGCCTTCTCGCTACCCAAAGCTACTAATCTTCCTTCTTATTGTATATAATTTCCCTTGAGGATAATAATAAGCTTAGAATGCAACCGATAATTTTTGCCAGTTTCTGAAGACATTCACGGGCTGGCATTTTAACCATCTTGTAGCTCCTCCAGCTAATGAATAAGGAAATATTTTTCCTTTATTTCTTCATTAGTCAAATCCTGCAACTGAAAAGTTCCACACGCAAGGTTAAAATTATCAATATGTGTACAAGGGCATTTAGTTGCGTCACCTCAGAATATATTCTTTTTCACCATAGCAATTAATTGAGGGTTTATCTCATATACTTTACTAGGTAGGTCAGGACCAGTAATTATAAAGTTCTCTCCTCGTGCTGGTCCCGATACTAACTCCACTCCTACCTGACAAATTTTCTCTTGAAGGACCATGGCTGCTCTTTATCTGCAAAAAAATTTAGGTCATAAAATAATTCAAAACTCAAGGCAAGGCCTGAAAGCACTTAGCTCCTCGGCAACGATGCCAGAAAAAGCTTGATAACCTGCAAGTGCACATGGTTTAGTTGTAGCCTTTTTGAAGTAAGAGTATCGATCCCACAGGGAGCATAGGAATCAGACTTTTGCCTCTTGTAGGGAATTATATATTTTTGTGCCTGTAGATAGTTGTAGACTTAAAGTAGAGTCAGGGCGAGTATAAATGATAATTGATTAGTGTAGCGACTGGTAACAAAATAACATAAAAGTAAATAAAGGACAAGGATTGTAGTGATGGGTGAAACAACAGAATAAAAAGGCATCCTCAGGGAGTCCGGAATCCCCATTGGTATGTTTCTAGCGCACCTATGCATAAGTGTAGTATGGAATGTATACTTAAGCCACTGTTGATGATTATGGTGGGTGGAGCCGGGTACAGTACACGTTCTACTCGAGGTAGACTTCATGCCATGCATGCCACCATCACAGTCTCCCCCAAAGGGTTACAAATCATGATAATTAAGGGTTTCCCCGTGGATGCAGCCTATCTAAGGGTTCTCCATAATTCCCAGGTCAAATGCAAAGGTTAGGAGCCATAGGCTTTTACTGTCACCTCGAATTACCTCCACATCCTAGACCTTTACAACGACAGTGATATTCTTTGTGGCCATAAGGCACAAATGCTGAGTGGGGCCCCTTCACAACATTCACAATGTAATTAAACTAAGCATTCCACATAGGATCTCATATCCACAATAATGTTTCAGATCCTATACATACCAAGGTTCATTCATATCCCCGAGAACAAGGGATCTACTCACACATGGGAACAACAAACATCATAGCAATGGTAATGGCATACATGGATGAATGATTCAAATGATACACCAAAGGATCCGCTAGGGTTCTTGATGTTGCAGATGATAATGATGTGGATGATGACGATGTTGATGGAGTGGATGATGATGATGATAGTGGCGATGATGTTGTCCCTTCTCGCAGTGAAAGGACACCCCTTCTTCTCCTTGCCAATCCCTCCTACGCATGAACTCCGAAGGCTAAGGTTATGCCTTCTGGATGAGTTTCTAGTGTCTCCAGGCATCTAATCCACGATCTGATTTGACGGGGTGGAAATAGTTGATCTGGTGGCAGCGACGACGTGCCATGCGACCACACATATGGGCGCTCACGGTCGTATGGAACACCATATTTTGCTCTGGAAGCGCGATGACGCCTGTTTCTTTGGACTTCTTGCTTGATTCTTTTATGGTAGGTGATTATCATTTTAAATGCGTTATTCCACTACCTTTTTGAGGATTTTCCATTAAAGGATAATTGATCCAAAAGACGTTACCTGAGGGATTATCAACAAAAAGAAGTGCACGAGCGCGGCAAAATTCCACAAAGCCTACTATCTAGGAACAAAATACTTGGTAAAACTATCACATAAATTAGACTCATCACTAGTGCATCCACTATCCATGATCCATTCGGTACCACTGGAGACATAGTCCTATAGGAGGATTAGGATTTCTTAACCACCCACATCTTTGCAGGTGGCTTCGAAACATAAGAGGGAGCATGGTATGATTTCTTTTGATAGCCATAAGAATTGTTTTTCAAAGAAGTGCGAGCATAATCAAAGGAATATGCATTGAAATTCTTCCCAGACAAATGAGCATAGAGATTTGAGGAGGTATGCATATATTCATTCTATCGAGCCCTCTCGAGTATGTATCGAGCATTTTCAGACTGCATGGTTAGTAACATAGTAACAAGTAATGCCTCGATAGTTTTCTTAGGTAGCCAGATGGTTTTCTTTGGGGGACCATTCCTGCTGTTAGGTCCAACATAGCGACCAACAACCTCACCATGTTGGTTCTTGAACAACTTATAGTTGTCAAGAGAATGATCATATGAATATTCAGGGACAGGACAATCATATTCCGAGATTAATGCATGGTCGAGCATTTTGCTCTTGGCAGGCACCCACATAGTGCGAGGATATTGATCAGGCTCCCATTTGTAGCGACCCGGTTCTGATGAGGATCCAAGTCTCTTGTGCTTAATGTGCTATCCCTGGATCAGTAGCTAGCACACACGGTACTTGATGAAATAGCAGCAAATCGCATGCTATAAAGTAATGTAAATACGACTACCTTATAATCCACACTATAGAAATATCAACAAAGATTGCGGGGTCCCATCAAAACCAACGGTAAATTTAAGTGTAGACATCATAACCCTACAACACATCACTTACTCGTCGTATAAATTTAAGTTGCAGCCGTGTAGGTTAATACGTTGAATGTACTGGCAAGTTACACCATAAGAGAGTATGAAAGTCCTACTTCTACATGCAATATGGCTGGTAGAAGGTTCTAAGTTTAATTTGCATAAGGCTGATTTTTCCCTGCTATAAAAAAGAATATCAAATTATTACTACAATGCTCATATGATTGAGATGGTTCCTCCGTCACATCAATACCCAAATTGATTAAACCCCATTAAATTAGTTAAATGTAATGAGATCGCTCAAATTCCAACTTCTAGATGCTCAAATTGTCCACAACCGGGGACACAGCTAATCGATTAGTTTGACAGTCTGTGGAGGTTTTGCACTTTTCCCACAAGACTTGATCACCTCCTTTGTAGTTCTCGAATTGCCTGGTGTTTGAGAACTAGAATATCGAGACATGATCTTTCAGAAGAGCTTCCCCTAACCCAGGTAGTGCCCATCCCACCTACTTATATCTACTTATCATAGCACCACCTGTTAAGAGTCACCACAACTGATCAACCAAGCGAGAGCCCATAATAGCTTGTGGCTCCACACGTAAGCTTCTAGTTATGAAAACTTTATAAATCTCTTTGAGCCTGGGTGGCATTCCGCATTGATCACTAGCCATCTCCAGGTCACTCGGACAAATCCACTAGTTATTCCAGGGTGCCCCAAACCATTCCACCCAGAGATGTATTCAATTTATTAAGGTTCACTAGTGCAGAAAAGCCTAGATATGGCGTGCCAAAAACAGCCTTGCTGGCGTGGAGACCCGACGCCACCAATATGGCGCCATCGCTAAAAAGTAGTGGTCACATTGCAACCCACATCAGTAGTATTCTGCGCGCTGCTGGCGTGTCACATGTCCCACGCCAGCAGCAAGTTCATCTTAACATTGTCTTTCATTGTTGGCCAACACTAGCGAATGGATTTTTTGGTAATAAAAAAGGCTTACGTCACAAACTAAATAATTGTACTCAATAGATACTCATTAACACAAGATACTTGTAAACACTAGCTACGTACTCAATAGATACTCATCAACACAAGATGCTCATGAACTTAACAAGTTAATCAAACTTCACAAAAGTTACTCATCAACTCTAGTTACTCATCATCAACTAAGATGGGCTAGCTAGTTAAAGAAACTACTCTTCATTAAGGATTACGCTCAGTTGGCGAAGCTTCTTTCTATTGCCCTCTCCATCTTTTTCGAAATGAGCTATGTCCATCTTGAGCTCATTCCTCTCTGGCCTGAGGAGTTTTCTCTCCTCCTTCAGCTCATCCATCTCCTTGATCATCTGATCCCTCTCATCCCTCAGCTTATTAGTCTTCTTAACAAGCTGAACAGTCTGGTCGTGCAGCTCTTTAATCTCCGCCTTTAGTGAGGCATTCACTTGTTGCACACTATTGATGGTATACTGATGAGCCACTAGGAGATCTTTGTTGAGCATGTCCACATTGTACAACTCCTCACTGTTGCCTCCGGAATTGGCCATGACCTGATGCACATTCATTTATTAGACACATAAATAATTTGTTAGACAAATTAGTTCAACATATGCACTCCTAATTATCTAACACATGGAAAAAATACATCATGATGTCAATGATTATCCAAGGCTCGAAGCAACCTGGAAATGGCATTGACATTTACTTTCAGCTACTGGTAGAAGAATTACTGACATTGTGGGTAGAAGAGCCTAGTGTAAAATGTTATGATGCTTACAGAAAGGAGTTTTTCGATCTACATGTGTTGCTGCTGCACACCATTCAAGATATGCCGGCATTAGGCAACATGTCGGGGCAGAAAACAAGGGGAGATGTAGGATGTGTCACATGCATGGATAGGACAGCAAGCAGATTTCTTCCCAACTCGCACAAAACCATGTATTTGCATCATCATAGGTTCTTACGGAAAGATCACCCATGCTGGAAGATGAAAGCTGAATTTGATGGTATGACAAAGGTAGGTTTGGGCCCAAGACCTTACTCTGGGAAGGAGGTCCACAACATGGCTAAAAAATTGAAGTTGTGCTTGGCAAGGGACATGGTTCGTCATCAAAACAAACACCCAAGTTGCAGATGTTTAAGAATAAACCAGTGTTCTGGCAATTACCTTACTGGGAGATTCTAAGTGCATGCCATTGCATCGATGTCATGCACATAGAGAAGAACGTATGTGGAAGCATCCTTGGTACTCTCCTCAATATTAAAGGTAGAACAAAGGATGGTGATGGTGCATGACTCAATATGCTTGGTGATCAACCACAATGCATGAATGAAGCAGAAGATGACAAATTCCTCCATGTTCACCAGAGTTACAATTTCACTCCAAAAGAAGCAAAAGAGTTCTTCGAGTATTTATTGTCAATTAAGACACCCTCTTCCTACTCCGCAAACATCAGAAGTCTCGTGGATATGAACTTAGATTAAATGAAGTTGGCACACATGAAGTCACATGATTGCCATGTAATGTTGACACAAATCCTCCTGGTGGTCATCAGGAATATGATGGACACAGACATAAGAAACACACTCATTTATCTCTACGATTTCTGCAACAAACTATGACAGAAAGTGGTAGGTCGTGAAGAGCTAGATTATATGCAAGCGGATATTGCAAGAATATTTTCCAACCTAGAGATTTTTTTCCCACCGTCATTCTTTGATGCCATTCTCCATCTCACTGTGCACCTTGTCGACGAGATAAAGTATTGTGTCCTGTGTTTGTTTGCAACATGTATCCCTTCGAGTGGTTCATGGGAATATTTAAGTGCTATTGTCGGAATCGATGCCATCTAGAGGCAAGCATCCTACAAGGTTATACTGCAGAGAGATGGTTAAGTTTTGCACTGAATACATGAAACAAAGACCTATAGGTTTGCCCCTCTCTCGCCATGAGGGAATGCTGGCTGGTAAGCCGGTCCTTACTGGCGCGCCACACGCTGCACCCAGAGATGAGACCGATAAAGCCAATTCAGCGGTAATGGTTAATAGCCAAGTTCTCGATGCTTATGCTGAAGAACACTTGGAGATACGACGAAGCTTCCTACCCATGGTGCATCCATTAGATGTCGAGATGAAGGCGCATAATAAGGACTACGTTAGATGGATGAAGGATCATTTGGCACGTGGATCCATGGATGACATTGCAACATGGTTGGCACAAAAGTCATCGCCTACGGTATTGAGGTACCAAGCGTATGACATAAATGGCTACACGTTCTACACTAAGGACTTGATAAGAAGACCTCATATCAGGACAGCTCTATTCAAATAGAATGCTTTACTGTAGATGAAGCTGATAAAATGGTAGACTATGGAACCATCATAGGGGTTTGGGAGCTTAACTATGTGCAAGTTAACGTGGCATTATTCAGGTGTGAATGGGTCCCTCTTAGTTAGGTAAAGGTTGATGATTACAAGAAGACCTATGTTAACATGACAAAGATGGCATAGCACAAGTACCTATTCATTCTTGCCAGCAATGCTAACCATATTTTCTATGTGAAAGACCCCTTGCATAAGAACTCCATGTAGTGATCCATGGGAAGAGGAGGGTACTGGTGTCGGCGTTCTGGGAACCAGGGTACCCAGACTTGCCTGCCTGCGGCCCATGGCATGGCTCCCTCGATAGCCTGGTACGGCCCATCTACAAGACCGCCAAGGCAGGACCTCGCGGTGTCCCTGGCCTCGCGAGGAGGACGACACCAAGACCTCTGGAGGTGGCGGCCTCCCCAGGCTGCCTCCCGAGGAGCGGAGATTTCTATGCAGGTACCAGCCTCATGAGGCTGCAATGATGCAAGCTATGACGACCAAGGCCAGGCGGGCACCAGCGGGCACAGAGGAGGTAGTTTCCTCTTTGGTGCTAAGGAGGCAAGGACAGGCGTGGGTTCCCGAGGAATCTACCAAAGGTTTCCATTCCGGTGCTACAAGACCAAGACCACCAGGACGGCAGGACGGATGTCATCGCCGAGCCCACCGCTGCGTCACCACCAGAAGCTTTGCAGGCGAAGACCACCTTTCATCAGGATAAGATGTACTACATGTCCCCTTTCAAATTGGCCACTGTGGGATCCCTTCCTGCCTATGTTTTGGGGGAAGAGGACCGAGGCCACTATAAAGATAGGTTAGCCACCACCATAGAAGGGGTCGACTCATTCTCTCGCCCGAGCCCTTGCGAGGTTGTTCATCCTCTGTACTTGTTCATCCTCAGCCCCTCGTGAGGCCCATCCACCATAAAGCAGGAGTAGGGTTTTACACCGCAAGGTGGCCCGAACCTGGGTAAACTGCCATGTTCATCTTCTTCCTTGCTCACGCGAGTCCGGCTAGGCTAGTCTGTGGGGCGACGAGCTGGTAGGCTGGATTGGTTGAGTTCTTCGCACACGCCCCAGAGTTTGAACCTTCTTGGGTCTGCGGAGCCCTAAATCCGACAACTGGGCATCCAGGATGTTGTTGATGAGGATGAGTATGATGGATTTGCTGAGTTGCCAGCCAAGGAATCACGCACCAAACAAAAAGAGAGGCTTAAAATCATCAAAAATCCTAAGTTCATTCGGGGTCATCCTAATGATCCCAGTTCCCCCATGTACATGGGAATTAATCCATAACACTATTTATTATGTCTATTCTGCAACTTAATTCGTTCAATTAGAACTGATGCATGTACCGATTTGTGAGTTATGCCCGGCCTTCTGTTGGTCTAAGAACGATTAATATGTTGACCTTGATATGTTGTCAGCCTATGCAATGAATTTGCACTATTTATGATTATATACCCTAGATCTAGCACACCCAATTGTTCTCACTCTAGTATGTATGAACAGAACATATGCAATCTGGTTTGCAAATAGCACACGGTTCATTCATGAAAGTCATGTGCCTACCAAACCGTGGCTGATGACACCTACTGTGCGCGATATGAGTCGTGTGTTCTGATTGGCCAGAACCCAAACCCCACGGTCGTACGTCTGCATGGTTGGATGCACCCAGATCGAACTGCAGTCCTCATCCCTTTCATCACCACATGCAGTTGTAGTTTGGATTTGATTTATATGCACTACATGCCCAGTAAATGCAAAAAATGGCTTAAATATAGCAAACGAGCCCTGAAATGCAGCATAAAATCAAACCTAGGTTATAATAGTGATTGCGTACTATGGAAAAAAATCGAGAAGAAACAATGAAGTCACCGGCGACTGGACTTCGAATTGCCACGTCTCCTTTTGGGAACTATGATCCTTCTTGTGAGATGCTCCGGTTTCCAAGCAGCGATCATCGAAACTTGTGCCAAACTTTACCAATTTTTTTCCACAGGGTCTTGAGAGCATGCCATGGTGACACACTGATTTTTGTGATTTCCGGAATCCATCTGCGTTTTGGGTAATTAAAATAGCAACAAGACCAACGCCGGTTGCCGCATCTCGTAGCCGAAATGTTTGAAAATTCTTCCCATTCCTTGGACAATGAATGAAAAAATGCAGAGCGACAAACAAATAATTTTTTTGACCTTCTTTGCAAACAGTCACATGTAGTTGTGGGTGTGATTTAATTTATATGCACAAAATGCACTGTAAATGCCAAAAAGGCTTAAATATAGCAAACAAGCCCTGAAATGCGCCTAAAAATCAACACTTGGGGTGTAATGGTGGTTGTGCACCATGGACAAAAATTCAAGGCGAAACGATGAAGTCACCGAAAATTGGAGTCCGAATTGCCATATCTCCTTTTGGAAACTATGATTCTTCTTGTGAGATGCTCCGGTTTCCAAGGAGTGATCATCATAACCTGTGCCAAACTTTACCAAATTTTTCCAATTGGTCTTGAGAGCACGCCATGGTGACACACTGATTTTCCTGATTTTTGGACTCCATCTGCATTTCCCGTAATTAAAATACCAATAAGACATAGGCTGGTGGCCGCATCTTGCAGCCAAAATGTTTGAAAATTCTTCTTGTTTCTCGGACAATGAACAAAACATTGTCGGTGTACTAAAATTTCGGTCTCCCGTGGGTGTGGAATCGGGTGGGAGGGCATCTCTCGTGCGTGCGGCGCAGTGGGGAAATTGGGCCGAGATTACCTAGCGAATCATTTTCTTTACATGCGGACTGCGGGTTGATTACGCAAAATCAGAGGGCGTTTTCTGCAAAAACACCACGATGGTGAACCTGACAGAGTCAATCCGTGCTTTATTATTAGGGAAAGAAGTAGACATGAAGATTGAAAATAGTTAAGGTCTAAAAAAAGAGTATGTCGAAAGGGCAACAGCGGAACGGTTAATTCTAGTAGAATATATACGGGCTTTCAATGTGCATGAAATCATCACCTTTATATACAAATTCTCCAGACATGGAAAGCATCACAGCAAGCCAATAATTGTGTTCAGATCATAAATAAACATTCCGATATATAAGATCTTGACAGAATCCAGCACCATTGATAGGCTATCGATGGACGAACTCTTCAATGAGCATATAACATAATATTAGTGCCCAAAGTGTACTACAAGATTATATAAAACTTATGCGCACAAATGAAAAATGCAGCTTATGATTACAAATGTGTAGATGATAATATACGGTACCTAAAAAAGTGTGGAGCCAAAAACCAACTTGTGATAATTAAACGGATCACGAATTACACCCAAGTTCTCTAGTTTAGGCGCAGAGATGACAGTTATTTGCGAAGGTATATAACAATAATGAAGGAGCAACCTTTGAAGTGAAGGGGCATCTTCGATGATGAGTTGTTGTCCTTCAAAACAAATTCCAATGCTTTTAAGGTGAGGCGAATTTATTTGGAGACACCTGATACAGATTTCTATTCCCAAAACAATCAGCAAGCGCTCCAGGGCAGGGCAACTAGAGTGGATGATGCTGTGTTGTGAGGCCTCCGACAGATAAACCACCACAAGTGAAAGTTTTTTGAGCAGTGGGAGTCGAAGCATTTGTACCAGATAGTCTGGTAGATGGCACTGGGCGAAGGTGGCGGTGTGGAGAGAGGAGGAAAACCACGAGATGGACAATGGTGGTGTGGGCACAAATTCTTGGTGTTCGGTTCGTGGTATGTAATTTTCATGGTAATGGTAGAACTCAAACTGCTGGAGTTTTTTGAATTCAGGGGATGTCAGCCAGGCGTCCACCGTGCAGGGTATGGACAACAGGTAGCGTGTCGGGATGCAGAGGCATTGAATGAAGCCCTGGTGGGAGGAGATGATGGCTCTGATGAGTTCAAAATCATGAACGACAGATAGCTGATGATAGTCAAGATTAAGGGGTGTGGCGCACCATAGAACGCTCCATCGAGTTGAGAGGACTTGGGTGCAGCAGCAATCCTTGGTGGGGAGAAGCGAGATGATCTCCCCAAGGATGGCGTCCGGGAGATCACTGATGCGGTCTACCAAAGATCCTATGAGTTCCTCAGATCTGAGGGGTTGGGGCTCGCCGCTTCTCCCCGCGCTGCCTGGTGCGGGATCTACAACCGGCATCACCGCTGGCAGGAGCCTCATCTTCTTGGCGCTGGGGCTATCCGACTCCATTTTCCATGAGGGCGTCGCATCAAGCTCAAAGGTTTGAGTAGAGTAGCCAGTGATGAGCCTAGTGGCAGTGCGAGTGGGGAAGAAGGAGGGTTGGGGTTTTTTGTAGGAGCGAGGAAGAAGGGGAACAGGCGTTTTCTGTACGAGCGAGCAAGAAGGGGAACAGGTGTTTTCTGTACGAGTGAGGAAGAAGGTGAGCGGGGGTTTTCTGTAGGAGTGAGGAAGAAGGGGAGCCCGGGGAATTGGGAGGGCGAGGGAAGGGGGAGAGTCGAGCGGGATGCAGGGTTTTTTTGGGAGTGCCCCAATTCAAGAAATAAGGGCTTTTCCTCACAAAAAAAAACTAATGGGCTTTAAGATGGATTGTCTTTTGTATTGTCCTGGTCGGGTGCCGTCGTGTTTCTCGTCCTGGACGGTCTTAACACTATAGGCAGCCCATAAGAGACACTCTCCAACTCTCCCAGCTTATTGCCCATTCGAAAGAAAAAAAGAGACGCCCTCCAGCTTATCGCTCCTCATCGGTAACCTTTTTCAACTTAAAGAAAAATTATGGCTTGTCGTTGGTGGACACGATCACCTATGGGGCCACAAGCCCCTTGTGGTTCGGCAGGGGGGAGATCACGTTGCACAAAGAGCGGAGGCCATGAGGCAGCACGACAACGAGACTCTGGAGGTTTTACCCAGGTTCGAGCTGCTGAGAAGCGTAAAACCCTACTCCTGCTTTGGTGGATTGGATAGAGGAACACGATGACACGCAGCGCCCAAACCCAGCAAGGTGGCCTTGGGGAGAGCTGCTACGCAAGTATAAGAGTGAGAGGATCCGAATCCTCGTCTAGGTTGCCTTGGACCTCCTTTTATAGATCAAGGGGTAGCCAAAGTGGCAAAACAGACATTATCTTGTGATTAGATAGCCAACAGTGCTATCATACCTAACATGGCTGACGACAAAGGCATGCCTGGTGGACGGCAAAGGCCTTTGCCGTCAGCCAGCAGACGGCACCACATCCGGCTAAATAAACTACGGCAAAGGGCACTTCGCCGTCTGCTGGCAGACGGCAAAGATGCAAAGGGCCTAGACAGCACACGTGGTAGCTTAGGTCCGTTAAGGGTTTAACGGCGTGATTTGCCGTCTACTGGCAGACGGCAAAGACCTTTGCATCGTTGCCGTCTGCCCGCAGATGGCAAAGTGCCAAAATAGGCTAACCCAGATGCCCCCCAGGTAGCTGCCATGTGGCATGCTATGCCGTCTGCTGGCAGATGGCAAAGATGCAAAGGTCTTTGCCGTCTGTGAGCAGACGGCAAAGCAACCATATAGGCCAGCCCAGTGCCCCCCCAGGTTGCACAGGTAGCTGCCACGTGGCAGCTTTGTCGTCTACTGGCTGATGGCAAAGCTCTTTGCCGGCAGACGGCAAAGAGCCTGTATAGCCCCTATTTTTTCTGTTTTTTCTTAAATTCAATCAATTTCACAGAATTTCACAGATATATATATATATATATATACACATTTGAAAATACTTTCAACAAGCATACCAACACATATACATACCAAATCATATCCCTGCCATATGGATATGATCATCCAACACATATACATACCAAATCAAAAGTCCATATGCAACATATATAGCTAGCCAACATATCCAACAACAAGAATACAATGGTTTCATCCATACATACATATATAGGTAGCAAGTTTCACATTGTTCATCCTACAAAATCAAAACAAAAAGGAAGGACAAGGAGAAGAGTAGACTCCATCAACGCAAGCTTCCTCATCTAAAGCAAATCTGCAAATTGGGAAAGAAGAAAGTTAGAAGAAGAAGAAGACTAGAAGAAGAAGACTAGCTAGAAGAAGAAGAAGAAGAAGAAGTAGAAGAAGAAGAAGAAGAATTTTTCTTCTCTTTCTTTTTCTCCTCTCCTCTTCTTTATCTTCATCTTCTTCTCACTAAGGTAACCTAGGTAATTATGCCATTTTTTAGCTAAGCTAGGTAAAAATGCTAAGTGTAGGTCATTTTAGAGCTAAGCTAGGTAAATATGTCATTTTGGAGCTTAGTAAGGTTATTATGTCATTTTCAAGGAAAATAAGCTAAGTCTATGTCATTTTGGAGGTAACCAAGATTATCATGCCATTTTTGACCTAAGTATGCTAAGTATGTCATAAATGAACTAAAGAAGCTAAGTATAGGTCATTTTTGAGCTAACCTAGGTAGTTATGCCATTTTTTAGCTAACTAAGCATATTTATTCTTTTTGGTGGACAAAATGGTAAGTGTAGGTCATTTTAGAGCTATCCTAGTTAAAATCGGTCATTTTGGAGCTAGGTAAGGTTATTTTGTCATTTTGGAGGAAAATAAACTAATTATATGATAGTTTGGAGCTAAACCAAGGTTATTATGCCATTTTTTACCTAAGTAAGCTAATTATGTCATAAATGAACTAGGTAAGCTAACTATAGATCATTATTGAGCTATCCTAGGTAGTTATGCCATTTTTTAGCTAACTAAGCATATTAAGTCATTTAGGAGGAAAAAATGCTAAGTATAGGTCATTTTATAGCTATCTTAGGTAAAGTATGTCATTTCGGAGCTAAGTAAGGTTATTATGTCATTTTCGAGGAAAATAAGCTAAGTATGGGTCATTTTGGAGCTAAACCAAGGTTATTATGCTATTTTTTACCTAAGTAAGCTAATTATGTCATAAATGAACTAGCTAAGCTAGGTATAGATCATTATTGAGCTATCCTAGGTAGTTATGCCATATTTTAGCTAACTAAGCATATCAAGTCATTTTGGAGGAAAAAAATGCTAAGTATAGGTCATTTTATAGCTATCCTAGGTAAAATATGTCATTTTGGAGCTAAGTAAGGTTATTATGTCATTTTCGAGGAAAATAAGCTAAGTATAGGTCATTTTGGAGCTTAATAGGTTATTTCTTAAGCTAAGTATGCATTTGTTAAACAAAACACTTGGGAAAACTTACCATCATCACGGAGGTGAAGGACCGGTCGGGTTTGCGCCAGTGCCAGACGAAGAAGGACCGGTCGGGGTTGCGCCAGTGCCAGACAGAGAAGGATCGGTCGATGCTTGTCGGGAGGCATACTGCACCAAAGATCATTTGCAATGTCTCGTTAGCATGATGCTACTCAAATGTGAATACTAGTAACTAATGACCATTCAAATGAAACTCACCGTGGGCGCTATACCAATCTGGGGCATCGGCGGAGGTGTCTGACCGTTGTTCTGGCACACGGTCTGCGCACATTTTGTTTTCACGAGTCAGTCATATTAGTTAGTAATGAAACGAACATTATGTGCATGATTTGGCTAATATGCAGGAGAAACTTACCACGAGGAGCTCATATAGAGCCCGGTGAGACGCGTCGTTCCGGTTCCTCTCCTCCTCTAACGGCCTAGCCGTCCTCTCCTCCATGTCCCTCTCCCTCTCCGCCGCCTACCTGTTTGCCTCCGCCAGAAGCTCCTGGGCCCTAGCCTCGATGGCGAGCTCCATTGGCCGTGGACGAGGCCTTATCTCAGGATCGGAGCTTGTCTGGCGCTTCTTGATATCCGGGAGAGTTCTAGGACAACGTATCAGTCCATCCCCAATGGCTACAGAGCCATGGTACCTCCCGCCACCAGATAGCATCACAATCTCTGGATCAAAAGCACTCTGGCTTGGGTTGAAGTCCTCCCCTTTCCTCGTCTTCCCAACATCTCTGTACCTCATGAGCTTGTTGTGGGAGGTGATGTTGGTGAAGCTCTCTGGAAGATCGAGGTCATCCTCAGAGAATGCCTTGGCCTTCTTGTACGGGGCAGTATGGGCCATGGCATAGAGGTCGAACAGCGGTGGCACCTCCTTCTTGTTGTGTCGCGCCTAAAAGAGAGGAACAAAATATTAGTTAAGGGCTCAAGCTAGCATGAAGAATGAAATTGCATGAATCATGAAGCAAACCACATACCCAGTGATCCCCGTACTCAAACAGGTTGGAGCTCCCTTGATGGTGTGTCACACCTTGCATTCGGGCATGCTTATCCTTGGCCTTGTTGTGGACGGCTAGCCATTGGGGAGAGCACCACTCATCCACCAACGCTTCCCAACAGTCCATCCTATCCGCACACCATCTCGGGGGCAACTAAGTTAGACAAGAGAAATTTCAGCGCTATGCCTATGAATCAAATCAAGGAAACTAAGTACAAGGCCTTAAGAATAGGTAATTACCTTCATGTACTTCTCCTTACTCAGAAACTTGGCGCGGCACTTCTTCTTGGACCTCTTAATGTTAGTCCAGGCGTAGTAGTCTCGAACAGCCTGCACCCGAGCCTCGTGCCGTAAGTTTTGAAGTAGGCGCTTGCACTCAGCTTCGACAACCATAGCCGCGTCCACCTCGTGTTCCTCAAGACACCTGTAGAAGGTCTGCAATCAAACAAGACAACACTGATTAGTACAATCACTAGGTACTGTTGATTTTTAATTCTGTAAAGGAGAAATTACCCAACACCACCGGATCACAATGTCGGCCACCGTCTCGCACAAGACACCGTCGACCCTCTCCTCCGGCGGGGCCGGGTCAGCCACGTACATCTCCCAGCTCAGTGCTAGCTGTGGAACCTCACCCTCACCGGGCAACGTGACCCACCCCGGGAAGTGGTGCCAGCAAAGCACACCAAGGACCTGGTTGGGCCTGCGGACACCAGGGGCGTGTTTCCAACCCCTGCAGTATGACAAGGCCAACACATTAGATATTAATTTGAAGAAACATGAAGGAAAAAGGTAAAAAAAGAGTAAATGCACTTACTTCTCCCCATTAGACTCAATCAGCCACCTCTGATCGCGGGTCGCCGGCACGAGCGGGAGCTTTGTACCACCACGCTGGTAGAACTTCTTGCCCCCCTCAACCAACTCGCCCTCGCTATAGCTATCCTCAGAAAAGCTGTCCTCGCCACCATTAGCATGGCCACTAGCCTCCGGAGTCACATGGGGCGAAGACTCTGGGACCGGAGTCTCCTGGGACGAAGACTCTGGGACCGGAGTCTCCAGGGACGAAGGCTCGGCGACCCGAGGCTCGTCGACCCGAGGCTCATGGACCGGAGTCCGAGACGGGTCCAAGTCAGACGGGTCCACCTGAGACGGACCACTCCTGTGGTCGAGAGAATCAGCTGGGGGTGGCGGCGAGGAAGGCGCAGCAGCCTTCCTACCTCTCCCGCCGCCACGTCCACCTCTAACACCCCTCTTCATCTTCCCCCGACCTCTCTCGGCCGAAGAAGAAGCGCCTGCCGGTGTCTGCATACTGTCTACCAGCGCTCTCCGGAGGTGCTAGGGTGGAATAATAGCACCCCTCCCAGCACGCACCGAGGAAGGAGGCTCGGAGCGCTCTTGACCCGCGCCCACCATCTGTCAACACCTGCAATGACAAAGAGTAAATGAAACTAGTACAACAAAAACATAATAAAAAATTTAAGTGTGTATCATCATCATGAACATAATAAAAAATTGAATACCTAATAACATGAACTAATTAATAATATATATATATGTACATAATAATAATTGAATACCTAACATTACTAATATTACTCTTCATCGTCTATATATGCTCCCGGATCAATAAATGCATCATCATCATCACTATCAGTAATGACGTGCTCATCATCATCATCAATAAATGCATCATCATGTGGAAGGCCACCTTTACGTAATCGGTCAAGCATTGAGAGGTCATCCGCAGCAGTAACCTCTTCTAGTTCCGGCTCTTCGTGTTCCGGCTCAGGGGTGAAGTCGGGTTCACTGTCGCTGTCTACTTCAATGTTCTGGGGTGAAGTAGAGCGGTTCTTGAAACGTTTTTTGGAAAGACGTGTTTCTTGGAAGAATTCTCCTTCATATGTGTCTGGGTTAATGTGAGGTTCATAATCCTCTTCATTGGGGGGAGGTGGTCTAACACGTGGTGGCACTTCATAAACGACATCCCAACCATTGAGATTTGGATCACTTTGACAGGCCCATGGTAGATAGAAAACCTGGGTTGCCTGTTGAGCCATAATATAGACATCGGGAACATCCAAATGGGTGCTTTGTTTGATTTCCACTAGCCCTATATGTTCATGAGTCCTTCTAGTCTCCTTCGGCTGGAACCAATAACATTTGAACACTACGACGTTTGGTGGGTTTGCACCATAGAATTGAAGTTCATAAATTGCTTCAACTCTTCCATAATACTCGGTATCTCCTTCGCCGATAGTAGAGACACAACAATTTGTAGACTTTCGGTCGGCCATAGATAGCTCTTTGCCATAGGTATGAAAGCGATACCCGTTAATGTCGTATTTGTCAAATGAACGGACCTTAAAGTCAAAACCATTAGCGACTTGTCTCAATTTGGCGTCCATAAACTCTGAATTAGCCTACAAGTTTAATACAAAATGGATTGTTGCATTAGCCGCAAATTAGACGAAGAAATGAAATGGTCTAATGGAAATTACCGTTTGTTTGAACCAAGAGATGAAACCGGGATAGCCGCCTCCATGCTTTGCCAGAAGCTCATACTCTTTGACGGAATCCTTTTGGATCACCGCTCCGTACGAGAATTTGGTGATGTATCGACTGTATCAAATATATCCGGGAATAAGAGAAGATCAAAGGAATTAGAAGTTGCAAAACAATGTACCGAGAACTTACTCGATGTACGGCCGCACTTCTGTTAGGTTGTTGAAGATATACAATGAAATGGTCCGCCATTCTTCGACATCCAATGTTAAGGAATTAGAAGCACCGGCTGGTGCGAGATTCCCTTTGAATAGGCTGAGGTTGGATCCACCCTTTTTAGGGTCGCCAGCATTGTACCCACGCTTCGGATTATGCAAATGACGATTTTTGGCTTCGTAGTGTGCTGTCACAAAGTTTGCCGCCTCCTTAGTAATGAATGCCTCAGCCATCGATGCTTCAATTCTATGTTTATTTTTACATTTTGCTCGAAGCATCTTCTGCATCCTCTCAGTTGCGTAGCACTAACAATTTTGCATGCCCCCCCCCCCCCCAATCTTGCCTTGGTCGGGAGATGCAAAATCAAGTGCTGCATTGGATTAAAGAAGCCCGGTGGAAAGATCTTCTCTAACTTGCAGATCAACTCCGGTGCCAACTCTTCCATTTCTTCTAGCAGGCCAGGCGATAGTTCTTTTGCACAAAGAACATGGAAGAAATAGCTCAGCTCTGCCAGTACTAGCCATTCATCGTCAGGGATGAAGCCACGCAACATCACCGGCATTACCCGCTCAATCCATATGTGCCAATCATGACTCTTGAGACCAAATATCTTCAATTTTTCAAGACTCGCTTCCCTCTTTAGATTCGCTGCATACCCATCGGGGAACATCAACTGCATTTTCACGCACAAGATAATTTCCCTCATAGCTGGCCTTCCAAGATTGAACCATGCCTTTGGCTTTGTCCAGTTCTACTTTCCTTTCGGTGGTTGCATGTTTTGTAATGGTCTATCACATAGTGCCTCCAGATCGACTCTAGCCTTAGTATTATCCTTTGACTTCCCCTCTATGCTGAACAATGTACCAAAAAGTGCCTCGGCGATATTCTTCTCAGTGTGCATCACGTCAATGTTGTGTGGGCAAAGGAGGTCTTTGAAGTAAGGCAGATCCCACAAGTATGTCTTGTGAGTCCAGGCGTGTTTCGAATTATACCCCTTGAAATACCCTGGACACTCTGGATCTGGCTCGAGAGCGTTTAATTGATCCAGGGTCTCTTGGCCTGTCAATGCAGGTGGTGCAGAGTTTTTGACAACTCTACCTTTGATGAAGTTCTTCTTGTCTGTCCTGAACTTATGGCGAGGATCCAGGAACTGTCTATGCAAGTCGAAGCAAGAAAACTTGCGACCGGCCTGAAGCCAACGAAACTGAAGAGCTCCCTTGCATGTGGGGCATTGGAAACTTCCATGCACACACCAGCCAATGAATAGCGCATACGCAGGCAAGTCATGCGTCGAGTACATGTACCAGACACGCATTATGAAGTTCTGTTTGCTAAAGGCGTCGTATGTCTTGAACCCATTATCCCAGGCTTCTTACAATTCGTCCTTCAACGGCTGCATGTACACATTCATATTCTTCCCCGGATAGTTGGGCCCTGGAATTATCAACGTCAGGAAAATGTTCTTTCTTTGCATAATCTGTCTGGGGGGCGGGAGATTGAGTGGAATGACAAAAACGGGCGAACAACTGTATTGGGCTGCCATCAGACCAAACACACTGAACCCATCCATGCTGATGGCGTCTCAAGGATGCCTCGGATTTGCCGCTTTGGCCTCATGTAATGCATCGAAGCGCTTCCACGCTTCACCGTCCGATGTGTGCACCATCATCAGCTTCCCATCTGCATATAGTTGGGTTCTTTTGCCCGTTTTGTGCCATGTCATCTGTCTAGCCGTCTCTTCAACCATGAAAATATGTTGAAGTCTTGGTACGATTGGCATATACCGAAGAACATTCACTGGGATTTTGGTCTGCGTCTTCTCACCCATACCGTTGTCTACCACAACATACCGGGATGACTTGCAAATGGGACAATAGTTCAAGTCCGCATACTGAAGCCTAAATAAGGCACTTCCTTTCTCACAGGCATGTATCTTCTCATAGGGCATCTTACGAGCACGGAGGATTTTGTCTGATTGGTACAGGTTTGAAGGTAGTACATGGCCTTTGGGTAGAAAACGTCCAAATACTGTCATCATCGCGTCATAGCATTCTCTGCCCAAGTTGAATTGAACCTTCAGAGCCATTATTTGTGAGATGGCATCCAGCTAACAAAGCTAAGTGTGCTCGTGGAGAGGATGTTTTGAAGACTCCAACATTTCATTGAAGGCCTTTGCAGATTCCTCCATCTCATCGTCCGAGTCCCGAGCATCATCAAAGTCTTGCACCATGTCTTCCATCCCGGTACCATGCTCGTCGGTGCGACGACGAAGCACCTCAGCTCTGGCACGTTGGGCAGACTTGCCATGAAATGTCCACACCGTATAACCTGGCGTAAAACCCCTCTTCTGCAGGTGTTTGCCCATTTCATCCTCTGTCCTCTTGTGCCAATTGTTGCACCCGGCACAGGGGCACCAGGTTGTCCTCTGGCCATTTGCAAATGCGGCTCTCACAAGCCCCTTGGTTTTTGTTAACCATTCATTGGTCATGTCTTTCTGACTAGTGTGACCGGTGTACATCCACGAACGATCATTCATCTTGCCTAGCTACTGGACACATAAGAAATATATTTATAAATCAACATGTATATATTCATCAGTTAATGGAGTTTGTCACTTTTATTACGTCCATGCAACCTAGACGCTAATAGGTAAAGATAGGTCCTAATCCCACCCGAGTATGTGTAGATTGGGTTCGTTTTCCCATGCTCTGCTCCAGATCCGATGCAAAATTTCGGCAGCACCTCCCCGCTGTTCTCCTGATACACGTCTCGGCAATAAGCAGAGATGATGTGTACCCGGAGAACAACAGGGAGGCACTGACGAAATTCTGCATCGGATCCGGAGCAGAGCATATGGGAAAACGAACCCAATCTACACATACTCGGGCTATCCATGGATAACGTTGGACAATTCGAAAGAATCACAGTTATAAATATGCAAATGCATGCATATTTATAGATGTGACCCTTTCGAATGGGAGACGCATAGTGGTCACGCATACTGATGATTGAAGACACCTATAGCTAGCAAGTTTCATCGGCACAAAGACTGGAACAGAGCAAATGAAGGGGGAGGAGGAGATGTCATTTGTGCTCACCCACGAACGCAGGGGCGGAGCTTGTCGAACGCACGGGGAGGTCGTTGAACACCAGACCCTCGCAGTGACGAAACAACTGCACATTTAAAACCACCTGATCAACACAAATATGATGTTTTCATAACAAAATCGAAAAATATATGACCTAACTCATAATTCACAAATATATGACCCCGTCGGCCTCTGGAAGGCTGAAGAGCACCTTTTTCGGGAGGTGTCAGGGTGTCGGGGGTGTCGTGTTGGGGTCGGGGTGCTGTGTCGGCGTCGGGGGTGCCATGTCAGGGTGTCGGTGGTCTCGTGTCGGGGTCAGGGTGCTGTGTCGGGGTCGGGGTGCCGTGTCCGGGGTCGAGTGCTGTGTCCGGGGTCGCGGTGACGTGTCGGGTGTCGGGGTGTCGGGGTGTCGTGTCGGGGTCGGGGTCAGGGGGTCGGGGTGTCGGGGGTGTCGTGTCGGGGTCAAGGTGCCGGTCATGTCTTCTTCTTCTTCTATTCTTCTTCTCCTCCTCCTCCTCCTCCTCTTCTTCTTCTTCTTCTTCTTTATTTTCCTTTTTCCTCTCCTTCTTTTTCTTCTTCTTCCTTCTTTTCCTTCTTCCTCTTGTCTTCTTTTTCTCTCATTTTTCCTTTTTTCCTTTTTCCTCTCCACTTCTACTTTTTCTTCTTTCTTTCTTATTTTTTTTCATCTCACAAATGTACTAATAACCTAAAATATGACTAACCTAAAATCTACTAACCTAAAATATGACTAAATATTAAAAAACTAACCTACATCTACTAACCTAAAAAAACAACTAAATCAACTAACCTAAATTACTAACAGTAAACCTAAATCAAAAAACAGCAAGAAAAAAACACAAAAAAGTGAAGAACCCTCACCAGGGGGCGGCTGGACGGAGCGTCGCCGGTTGGCGGGGGGGCGGCTGGACGGAGAGCGCCGGGCGGCGGGGGCGGAGCAGTGACGGGCGGCAGGGCGCCGGCGGCGGGCAGCCTGAGCGGCGGGGTGTCTGGGGCGCCGGGGCTGCCAAGGCCTGCGGCGGGTGGCCTTGGGTCGGGGGTGGCAGGGGCGGTGGGTCGGTGCGGGGGCGGATCATGCACGGGGGTGGCGCGGGTGAGGTGAGGGGAGAGAGAGAGGGGTGGGGCGCAGGCGCTGACCCTTTTTTAGTTAGGTCAAAGCTCTTTGTCGTCTGCTAGCAGACGGCAAAGAGCCTAGCTAGTTGGGTGTGGCCGGGGGAATGGCCGTTAGGTTGGCCACTTTCTTTGCCGTCTGCTAGCAGATGACAAAGAAAGTGGCTGTTAGGTCATTCTCGTTAGTGGGCCACCCTCCCTCTTTGCCATCTGCTAGCAGATGGTAAAGCTTCTATGCCGTCAGCTAGCAGACGGCAAAGAGCTGGCTGACGGCAAACATGATCTTTGCCGTCAGCTCATTCTTTGCCGTCAGTTTTGTGTAAGCTGATGGCAAAGAACTTCTTTGCCGTCAGCTAGCTGACGGCAAAGATCCTGATTCCAGTAGTGTTAGGACAAAATGCCATAAATGCTACCTTAGGTGGCGTGTGCGGATGCATCCCCGGCAAGCTTATATCGCCGCTTAGCCAAATTCTACTTATCATCTTGACACGCCCCTAGACGGGTGTCAAACGGGTGTGATCTGTCTTCCAGCAAACCGCCACGTGCTTAGTGAGAGCCACTTAGTCACCTGGGGGGCTCGACACCGCATCGATAAGTGACTGGCGTCGTGGTGCGATGGAGCGGTGGTAACTGGCCTGTGCCTGCCGAGGGCAGGGCTTGCCGGGCCTTCTTGGAGGGGTGCGCACCTGGCGCGGCTTGGTCCTGCTCTTATCTACTGCATTGACCTTGCCGGCCTCGTCTGACTAGCAAAGGACACTTCCCTTGGAATCTTTGCCTTGTATGTTGGCTTTGTCTTCTTGATATGCTCCTTGATCTCACTAAGAGCAGCTTCTCTGGCTCGGCCTTGCGTTACACATTGGTGCTGGATGGATGATCACCAACATGCCTGTGTATGAGTCCGGTCAACAAACGCGGATGTTTGTTGCACCGACAGGAGCCCCCGGGCTTGGCCCATATGTGTTGCCAGGCATTGTTGGGGTAGGCCCTAAAAATACACAGGCGGGCACCTCGACCATGCCGCAGCAGGATCCATGTCTTCCTTGATATCTTCTTTGCTTCTTCATTAACCTGGAATTGAATCAATTCCCGGTTTCCCCGCGAGTCGTGCGACGTCAAACGCCATGGGTCTTCCCTCGTAAAGGGCCAGGGGATGCCCATGTTCATGGGAAGTTAATTGAAGTGCCCGCACCCGACACCGGGGGAGGAGGTAACTGCCATTTTACTCTCCCCATCACGCCTGCCGTTTCCGCCTCGTACACTTCATGCATTGCGCAGGGTAGGTAGCGGATGCGTAAGGCACGGGAATGAGTGCCAGGGCAGAAAGCAAGGTGCCATGGATTGGCGCATGAGGGTGGTCGGCAAATATGGACGCTGTAAGTGACGTAGACAAACTAGATAGGCGAAGCGGGGCGGTTACCCCCTGGGTGGTGAGGAGCCAGCCCCCGGCCACGCTCCGCTATAAAAGGAGGCGCGGAGGTGACGGGAGAGGCTCACCCACGCATCCTCTCTTCCTTTTTCTTGTATCCCTCCTCCACCATGGTGAGGGGAAGAGGGCACGGCCGAGCTCCAGTGGCGGCCACAAGGGCTTCCTCTCAGCACCATATCCCTGCCTCTGATGGGGATGCAGGGGCAAGATCCAGTGCACAAGGCGAATCCGCAGGACGTGGTCGTGGCCGGCGAGGCGCTCGGGGCCGGGGAGGATGCTGTGGTGCCCCGGCCACTCCTCCCCCGGCCGCCTCGACTCTATGGGAGGGCCATGTCGGAGATACGGCGCTAGACTTCCTTGTTAGGCTATGCGGGGGCTCGGCTTCCTACCCCTTTTGCATCGGTGATGAAAGTTGAACATCCGCAAGTGTTGAAGTTGCACATGAGAGGTTGGTGTAATGGCAACATGTGGGTGGACGTTGAGTTCCCCGCAACTCATGTTAGGCTTCTCCAGCTCGGCTGGAAAACCTTCGCATGTGCCCACAGCTTGGCAGAGGGGCACGTCCTTCATTTTAAGTTAATGGAGGCTGATCTGCTCTCCATCAAGGTCTTCGGACACTCGAGTGCTTGTTTAGGTTGTTGCGCGAAGAGCTCGACTGATGATGAAAGTTCCTGCTCGAGCGATAGCAACGAGGAGGACACCGGTGGGGAGGACGACGACAGCGAGCCCCTGGTCGCCAAGCGTGACGTTGATGACATGGACTCTAGCTGAACGCCGGACTTACCGTCACCGTCAGCCAGGCGCCGACAGCACCATCATCTGCACCTGGTCTTCTCCCCGGCAGAGTGATTTGCTGGGGCGTTGGGTGTGGATGCCTTCGCCTCCTCCAGCTGGACCCCGGAAGGCTTCATCATGGACTCCGGCTTCGTCTTCCCTGCCAGTGTCCCTCCTACTGCGTTCCTTTGGTCCTGGCGGTGGTGACATCGCCTAGCCGCTCCTTTCGTCCTTCCGGCTTCGTCCTCGCCCTCCCGATCTTATCAGGCTGCGTCCCACGGGCCCTGACAGGGTCGGGCTGGGCTTCTGCCCAGGTGCTCCTTTTGCCCTCTTTCCGCCTTGATGCAACTCCTAGGGGGAGAGGGACAAGAAAGGCATTACGGGGCACTTATCTTTTTTCAAATGAAAAGATGTAGGCATCTGCCAAACTTTAGCTTAAATTATGTAATCTTCCATCCATGTTTGTACTTTGTATGATTTGCATTTATTCTGCACAAATGGAAAAAATGTTTGCCGGGCGCTCGTGCACGTGTCTTTCAACACACTAAGGAAAAAGTCCCTTGGTACTCTTAAGTACGCAAAAGTTCTCCTGGCAAGATATCCAACCAGCCCCCTCACCGCAGCTTCTACCAGACCCTGTCGCTGGGCCAGGAGCGAGGATGAGGGGCGGCTCCCCCCCCCCCCCCCCCCCGCCAATTCCCCCCAAATGTCAGTACAACCATTTCAGAAAAAATGGGAGCACGGATGATGGAAGTGGCAAGGTTCTCCAATCGCATAAGTCTTTCATACTCTGAACATAACATGGATGGCAAGGCAAACTTATCTGTGTTGGTTGTCCTTGTTATTGTTCCTGATAGCACGGGGCTGCCGGGGATCAAAGTGCTGGCTTGTTTCCGCTCTTCCTTTCGGGAAGTTCACCCATGGCGGGGGCCCTACTATTGATCAAAAGGAAGTGCACGGTAGAAAACAGCTGCATATAACCTTTTTGTGAGGGATCAATTAGCTCATGCTAAGGTTATTGTAATCCAAATGAATACTTAATTAAACATGCATGCAAATCTTCGATGCCAGCACTTCATTTTATTATCTTTGCACAGGGTCTGCGTCTGGCTTTGTACAAAGTGTTACATGCTTAGCGGCAAGGCTTGTACAAAAGGTGGTTGCCGGGGGCCTAGCCCGGTAGCCGTGCCTTACAGGCAGAATTTACGAAGATGCTCAATATTCCATGAGGTTTGCATTTTGATGCCATCTTCGGTATCCAGACGGACTGCGCTAGGTCTGGTGACTTGTGCTACCCGGTAAGGGCCTTCCCACTTCGGCGTCAACTTGTTGGTACCCTTGGCGGAGTGAACGCGCCTAAGGACAAGGTCGCCTTCCTCAAGGCTCCGGGCATGAACCCTGCGGCTATGATAGTGGCGCAGGGCTTGTTGGTAGCATGCAGCACGCACAACGGCCCGGAGACGATCTTCCTTGAGGAGCACGACATCGTCATGCCATAGCTGCTCTTGCTTTACTTCGTCGTAGGCAAGTACTCGAGGTGACCCGTATATGAGTTCCATGGGGAGCACTACTTCCGCCCCATACACTAGGGAGAAGGGAGTCTGGCCAGTAGCTCGATTAGGTGTCGTCCCGAGGGACCAAAGAACCACCGGCAGTACATCAATCCAGCGCTTGCCACATTTTTGCAACTTATAAAAAGTTCTCTTCTTGAGCCCGCGTAGCACTTCAGCATTTATCCTCTCAGCTTGCCCATTGCTCCACAGATGAGCAACAGAGGCAAAGGAGACATTGCTTCCAAGGCCTTGGATGTACTGCATAAAGGTGCGGCTCGTGAGCTGGGTGCCGTTATCGGTAATCACTCTGTTGGGTACTCCAAAGCGGCACACCAATCCTTTCAAGAACTTGACAGCTGATTGTGCGGTCACCTTCCTCACTAGCTCCACCTCAGGCCACTTTGTAAACTTGTCGATTGCTATGTACAAGAATTCAAAGCCCCCGGCAGCACGGGGGAAGGGGCCCAAGATATCGAGCCCCCAGACTGAGAATGGCCAGGACAAAGGGATCGTCTGGAGAACTTGAGCTGGTTGATGAATGTTTTTGGAATGGAACTGGCGGGCTTCACACTTGGTGACTAGTTTAGTTGCATCCTAGAGGGCAGTGGACCAATAGAAACCCTGCCGGAAGGCTTTTCTGACTAGGGCCCTTGATCCAATGTGAGAGCCACACACACACCTGTGTATCTCTGCCAATAGCTTCAGCCCATCTTCCCGCCAAATGCACTTCAATTTCACACCGTTTGGCCTTTTTGTGACAGTGTGTCATTGACAAACTAGTACATATTGGACCGTCGGGCAACTTTTTCAGCTTCTTCTTGCCCTTCGGGAAGCTCTCCTGTTTGAAGGAAATGGACTATATGCTGCGCCCAAGTTGGAGCCTGTCTCTCAACAACAAGGACTAAAGGCACCTCCTCATTTGTGGGAGTGCTCAACTCGACCGCAAGAACCTGTGGTTCTGCAGGAGGGTGCTGCTCACCAACCGAAGCGAGGTCGTCCCCGGTAGCCTCTCTACCAGCAGTTTCGGGAAATCCTACCGGGAAATGCTTGTCGGAGTCCAACTTTCTCCTTTTTCTGGTCATCGTTGAAGGGGATACTGACGGCTAAGTTAGATGGAGGACAAAAGTCCCTGGTTCCACATGCAGCTTTTGCGCGATGCAATTTGACAAGTGATCAGCGATGTTATTTTCCACACGTGGCACGTGCTCTGCTTGTAATCCATCAAAGTGCTCTTCTAGCTTTCTCACCTCCTCCACATATGCCTCCATCAAAGGACTCTGGTAATCTTTGTTGACTTGCCTCACCACGAGTTGAGAGTCTCCACGGATAATCAGTTTCTTGATTCCCAACTCCACTGCAATTCTGAGTCCGGCAAGGAGCCCCTCATAGTTAGCAGTGTTGTTGGTGGCCTTCTCCCGAGGAAAGTGCATTTGAACCACATACTTGAGATGCTCTCCGGTGGGAGCGACAAGAAGCACGCCGGCTCTGGCGCCCTGCAGCGAGAAAGCACCATCAAAATACATGATCCACTCCTGAGGCGCCTCTTTGCCAAGGAGAACTATCTCTGGTACTTCTTCGTCTGGAGTGGGCATCCATTCCGCAATGAACTCTGCCAATGCCCCGCTCTGAATAGTTGAGGTGCTCTCATATTTTAAGCCAGAGCTTGACAGCTCTAGTGCCCACTCGACTATTCTGCCGGTGGCTTCGGGGTTCCTCAATATGCGCTGAAGTGGAAAACGGGTGACAACTATGATCTCATGGGCTTGGAAGTAGTGGTGCAGCTTCCTTGAGGCCATGATAAGGCCAAAGATCAGCTTTTGTACTCCAGAGTACCTCGACCTGGCCCCCTGTAATAGGGAGCTGACAAAGTACACTGGCCGCTGCACCACTTTCTTCCTTGCCGCGGTCTTGGGAATGCCTTCGCTCGCTTGCCTCGCCTCCCCCTGGTTTGTGTCAAGTCCTGCCGTGGGTGCTTTGGCTCCATCTCCAGAGGGGTCAGTTGTTGCGGCTGCTCCCTCATCCACTTCTCGCTGTGCCACCAGCAGTGCACTAACCACTTGATTCGTTGCAGCTAAGTATAGCAACAACGGCTCTTGCGGTTTAGGCGCGACTAAGCTGGGAGCAAAGGAAAGATAAGTTTTCAGGTCTTGCAGCGTTGCTTCTGCTTCTGGGGTCCACTTCATCGGGCCAGCCTTTTTCAAGATTTTGAAAAAAGGTAAGGCTCGCTCGGCAGACTTGGAGATTAATCTACTCAGTGCGGCAATGCATCCAGCCAAACGCCTTATGTCCTTGACAGTCTTGGGCGCTTGTATTTGCTCGATTGCTTTGATCTTGTCGGGATTGGCCTCTATTCCCCGTTGGGACACAAAGAAGCCAAGGAGCTTGCTAGATGGGACACCAAACACACATTTCTTGGGGTTTACTTTCAGATTGATCTTGCGCAAGTGTGCATATGTCTCTTCCAAGTCTTGGATGAGCATTGATATGTCCTTGGTTTTGACCACTATATCATCCATAAAAGCTTCCATGTTTCTGTGCAGCTGGGGTTCGAAACCAATCTGTACTGCCCTCGCAAAAGTGGATCCGGTGCTCTTTAACCCAAAAGGCATACGCCAAAAGCAGTACGTGCTACATGGAGTTATGAACGCGGTTTTCTCTTCATCTTCCTTGGCCATGAATATCTGATGGTACCCGGAGTATGCATCCAAGAAGGAAAGCAAATCACACCCAGAAGTGGAATCAATTGATCAATGTGCAGCAGGGGAAAAAGGTCTTTTGGACATGCTTTGTTTAAGTCAGTGAAATCAATGCAGAGCCTCCATTTCCAGTTTTCCTTGTGCACTACCACTAGATTTGCTAACCAAGTTGGATGCAGCAGCCCTCTAACCAAACCAGCTGCTTCAAGTTTCTTGATCTCTTCGGTAATGAACTACTGCCGTTCTAAAGCTTGCTTTCTGACCTTCTGCTTGACAGGCCGAGCGTGAGGGCAGACAGCAAGGTGGTGCTCGATTACCTTCCTGGGAACACCGGGGACGGTTGCCAAGCAAACACATCGACATTCACCCGCAGGAAGGGAACGAGCGCGCTTTCCTATTTGTCATCAAGGGTGGCTCTGATGGTGAATGTACCGTCAACGGCATCCTACCTTGCTGGGACCCTTTTCATAGCAGGTGAAGCAACCTTGGGTCTTTTGCTAGTGGAACCCTCCGGCAGGTCATCAACAGGCGCGGTGCACTACGGAGAGGCTCGCTTCCCGGAGTCCTTGCCGGCATCCCTGCTAGCCTTCTTCCCCGTCTTTGTTTCTTTGGCGAGAGCTGGGGCTTATGTGGCCTCAGCTGCTACCGCGTCCCAATACAGCTTGTCCACACATATAATTGCATCTTTCTTATCTGATGGAATGGAAATGATACCCATCGGCCCTGGCATCTTCAAGTTGTTGTAGGCATTATCGGATGCTACCATGAATTTTGCCAGAGCTAGATGACCAATAATTTCATTGTAAGGCAAAGGAAGTTCAACAACGTCAAACACGACTCTCTCGGTCCGATAATTCAGTTCCCTGCCAAACGTCACAGGCAATGTAACCTTCCCCTTAGGCCGGCTCCTACCGAGGTTGATTCCTTGGAACATACCCGTAGCCTTGAGCTCCTCATCAGGGATCTGTAGCTTTCCAACCACTCTAGGGGAGATTAAGTTCAGCCCAGCCCCACCGTCAACTAGCATCTTTGTTACCTTGAGGTTGCAGATTGTCGGGGAAACCAACAACGGCAAACACCCAACCACAGTGGTACGGTCAGGGTGATCCTCCTCGTCAAATATGATAGGCGTGGGGGACCATTTAAGTGGCCTTTGGGAGTCTGCAGCTGGCTCCACAACATTGACCTCACACGCCCACTATTTGAGCCGGCAATGAGAGGAGTGCAAAGATGCACCCCCATCAACACACGTGGCTTCGGTTGCCTTTCGGAATTCTTGCTCGCTGGTTTCTTCCTCATCCTCTTCATCACTCCCGTCGTCTCCTTCTTTCTTTTCATGGCCTCTAGCAGGTTTTTCCTTTTGCTACGAGGCCTTGCCGCGGCGGCCCCCTCTAGCACCACGGCCTTTTCCGCCAGCACCCTCTTGGCCTCTCTCCCTGTCACGCTTCTCATATTCAGCCTTTTGTTTCTCAACAAGCTGCTCAACTTGGTGGCACTCTTGGAGATCATGATCTTTGGTGCGGTGGATTTTGCAGTATGGCCCGTCGGATTTCCCGGCTTTCTCTGCTGCCGCGGCCTCCCGGCAATCAGCGCACGTGGCAGCTCCCTTGCCGGGGGCCTTGGTTTTGGCCTTCTTGCAGGCACTAAGATCACCAGAGCTCTCAACGGCCAACACTGTCTTCTCTTTGCATTTCCTATTGCGCCTCCGGCTTATCCTCCTCAGGTTGGCGGCATCGTCGTCATCATCTGAATCAATCTCGATGCTAGCCTCCTCTCCAGGGAGTCGCCTTCCTTCTTCAGCCCGAGCACACTTATCCGCCAAGGTGTAGAACTCGTTGACGGTCTTGGGTAGCCGGACATTCATTTTGGATTGCATCCTCCTGTTGCGCACGTTCGGATGGAATGCGGCAATCACGGCTGCTGGGTGTATCTCTAGAATGTTACGCTGTACTCGACTGAACCTCTTTATATATTTACGCAAATCCTCCCCTTCCCTCTACGGAAGAACTTGCAAGTCACTAGGCTGTCCAGGCTCTTGGTGGCCACCTATGAAGGTGCAAACAAACTCATTGCACAAGTCAGCCCATGATGAAATAGAGTTTTCCGGTAGGTGCATGAGCCATGATCTCACATTTGGCTTGAGCGCCAAAGGGAAATAGTTGGCAAGCACCTTCTCATCTCTGCGCCCTGCGGCTTAAACGACAATCATGTAAATGCCCAAAAACTCTGCCGGGTTTAATTTTTCGTCGTACTTTTCCGACAGTTCAGGCTTGAAGGCTCGGGAGATGGCTAGCGGACCTGTCGTAGCTCATGAGTGAACGCAGGGCACCCAACCTCGGAAGGCAAGTAGCCACCAACACTGGGCGGGGGTTCGTCAACATCTGGGCCATTGCGTCTGCTGGATTGATGGTGTGCCTCCCGGCGCCGCTCTATGGTGACGCGCGCGTCTTCCTTCTACCGGTCTTCGAGAACCCGCCGCTGATCCCTGCGGGTTTGCGGGCCAGACAAAGCCATCGACGTCTCGTCGGGCTCGTCAACATGTTGATTTTGCTGAGGCTGCCACTGGGCCTGTCGTCGCGGAGGGGATTGCACTATTGGTGTAGCCCCCTCGACACGACCATCAGCCCGGGCCGCCGTCGTAGTTCGCGGGCATTGCAATGGCTCCGCATGCTGCGATTTACCGACTTCAGCAAAGCCAATCAAGCTCTGGATGGTGGCCCTACACTCGTTCATCTTGTCAGCCGCCGGTGGAAAATTCAACAGGAGTTGGGCCCGCGCCATTGCTTCCACGGTTGTGCTTGGCATGGCTAACGAGGCAGACCGCGACGTCGCTTGACTCCTGGCAGAACCAGCAGGAGCATCGCCGCATTCTTGCCACCGTGAATCAGTCTCCAAGGCGGTCTGGCGATGAGCAGGCTGTGTTTGTGTTCGATGGCCATGTTCTGCGCTCCGTCCTGCCCGTCTTGCTCTGGGAAAGGTGTGCGCCTTGCAACCGCGCCCTTGGTGAACACAACTGGAGTGTCGCGGCTTGCACCGGAGCAGGCATCGCTGTTGCGACTGCATCCGCCAGTGCGGCGGGGAGGTAGAGACTAGGCATCCCCTCGACCCACGGCTTCTGGGCAAAGCTCGTCAGGACGGTGCTGATGCTGCCCAGCCCCGGGATTTCATGCTCCGGCTTTGGCCATGAAGGACACAACGATGGCGCCGCCTGCGCCGGTCACGTCACCCGCGGTACCTACCTCATCCAACGCCGACACGGCGCCTACGGTGTCTGCGGCTGCGTGTGAGGGGGCCTTCGAAGTGGAGGGGTGTGCGGTCATGCCGGGTTTCTTCTTGGGTGCCATGGACGGAGAAGATGAGGACGAAGAAGATGATGATGAAGATTGATGTGCTGTTCACAACTTCGGGTTCACGCAAGCGATTAGCCCCTACCTGGTGTGCCAAATATGTCGTGGGTGGACACAATCACCTATGGCGCCACGGGCCCCTTGTGGTTCGGCAGTGGGGAGATCACATTGCATAAAGAGCGAAGGCCATGAGGCAGCACGACGTCGAGACTCTGGTGGTTTCACCCAGGTTCGAGCCGATGAGAAGCTTAAAACCCTACTCCTGCTTAGGTGGATTGGATAGAGGAACAACATGACACGCAGCGCCCAAACCGGGCAAGGTGGCCTCGGGGAGAGCTGCTACGCTAGTACAATTGTGAGAGGATCTGAATCCTCATCTAGGTTGCCTTCGACCTCCTTTTATAGCTCAAGGGGTAGCCACAGTGGCAAAACAGACATTATCTTGTGATTAGATAGCCAACAGTGCTATCATACCGAACTCTGGCACTTAGGACAAAATGCCATAAATGCTACCTTAGGTGGCGTGCGGGGATGCATCCCCGGCAAGCTTATATCGCCGCTTAGCCAACTTCTGCTTATCGTCTTGACACGCCCCTGGACGGGTGTCAAACGGGTGTGATCTGTCTTCCAGCAAACTGCCATGTGCTTAGTGAGAGCCACTTAGTCGCCTAGGGGGCTCGACACTGCATCGATAAGTGACTGGCATCATGGTGCGGTGGAGCGGTGGTAACTGGCCTGTGCCTGCCGGGAGCAGGGCTTGCCGGGCCTTCTTGGAGGGGTGCGCGCTTCGGTCTCCAGCCGTCCTGGAGACGCGGCTGGCATGGCTTGGTCCTGCTCTTTTCTACTGAATCGACCTTGCCGGCCTCGTCTGACCAGCAAAGGACACTTTCCTTGGAATCTTTGCCTTGTATGTTGGCTTTGTCTTCTTGATACGCTCCTTGATCTCATGAAGAGCGGCTTCTCTGGCTCGGCCTTGCATTACACGTTGGTGCTGGATGTATGATCGCTAGCACGCCTGTGTATGAGTTGGGTCAACAAACGTGGATGTTTGTTGCACCAACATGGCTCCTTCTCGGGCCCGCTTGCCATCCACCAATTTAGAGGATGCGGTACTGCATGCAAACACTCACACTGGTCGTAGCACAGCAAAATGAGGTGTCAACATTCACATTAACCTAAGCTTCAGAAGATACGGTATGCAGACTAACATTCACAAGCACAAAAGTTTAGCATGTTGATGCATCTCAATGATTCACCATACTATAACCAAGACAAAGTTGTGAGAAGGTGCAGAAATAAAGAAAAACGATCAATGCTTCTCTGAGCAAAGGGCCTCCCTGCGCACACATTAATTTCCTGGGCATGCTTGTTTATTCTCAATGTTGCGAGCACTTTGAGCATGTTGGCAACTCTACAGCTAGCTGCTTGTTTGCTCCTCCACTACTCGCCGGCCAGGCCGTATTTAACTCAGGACTCTTTTATCTTGCGGTGATGTTGCGGCTGCTCTGCTTGTTTGCTCCTCGACACATGACAGGCTCGTTCCGCACTGCAATCAGCAAGTCAACACATGAATAAGCTTATTTCATCTTTCGCTGGTCATTGTACCTAGTTACGAATGTAGGAATACCTGGAGCACCATGAGGTTAGTTGACAGCAGGTACATGCAGCCATATAATTTTGTGCGTTTCTACAAAAATTGAGGTTTGTGTCCCTTCCCCTTCTTATGAGAATTCTTCTTGAAGTTGGTACAATGTGACGGCTTGTTCTTTGCATCAAACTTGCCTTTCCCCTGAGATTTGTTCTTGTTGTTTTTGGGCTTGTTGGGCTGGAAGTTCTTCTCATGTACCATGTGGGCACTAGAAGCTCCCTCAGCGACTCAAGCACGTGTGGCTTTTTCTCTCGCCTTCTGTTCAAAATCAAGAGTGCTAATGAGATCTGAAACAGAAAACTCCTGCCTCTTGTGTTTCAGAGAAGCAGCAAAATTGTTCCACAAAGGTGGAAGCTTGGCAATGATGGTCCCAGCAACAAATTTGTTCCGGCAACACCCAGTTAAAGTACTCAAATTCCTTAGTGAGTGACTATATATCATGAGCCTGCTGAACAACAGAGCGCTCATTAGTTATCTTGTAGTCACATAATTGCTCCATGACGTACAACTCCCTGCTAGCGTCCGAGGCCCCAAACATGGCCTCGAGCGCAGCCCACATGTCTTTGCTGCTGTCAAATGACATATATGAATCCGCAATGGAATCGTCAAGAACACTCAGAAGGGCGCCTTTGAAGAGGGTATCCAGCTTCTCAAAAGCTTCCTGCTGTGCAGGATTAATATAGCCCTCAGGCTTGCCCTTAGTGGCGTCATAGCAGTACATGATCTGAAACCAGTAAACTGCTCTTGTGCGCCACCTTTTATATTGCACCCCTTAAAGGTAGGCGGCTTCAAAAGCGCAACAAAACCACTCAGAGTAAATTGCCTATAATTAGGTTTTTGGATTGGATTGTTCAAGATATGAGCAAATTACTATGAGATTTAATCTGAATAAATAGTAAATAGATCATGGCAACAATTGCAAAGATCAAAGTAATGATGCAGACTAAACCGGGAGGACAGAATCACATACTATGCAGCGGGAGCAGAACCGTTGTGCTTGATGTTGTCACTCATGTCGTTGATGAAGAGGTTGCCGAGGTCGGGGAAGAAGGTTGTCGTTGAGGAAGTCGTCGCTGGCAGCAGTCACGCGAGTGTGCTCCCCGAAAACCTGATCGCCCCTTTCCCGTACAGGATCACGAAAGACAGGGTTTCGGAGGAGTATTGTCCCTTCTCACGGTGCACGCCCGAAGGAGGGATGGAGAAGACTTGCGTGGCGGCGCTGTGATCTAGAACGGTGCGAAACCATATGATACAGCGGCGGCTAGTGTAGAGCCTGTCAGGTCGGTCGTGCGAGTAAACCCCACGTCCAAGTCAATAATAGCCCCACTATCCAAAAGAATCAGAAACGGCTGAATAATTAAGGCGTCCGTTAAGTATTAATTAGTGACTAGATTTGTGCCATTTTTGTTTTTGTTAGTGACCTTTTCCTATGTGACCAAAAGAAATCTAGACGTGCTCATTCTCAGTTGCATTGTCAACCGAACACTCCCTCACTTTCTTTCCTTTTTCGACCAAGAGCCCGGTCAGGCCTGCCCCAACCCCCCTTTATTTCCCTTTTCAACCAAGAGATCGGTTCGTTATCCAGTCTCTGTAGTACCTTTTTTCCTCTATTAGTAAAAATGTAGGTGGTGTTCCAGTGTTCGACAAGCCGACGCAGCTAGCTATAGTGGCGGAGACAGGGGGAGCAGCAGGGGCCCTGCCCCCCTAACATCTGAGATTTACACCTAATTAGCCGATGATCAGCTTGGAGGCTGGACGTGGGTCCCAGCTTGGAGGCGTATACTATATAGTGTACCCCATCTCTATCCTTCTCTTGGAGCGTGTCAAGTACTGCTTTCGATGTGTCCCAAGGCATCACATGATTTTATTAATAAATTGAACTTTGCACGTGCTATGCACATACCCACGTACTAGTAGTAGGTAGATAGAGAAGTGAAGAGATGTAGATACAACTCGATCAATAACTGCGCCACCGCATTCAGGTCGCACTTTGCATGACTCACATGTGGTCGTAGACCCTACATTAAGTGGACAACTAGATGTGTCAAATTATCACATTAGCTACCGCTTCGTGTGCAAATGAGCTCCATCGTGGGTGTACCCGCGCGTGTGCGGGATGGGACGAGTGCGTGCATGCACCTCTTCTCTTCGTCTCTCTCTCTCTCACACTCTCTTTCTCTCTCGTCTAGTACATTTTAGTGACATCGCAAGTCTTATAGCTTGCTAACTAGGCCTTATTAGAATGGCTCTAAAGTTACTCTCCACTGTGAGTAGTCTAAAACCGGGAGTGCAGCGGGCGGCGCCCTCGACCGGCGCGCCACTTCAATGGCGGACGCAGTGAGAGGTCGTGTCGCCCCGACTTGCCATCAATGTGGAGCGGCGGGCTCAGCTGGCGCCGGGCGGGAAGCACGCGCGAGAGGGGGGGAGGGGTTTTTGGTGGGCCAGGAAGGTGAGAAGCCAGCTTGGGATCAGTCCAGACGGGGAAATATGAGGTGCCCCCATCCTTTCGGTGCTCCCATACTCCAACTACTAGTACTACTGTAGTACAATAGTGTGGGCTACCTAGAGGGAGTAGTAAGTAATCCTCTCATCATTCTATGAGTTGGCATGACACATTAAAGTAGTAGTTTTTTTAACGTATATTAAAGTAGTAGTGTAGTCGTCTACAAAGAGGGCCGACCATGTCCATGGCTACCATCCCATCCCGTGTTCCGTCATTGAGTATGTGGACGATTCACGTGCCATTGAAGAAACAAATTGCATACGTAACATTGAAGTTTTTTTTTAAAACACGCCAGCAAGTCATGGTCGAGCTTTAATTTTTTCACGCGTAGTTCCCGACCCTCCACTAAGTGAACAACTACTACACATGTCAAATTATCAAGTGAGCTGCCTCTTGATCCAGAAATGAACTCCACCGTGTACCCACGCATGTGTGTTAGGGAAAGAGGCAAAGAGTACGTGCATCCGTGCATGGAATTCTTCTCTTCGTGCACGTACTCATTTTTTTGCGAGCAATTCGTGCACGTACTCGGCCTACATTGGTGACTGTTGGTGAGTCTCACTTATCTCTACTTCTCTACATCTGCATCTATGTCTACACTACATCTACATCTACTATAGCACAACAAGTTTTAAACATGAGACCAACCATTTTCTTGTGTGACACGACCTGGATGCTAGATGTCCCACGTGTCGGCAAAAGGAGGAAGAACGATTTCCGTGACCGAGAAGGTCCAAGCAACCGTGTGGTGGAGCATCTGCACTCGGCCCCTCCCAATGCTAAATCATTAAATGAAGGATGCTTAGCTACAACAACTTAAGCACCTATGCATTGGAGGCTTTAATGTGCTTAGCACCTCATGTTAGCACCGGTGCATTGGAGGCTTTAGTTGCTAAACTTTTTAATGTGCTTAGCACCTCATGTTAGCACCAGTGCATTTGAGGCTTTAGTTGCTAAACTTTTTAATGTGCTTAACACCTCATGGTAGCACCGGTGCATTGGAGGTTTTAGTTGCTAAACTTTTTAGTACTACTATAGAATCAACCAAATCTTCTACACATTTAGACCGGAGGAGTAGGAAACACGGCAAACCTTGTGTAGTTACATCATATGTACATGCCCACCGCACGCTATCACCATATTTCTCGGCCTCCGTGTGATACCTAGCTCTAGTAATCCACCAGCCCGTATCGCTTCTCACTCCTCGTCTCTCACAAAGCGCGTCCGGCAGGCGATTTTGCCGTCGATTGAGGTCGGTTCGCTCACACTCACTCCCACATGTTAGAGATATGTCAATAGTATTCTAAATCTAAAAAGAATAGTGATATGACAATAGGAAGCGCTTTGACCGGTGGACCAAACGCGTCAAGCGTGACTTGAGTGGGTCCAGTCTCTCGTAAGGTGACTTAGAGCATCCACAGTGTGTTGATTTGCTGCCTCTAAGGCTGCCTCTAAGTCCTTAGAGGCTAGCGCTATACACTGCATGCGTGAGCCTCTAAGCAAAAAAATGCTAGCATCGACGCTTAGTATAGAGGCTGCCTCCAATGTTTTGGTTTGAATAGAATAATCTGCTTGGCCTACTTGTCATTGGAGGAAATAGTTCTGGCCATGCAAAGAGGATGTGAAGGATCTGGCTAGGGAAATAGTTGTTTTTTAAACATGGGTCCACCTTAGAAACTTGAAGCCATTTGCTATACACTACATCAATTTTGCAATGAGCTTCGAGGCTGGACGTGGGTCCTAGCTTAGAGGCAAGCCCACCTCCAAGCACTATGGATGCCCTTATGCACCTCAACGGAGGAAGTAACTTGTTCAAATTTGGCACTTTTGGGCTCATTATATGCATTCTCTACACATTTATTAGACAAGATACATCAAAACCAAGCTACAGCTACACGAGTGTGATGAGAGGGATGTGGATTGCGGTTCGATCGTGGTGCATCCTATGGTGCACACGCGTGATCCGCATGCCTGGGGTTCTGGCCAATTACAATGCAACCCAGCCGGGTGAGTGCACACAGTTTCCAGAGGCGATGGAAATGAAGCGTGTGCGATAGTAAATGACCAAGATTGTAGGGGAATACGAATTTCCTGCGTCGTTTGTCTAAAAACCACCGCACTGTACGGTTGTCCGGCCACTCTACCCCAGAGCAGAGTACTAAGGAAGCGAGAGCGTCCGGCCGCGCTGAGTTCATCGCCGCCCGTGGCCGCACACCCACGTGAGCAGACCAAGAAGCATTACATGTATTGGTGAATTTTATCTTAATTCTTGCAAGCAGAGATTTAATGCACCTTGAAATCTAAACATGTGATGGGAATTAATAAAAATGTGACTTATAAAACAGAAAAACTAAAATTTTGGTACTAGTACAATATTTATAGTCTTACAGCCCGCCTACGTCATTCCTATTGTACTTGCTCTAAACGCTCACCATCTAGTACTTCATTGGTTGGTTTCAATTTTTGAATTGAGCCCCGTAAGAGCAAGTATAGTAGGTCCTAGTCAGCTGGCTATAAGCGGTACCAGGTCAGAAAATTCCTAGCTGGAGGGAAGAGAATGAGGGAAAGAAAAGCGAGCCGGCGCTCCAGCAATCGCCCCTGCGAGAGCACGACACACGAGAGAAAATAAATGCATGCAAGCGCTAGAGGCTGGCGGTGCTCTCTCCCATCCAATCAATTTTACTTGCCTCCTTTCCCATGCATGCAAACTTTAATTATTACAGCCCGCTTACAGCCAGCCTTTATTATATGAGACTTTTTTGGTACAGGCTATAGATGACATGGCATAAGTATATAGCCGGTAGCCGGCTCTTCTATTAACCATGCTCCTATACACTTGATGTTGGGCGGCTACCATCCAATATTTTCTTGTACTTATGGTTACTTCGTCCGAGCAACTTTACTCTTGGAATATTGGAGTACGAGCGCACTCAACGAAGAGTGAAATGATGGTTGCTTCGCCCGAGCAACTTTTACTAGTACTGCAGGAAAGGTAGGGCTCTGTGATGTGACTGCTCGTTACTCATTATTACTGTGGCGCAACAAGCGGGGTGAATCTCTTCAGTAGTACATGGCACGTGGACCCAGATTCTGGATGTCCCACATGTGGGTGAAATGAAGTTTGAATGATTTGTGGCATTGCTATCAAGCTTCCGGGATATGTTTATATGTACACATAATTTTCCAGCATAATGAAATTGTGCTGTAATGCTATGAAGCTTTCAACTTTGGTTTCATGTGTCCTCTTGCCTCCAATGTTGGCTCGTTACAACATTCCATCAAATACAAAGGAAATTAACATGCATGCTAATGCATCTAAAAAAGCGTCAATATTTACATCACAATTGAATACAAAGTTGTGAGAATGTGTACAAATAAAGAAAAATAAAAAATTGAAGGATGATGTCTGTAGGCATGGTTCCATTTCCTGCCGTTCATTGGTTGGCAGCTAGTTTGACGCAACTGTGTGGAAGTGAACAAGACATGTTAGCCAAGAAAGGATTCTATGGAGGACATGGACCATCCGATCATTTAGTGCAATTCAACTAAAATCGAGCTGAGCATCCCTATTTGCAAAGATATTGAACAAGTGTGATTACATTAATACTGGCACAAGTAGTTGATGAAACATACACACACAAGTAGAAGCTGGTCACCTTTGTAATCTCTCATAAAACTAACCACTTGTTGGAGAAGATTAGGCTCGGAGTTGGATGGGGAGGATAGCAAAACCAATCTCCCTTTGTGCAGTCGCACTGAAATGTAGAGACGTTACCCGTGTGACATTTTAGTAGAACTGCACAAGACACTCTTAAGAAAAAAGTGATTTGTGCAGTTCACCAAAAGGTCGCAATAGCAACGAGGTGAAACGGATAGCCCTGTTTGCAAAAAAGAGGTAGAAAGGAAATAATTACTGGCCAATAATAGTTGATGACACATAGAACGACAAAAAAGAAGCATATTCCTTGTCGTAAGGGAAGATAGCAGCACGGTTGTTTACCTAAAACGGTGTGAGGATGAGATTGCAATATGGAAAGTATGCCGGACGAGCTATGTTTTGGGCAAAGAACTAGGGAAGATTAACATGCAGGATTTTCCGCATGCAGCAACGTGGGAACATGGGTAGTGGAGCAAGGTTGAAGGGGAGGAAGCTGTACCTGGGGGTCATTTGGATGTAACTAGGAGGGCGGCGGCGGGCGGGATATGCCCATACTGCAGCACCGAGCAAGTGGCGAAGGCCCTACCTCGCTGGAGCTTGGTCAGAGAGAACGGCGGGTACAGCAGATCGGGACATGCTGCCTCGACGCCGTCGAACGGAGAAATGATGCACATCCTCCCTTTCTACTGGCGGATGGGATGCGGCTGGATCAGTGACCAACGATGAGAGAGAGAGAGGCCACCGCCGCCTTGTGTGAGATACTATGAAGAGAGACAAACGCCGGCAGGCAGGCTCCATTGTATATAGTGGAGCAGATTTCTTTTTTCTCGATAACTATTGTTTTATATTCTGTATGTGCAATTGAAGAATATAACTTTATTTAAAGCTAAAGCGCCAAGTCAAACTTTGTTCCGTGTACGCGTGGTACTTGACCCTCCTTCAAGTAAACAATCACTACACGCGTCAAATTATCACGTGGGCTGCCTTTTCGTACAGAAATGAGCTCCACCGTGTACCCGCGCGGGTGTGGCCGGGAACGAGACATGAGTACATGCGTCGTGCGTGCGCCTCTTCTCTACGTGCAGGTACCCCACGTACGTGGGTGTGTGTGAGAGAGATGGTGTGTGCGAAGAAGAGGCAATGAGTCGATGATATCTCAAACAAAAAATGTAACATATGCAATGTGTGTGAAATAGAGGCCTGGATATATCATATATTGAGGGGGCAATCCACGAGAAGAGAGTGGAGGGATCAACGGCATGAGATATCGATAGAATCGAAGAGAGGGATGAAGTGTGTGTGAGCGCGATCGATAAAGAGTGGCATCGAATTTGTGTGTGCCCACGTCAAAGATATAGGGCGGCTGGCCTACTGGTACGTGATAGGGGAGAGGTGCAGTTTGTCTCTGTGGCATGGATACCTACCTACAGCATTCGAATATAGGTGTGTGGGGGGGGGGGGCAGAGACCTAACTATATAGAGAGGTAGATCGACTGGTATATGTGTGGAGAAGGAGAGATACCTAGCTATGTATTGAGGGAGATCGATCGGCATCCATGCATATGTGTACGAGAGGAATAAGATTGGGAGAGAGACAGGGCTAGAGTGTTGGAGGGTTGCTGGTGGAGTTGCTTCTCACAAATGGTGGGAGAGGCCTGCTAGACAAACGGAGGGTACAACTGCAATATCAATAAGAGAGGGGATGCCTACCTTTCTGTGCACGTGCGTGCGAGAGACGGGTCGGGAGGCATGCACGAATGATGAGGGGGGACGATATGCCTATGGTAAGCAAACATAACTACATAGGAAGATCAATCATCGCGTGTCAGAGAAAGGGAGAGACATAACTAGTGAGGTACATCGATCGTGCGTTGGGGAAAAGAGTTATAGTCGACCTAGCTACGTGTAGGGAGATCGATCGGTCATGTGTTAGAAGCAAATAAGGCTCAGAGAGATGGATAGAGAGAGAGAGGGATGCGGCTAGGAGGTGGTGCGAGAGGCCTACTATATCGAGGGGGGGAGTGTGTGAGTATGAGATCGATGAAAAGAGGGGCAGGAGTGTGCAGGTGCGTCGAACCGTATTAGATAGAGGGGGCATGGACAGTGAGAAGAGAAGAGGGAAAGCGTGTGTTTGTGGTAGGTACACCTGGCTAGAGAGGTATATCGATCGGTGTGTGTAGGAAAGGAGGAGCTGGGGGCCTACACACACCATGGGTGAATGACCTAAAGAGATATAATGAATGTGCGCGATGGAGAGAATGCTAATGGAGGGTGAGAGGGAGGCGGGAGTGTGCATGCATGAGAGAAAGTTAGCGCTAGCTACAAAGAGAAGAGGATTGTGTGGGTGTAAAAGACGAACAAAGATCATAATCTATACCTAATATTAAAGGACAGAACCTTTCGTAGTTCTCCATCCGTCATGCTTTTATATCCGTTAGTTTTATTTTAGTCATAAAGATGGACGGCTAAGATTTATGCCTGTTTCAAGTAAGTATTTTAGAGAAAACACTTCAATTCCTGAAAAAAGAATTACACGAGTTCTACTCGGCCTGGGCCTATCCTGTGCTGTCCGTATTATATAACAAAAAAATAACGTTTCATGTTACTAAAAAAGGAATCCAAATCTTCATGCCAACTCAGCCATCCCTTTCATGATATGAAACGTGAATCGAACTGTATCCTTCCGTAAAGAAGAAAGGACCAGAAGCGGCACACCCCAGCCTCGGGTTACACGACCCCCTCTGATCGACCGTCTTTCTCCCTCGCGAACACAACAGAGGTGACCATTTTTCAGATAAAGCTAGCGACGGTGGCAATTGGGGATGATGGCAGCGCGGGGCGGTTGAGATTTGCACTTTGGAGAAGGATTTGAGGGAATTGGATGAACAAGCCGGCTCTTCTCTCACCGAGCAGCCGCAGACGACATCGATAGAGGTAGAAGTTGGAGATCCATGGCTCGGCTCCATCTCATCTTCCTCCCATATCATCAGAGGGGACAATGTTGTGCTGAGGAGGAGGGAGGCGGAGGGCTGAGAGCCGGCTAGTGCCAGGCGACTCTCAGAGGCGGTGTTGTCCATGGTGGCACTGGCTTCGGGCATAAGGATGTTGAGCGACCATGGTGAGCGCGAGCAAGCTGGGTCCTTGCCAGCCGCTGGGATCACACTGCTGGAGGTGGCCGCCGTCGTGGCCTGGACAGGCTTGCCAGCTGTCGTGAGAGAACCACATCCCGAACTCGATGGATTCCCCAGCCACCGGCTGACCGAGGTCCTCGCCATGGCCCTCGAGCATCACAGCTATTGCTGGATCCAAGTTTGCAAGGGTACGCCCTGGGTCTATCCGCCATCACTGAGACATAGTCCGCCACACCGTCTCTCTTGTGGCTCTCGGCATAGTTTCCAGAAAGAGGGAACGATGTAGCGACCCTTGAACCGAGATCGTCGACATGGATCGAGGGTCGAGGTCGACAGTAAGACATGTGGGACAACACAAGTCGATGTGTGGTACGCGATCCCGGAATTGGCAGTGAGCGACCCCAAAATACTCGATGTAGATCCCAAGTTCCTAGAAATGGAACAATTGATTCCTGGAGCTATTAACTTAGGGGGAGTTCATGGACTCATCCTTCCTTCCATCCATGAATGTGGTGCCTGGTGGCCTGAAGTCCTGCCTCCCGTTGCTGTTGTGTCGCACAATGCTGGTGGCTCGATGTCCGGCGACTAGTAGCGGCGAGGCACGGCGGGTGGCGACTATGTCCTTGCGGATGGGATGCCGAAGTGCCGAGCCGGTGTCTCTCTTTTGTCAATGTTGCGTCTTTCAGAATTTTTTTTGCCCATTGCAAGATGCCATGTGTATGACTAACGTATATAAAAGGGCTGATCCGTTCTACCTATAATTAAGCCATGTAATTAGCGATATGCTATCTCTGTACAATGGAATCAATCAATTGGGTCCTTATTTGACTCTCGCGTCCTTATTTGACTCTCACGGTGACATGGTGAACTTAAAATTTTGAATTGTCTAGGGTTGTGTTCCTCGATCCACCTTATCGTTCCGGAGTCACTGTTCCTAAAATATTTGGAATGAGTCCCGCCTATCGATCGCTCATTCGGAAGAGTTATACCCCTGTCTTTCCCTGTTGTTGGCCACATGGCGGTGTTCATGAGCAACGATTGTACGGCCATGGAGCAGTACGAGAGTGTCATCCCCTTGAAAGTCAACAGCATAACGTGCGGAAGATTGTATTTTTCTCCTTCAAAGCGTGTACAGCATTGGGTCGACACAGTTTTTTTCTTCTGAATTGAGACCATCTAACTACGCGATTTGAGTCGCTGACCATGCCACTACCGCTGACCACCTGCTCATGTCAGTCTCACGGTTCAGTCTGTGTTGTTTTCATCTCCAATGCAGCTATGAATTGCAGAGTTTGCCAATCATTGTTCTCAGGTAAGCAGGGATCTTGCTGCTTCCCACATTAGATTTTGAAGTATTTTACTTCTATTATATATACAGGCATACTGCCTTGATTAAGGTAGCCACCACTGTTTGTGTCAAAACCGGCAGACCTCGGGGTAGGGGGTCCCGAGTTGTGGCTCTAGGATCGATGGGGAACAAGGGACGACGAACACAGTGTTTACCTAGGTTCGGGCCCTCTCGAAGAGGTAATACCCTACGTCCTGCTTGATTGTATTGGATATATAATGTGGTTTACAGAGTAGATCTACCTTGAGATCAGCATGAGCTAAACCCTAAGGTGATGAGGTGATGAATGTAGCTCTAGCCCTAAAGAGTAAAAACCCTTGGTTTATATGGACACCGATAGGGTTAGGGTTACCGAAGATAGATTACAATAAGGGATTAAAGAGATCCTGCGCCTTCTTGACTTGGAGGGCACACCACGGCTTCATAGATCTCCTATCATTATACGCCTCCACCAGTCCGGCCCATGTACAATGGGCCGTCGCCCCGAGGACCCCTTAGTCAATAACTCCCTCAGTAGCGCCCGAACTTGCCTCCAACACCGGGGATTGTCCTCTGGAATCTTCAGATCGGCATCTTGTGAGACAAGTTCTTCTATTCCTCTATTCAACTTGGAGCTGTGTTACTTTCGCCGAACCCTATTCAGAACACGGACTAGTATGTTTCAAGCCCGGACATGTTCAGGACCCTGGGCTCCAAAGACATCTCGAGATCAAGGTGGGACCATCAGAGTTTTAATGCCATTCCTCGGGGCGAGAGCGTCGTGCACCTTTTCAGAAGGCGTGCAGCGCAATGCCAACTTTCCACAAGCCCGTCCTTCCAGCTTCAAGGCGAGACGCCCATTTATAGATCCAAAGGTTCGGGGGACAACTTACTTCCCCTTTCTCACAAGGAATAGCACCGAAGAAATTCCCCAGCACCATGGCTGATATCCCGGGTTCATCCTCGCACCCGCATGGTCCACTTTCAGGCGATTGGTCGAGCTGTTCAATTTCGCACCTTCATCTGTGGTGCTTGCAGACATAGTGTTTCCTCCCTCCAGCAGATTTGGTTCTTGTCCACGCCGGTCTCATCTCAATCGATGGATGCGCCCTTGCCGAGAACTCCCCCGCTCCGACTATGGAGGAGAGGGTATGTCTCGTGCCGTTCTTGCTAAAAGGTTTGGGTTTTCCTATTCATCCCTTTTTGCAAGGTTTGTTAGAGTTCTATGGGATCCAGCTCCACAACCTCACCCCAGGGTCCATATTGCACATCTCTGGCTTCGTAGCCCTGTGCGAGATATTTCTGAGTTGTGAGGCCCACTTTGACTTGTGGAGGAAGTATTTCTATCTTGTCCGTTACCTTCGGGAGGGATCCATATTCGAGGTGGGCAGCACCAAAGTATGGCGGATAGCCGGGACAGGGTACCCAATTGGGATCCAAAAGAAAGATCCTGAAGGATGGACTTCGGAGTGGTTTTATATTGAGGACGTTCCCCTCACCGATCCAATTCGGCAAGGGTTGCCCGAATACTCAAACGACCCACCTATAAAGCGGTTCAACTGGCAGCCCAGAGGCCCTTCCCAACCGGACAGTGAAGAGGTGCGTGCACTGGCGGCCAAGATCAGGCTGCTTACGAGTAGTAAACTGACCATGGTTGAGGTAATGGCCATCACCATTACCCGATGCGTGCAACCCCTGCAATAGCGGGGTCATCCTTTATGGTGCTATAACGGGACCAATGACGTAACCCGTTATCAACGACAAGGGCCAGACAACAAGGCGGCTCTGGCCAAAATATTGGCCGATCTCTTCAAGGGTGAGGAGACAGAGTTTGCTCGCATGAGTATTCGGGAGGGCTGCTCTGGATACAATCCGGCCGACTGGGTAAGCCATGATCCACTGTCTTGAGCTCATGGATTACACCCGAACTCTGACTGGTTGTATTTGAACAGGGCTGGAGGCGTCAGGTTGCGTCCATTAATTGCCCTTCTCCTCAACCGGAGAATCATTCCCGTGATGACGATCCGGGGTATCATGACGACCCAAAGACGTCGATCGATTTCGAAGATGGGGTATTCTATCAGGAGAGCCTTGACAGCGTCAAAGTTGCTGTGACAGCCGATCACCCCGGGGCTCTTCCCTCTTCCACAGTAAGTGAAAAGAAGACCCTTACACGAACAGGGCACTCATCTCGCACTATTCCCCACATGCTGACTTCTGCTCCCAATGGTCGCCGCACTACGCGTAAGACCGTCTTGGGAGGAGCGCGGACCGTGCCGACTTTGGCCCCTAATGGGAGATCAAAGCGAAAAGCCTCCGCTGAAGCAGAAGCACCTGCCCCCCTTGGTCCAGCGCTAACATTTTTTAGAATTGCAGCGAGGGTTGATTTTGGCATTCTTTTACTAAAACTTGCTCAATTTTGTAGAAGGCGTATGCCTCTGCACCAATCCGAAGATTCCCCGGGCGCACCGAATCGCAGCTCCGGTCCCAAGTCTTTGGCACAAGCCAGAGCCTCCCCCGAACACACGGCGGCCGGCGCGCCTCCGGCGGACTCCAACGATGTTTCAGTCACCAACTCCGAAGTCAAGAGCGTAATGAATCATCACCGCCGGAGGGAGACGTTACGCCATACTACCTTTGCTGAACAGGAATTTAGTGCTTTTAATTCGGTGGATGCGTACCTTGGAGCGGCCCGGACAGGTCTTGAAGGGATTGCCGGTCTTTTTACCGCCAAGGTGCAGGTATATAGCTTGAAAGCAGATCGTGTTCACTAACCACCTAGCCCCCAAGCCTTAATTTGGGCGGGATGACCGAGTTAAGGGTGACTAATGATATTATTTTTGTAGGCCGCAAGAGAGCAGAACGAAAAGCTGTCCGAGGACCTTAAAGTGAGCCAGACACAATTGGTCGAAACCAAGGCCGAACTGGATGCGGCTCGAAAAGCCAGCAGCGAGTTATCCGGTAAGTAAAAAAGACTTGTTTCGCAGGTATACGTTGTATTTTATGCATTAACACCGTATTCTCCGTATAGCCACGAGAGCTGCAAACGAGCTGCGAAGAGAGCTAGAGGCTGGCAAACGGGTGCTGACGTGAAGTCAGGAGGAGAAAAATGAGCTCAAGGAAGAGAATCGGCGGAAAGCCAAGGAAATTGAAAACTTGAGAACTCAGCTCGCACAAGCCTTGGTGGAAAACTAGAAGCTAAAAGGTCGCATATTTGGTAAGTATTGCTCTGATCGGTGCGCTGATCCAGTGGCATTGGCATTGTAATGACGATATGCCGCATCTGCTTGTTAGGTCTCCTGACTGGGCAGCCCGAGGAAGAAGTCGACGCCTATGACGGGAATCTTTAAAGAAGCTATCAAAGACCTACGAGAGGGCCCGGAAGGCCATGAAGAGTATGGCAAAGGCGTTATGGCCGTCGGAGGTGCCGCCAGAGAGCATGGCCGAACTAGCCAGTCGCTTTAAAGGAGCTCGGCGAATTATTGAATTGTGGAAGATCTCTTCTTGCCGAGAAGGGGTGTGCGAGGCATGGGCTATGGTAAAGACCGGTTTCACCAAGCTGGACCCGGAGCATATGGCCCGGGTTGGTCTAGTGGGCCCTGACGGCCGTGAGATACCTCTAAGCTTGGTGTATGATGATGTGATGCCCGCCGCTCGTCATTCTCAGAAGGATTGCGCTTTAGAGCAATTGATAGACAATATAGATCAAGAGTAGTACTGTACATTGACCAAGCTTAATCCGTGGTCTTATTTTAAAAGAAATGTTGTCTTAACTGGCCATCGGCTTCCACCTCCCCGATCAGTGATCGGGAAGTGTTCTGTACTACGTGCCGAGGGAAACAAGGCAGTACTTCGGGAACCAGGCAATTCGGCCATTTGGCTCCAACGGACGAAACATGTGCGGAGAGTTATGTTATATTACTGTTTGACGTAAGAAACATCTTCCGATGAAAATAGTTCCTCCAAAGGTTCCTTTCTTCGGGTAAGTTTATAGTCCGAATGCGTGAACTCAACGGAGACCAATGGCTGTGAGAAAACCCTGGTGATAAGCGCGAGGCTATATTCACTTCTCTTAGGCCGACTTATTGTATTCTGTAAGAACGCTAGCTTTCGGCTTCACCCGTCTGAGGTACAGTCCCGGATGACCCGGTCGTAACAATCGCAGAAGTGCTCCCTTTACTCCCTAGTCGAACAATCGGGAATGTAGGGGTAAACACAGGAGCCAGGCAACCCAGCTTGGCAAAGATCTTAAGTCAAACAAGTGCATGTGTTGGCTTAACATGTGTGAGAAGGATGCAATCAGTATGAATGCGATTTATACATTTATTCGGCTCTTGTGAGTGAGCCCCCATGCAAAGCAGGGTGTTACATTCAATGATGTATGTAATACGAGCTTGGTATGGTTCGGTTTAGCCAAACTAGCACCATGTCGAAAAGAGATAAAAAAGGAAAACAAAAGAAGGGAAAAGGTGGAGATGTATGTCAAGCTCAGGCGTAAAAACGCCGCAGCCGTGCTGTGTTCCACTGGTTTGGCTCGAGGCAGTCGTCGGACGGGCGGCGAAGACGATATGCTCCTCCAATGAGTACTTCATCGATGATGTATGGTCCCTCCCATTTAGGTGATAGTTTATTCTTCTCTTTCTCGGGGAGTCGGAGGATGAGGTCTCCCATGTTATATGTCTTCACCTGGACTTCACGGTTGTTGTAACGTCGTGCTTGCTATTGATAGAACGCGGACCGAGCTCGAGCTATGTCCACTTCTTCTTCTAGAGCATCCAGATCATCCTGCCGATCGAGCTCGGCTTCATTTTCTTCGTACATGTGCACTCTAGGCGCGTCATGGATAAGGTCACATGGGAGAACTGCTTCCGCACCGTAAACCATAAAAAATGGTGTGTATTCGGTTGAACGATTAGGAGTAGTGCGCAGCCCCCATAGTACGGAATCGAGTTCCTCGACCGAATGGCAGTCTGATTGTTCAAGGGATCGAACTAGGCAGGGCTTAATGCCACTCATAATGAGTCTGTTGGCTTGTTCGACCTGTCCGTTGGTCTGTGGGTGGTACACCGAGGCGTAATCGAGTAATTATGCTGTGGTGAAGTAGATACCATTATCGGTAATTATGCTGTGGGGGACAACATAACGGTGTACGACATCGGATAAGAAGTTGACGACTGGTCCGGATTCTGCCGAAGTGACGGGTCTTGCCTCGATCCACTTGGTGAATTTGTCAACCATGACCAATAGGTACTTCTTTTTGTTTGTCCCCCCTTTAAGTGGCCCGACCATGTCGAGACCCCAGACCATAAAAGGCCATGTGATCGGTATCGTTCGAAGAGCTGTGGGGGGCATGTGGCTTTGCTTTGCGAACAGCTGGCATCCGACGCAATGTTGGACTAATGTCCGGGCGTCTTCACGGGCGGTAGGTGATACGTCTCCAACGTATCTATAATTTTTGATTGTTCCATGCTGTTATATTATCATTCTTGGATGTTTTACAATCATTTTATAGCAACTTTATATCATTTTTTGGGACTAACCTATTGACATAGTGCCTAGTGCCAGTTGCTGTTTTTTGCTTGTTTCTTACTTCGCAGGAAATCAATACCAAACGGAGTCCAAACGGAGCGAAACTTTTTGGTGATTTTTTCTGGACCAGAGGACACAAGTTGGGCCAAGAAAGTACCCGAGGGAGGCTCCGAGGGAGCACAACCCACCAGGGCGCGTCTGGGGGCCCAGGCGCGTCCAGGTGGGTTGTGCCCACCTCGGCCGCCTCCCGCACCGCCTCTTTGCTCTATACATACCCGAATATTCCAGAAACCCTAGGTGAGTCGACGAAAATCAATTCCAGCCACCACTAATTCCAGAAACCATAGATCCAATCTAGACACCATCACGGAGGGGTTCATCATCCTCATTGGTGCCTCTCCGATGATGCGTGAGTAGTTCATTGTAGACCTACGGGTCCGTAGTTAGTAGCTAGATGGCTTCCTCTCTCTCTCTTTTGATTCTCAATACAATGGTCTCTTGGAGATCTATTTGATGTAATTCTTTTTGTGGTGTGTTTGTTGGGATCCGATGAACTTTGAGTTTATGATCATATCTATGTTTTTATCCATGAAAGTTATTTGAGTCTTTTGATCTCTTATATGCAAGATTACTTATAGCCTCCTATTTCTTCTTCGAATCTTTGTTTAGTTAGGCCAACTAGATCAATTTTTCTTGCCATGGGAAGAGGTGCATTGTGATGGGTTCGATCTTACGGTGCTTGATCCTAGTGACAGAAGGGGAACTGACACGTATGTATCGTTGCTATTAAGGATAACAAGATGGGGTCTATTTCTACATAAATAGATCTTGTCTATATCATGTCATCGTTCTTATTGCATTACTCCGTTTGTCCATGAACTAATACACTAGATGCATGTTGGATAGCGGTCGATGTGTGGAGTAATAGTAGTACATGCAGGCAGGAGTAGGTCTACTAATCTTGGATGTGATGCCTATATAATGATCATTGCCCGAATATCATCATAATTATTTGAAGTTCTATCAATTGCCCAACAGTAATTTGTTTACCCACCGTATGCTATTTTTTTTAGAGAAGCCACTAGTGAAATCTATGGCCCCCCGGTCTATTTTCTCATCATATATTTTCAGATCTATTTTGCTATTTGCCTTTTTATTTATTTGCCACTTTCATTTTTAGATCTATATTTCTAAAAACCCAAAAATATTTTTCTGCACTTTATTTTATTTACGATCTATTTATCCAATCTACTACAATTTATCTCCCGTCAACTTGCCAATTTCTGGTGCCGTTACCCGAAAGGGATTGACAACCCCTTTAACACGTCGGGTTGCAAGTATTTGTTCTTTGTGTGCAGGTGCTGTTTACATAGTGTTGCTTGGTTCTCCTACTAGTTCGATAACCTTGGTCTCATCACTGAGGGAAATACCTACCGTTGTTGTGCTGCATCATCCCTTCCTCTTTGGGGAAATACTGACGTAGTTCAAGCCAACATCAAAAGGAATTTCTTGCACCGTTGCTGGGGAGGATCAAGTCAAGATAGTCCCCCGTCCACGTGCCATTTCTAGCGCCGTTACCGGGGAGACATCATCAACATCTACCAGGTTCCTAATCACAAATCTCATCTCCTTGCAATTTACATTATTTGCCATTTGCCTCTCATTTTCATCTCCCCCACTTCACAAAAATTTGCCATTTTATTCGCCCTCTTTTTCGTTCGCCGTTTTCTCGTCAGATCTGTTTTTGAGTGCAATCTTGTTGCGTAGTCACGATGACTCAAGAGAACACCAAGTTGTGTGATTTCTCCAATACCAACAACAATGATTTTATTAGCACTCTGATTGCTCCTCCCGCCACTAGTGCGGAGTCTTGTGATATTAATGCCGCTTTGTTGAATCTTGTTATGAAAGATCAATTTTCCGGTACTCCTAGTGAGGATGCCGCATCCCATCTTAACACATTCGTGGAATTATGAGATATGCAAAAGAAAAAAGATGTGGACAATGATATTGTGAAGTTGAAATTATTCCCGTTTTCTTTGCGAGATCGGGCAAAAATTTGGTTTTCTTCTTTGCCTCGCAATAGTATCGATTCTTGGGATAAGTGCAAAGATGCTTTTATTACTAAGTATTTTCCGCCCGCGAAAATTATTTCCCTTAATACGCAAATCATGAATTTGAAGCAACTTGAGCATGAACATGTCGCGTAATCTTGGGAAAGAATGAAATTGATGCTAAGAAATTGTCCTACTCATGTTTTAAATCTTTGGATAATCATACAAAAAATTTATGCGGGATTGAATTTTGTTTCTAGAAATCTTTTAGACTCAGCCGCGGGTGGTACTTTTATGGAAAGTACTTTGGGTGAAGCTACTAAATTGCTAGACAATATTATGGCAAATTATTCACAATGGCATACCGAAAAAGCTCCTACTAGTAAAAAAGTTAATTCGGTTGAAGAAATTTCTTCTTTGAATGAAAAAGTTGATGCTCTTATGAAATTGGTTGTTAATAAAAGTGCCCCTGTTTATTTTAATGATGTGCCTTTGTCTACCTTGATTGTGCAAAATAGTGATGCCGTAGATGTGAATTTTATCTCTCGAAACAACTTCAATAACAATGCTTATAGAGGTAATTTTAATCCTAGGCCTTTTCCTAGTAATTCCTCTAATAATTATGGTAATTTCTATGGTAATCCTTCTTATAATAATAATAGGAACACCTCTGATCTTGAGAATAATATTAAATAATTTATCAATACTCAAAAGGTTTTTAATGCTACGATAGAAAAAAAGCTGAATAGGATTGATGATATGTCTAGGAGTATTGATAGAATTTCTCATGATGTAGAAAATCTCAAGATGAAAATTTTTGTGCCTAAGGTTGAGGAATCAAATAAAGCTTTATATGTTTCTATGGATGAAAGTAAGAAAAGAACCGCTATGCTTAGAGCTAAAAGAGAATTTCTAGAAAAAGTGTTTTCTAGTGATTGCTTTCATAAAAGTGATGAAGATCTTAAAATGGTTGGTGTTTCTTCTATTGATTCCTTGTTTAGTAAAATTAAGATTGATAATAAAGGGACTGGAGAAGAGTCAAAGTTAGCTAGAAGGCGTCCCGATAATTTGGAGGGTGAAAATCTTGTTGAGAAAATTGATAAAAGTGGGTTTGGAGAGGTCAAAACTTTAACTAGTGATGTGCCAACTCTTTTGGATTACAAAGACTTTAATTATGATAATTGCTCTTTGATTGATTGTATTTCTTTGTTGCAATCCAAGATAAATTCACCCCATGCCTATGAACAAAATAAAGCTTTTACTAAACATATTGTTGATGCCATGATGAAAGCTCTAGAAGAAAAGTTGGAATTAGAGGTCTCAATTCCTAGAAAATTACATGATGAATGGGAACCTACTATGAAAGTCAAGATTAAAAATTATGAGTGTTTTTCTTTGTGTGATTTGGGTGCTAATGTTTCTACAATTCCGAAATCTTTATGTGATGTGCTTGGTCTTACCGATATTGAAGAATGTTCTTTAAATTTGCACTTGGCGGATTCTACTATTAAAAAGCCTATGGGAAGAATTAATGATGTTCTTATTCTAGCAAATAGGAATTATTTGCCATTAGATTTTATTGTTCTTGATATTGATTGCAATCCATCTTGTCCAATTATTCTTGGTAGACCGTTTTTGCGCACTAAAGGTGCCGTGATTGATATGAAAGAAGGGAACATCAAATTCCAATTTCCTTTGAGAAAGGGTATGTTACACTTCCCTAGAACAAGAATTAAGCCACCATATGAATCAATCATGAGGGCATCTTATGGATCTAGAAACAAAGATGACAATACTTACTTCTTTGCATTATGCCTAGCTAGGGGCATAAAACGATAGCTCTTGTTGGGAGGCAACGCAATGAATAAAATTTATTTTCGTCTTTTTCTTTCTGTTCTTGAGTGTTTGCACAATTATTCTACTGTTATGATTGTGTTTTTTGTGTTTTAATTAGTGTTTGTGCCAAGTAAAGCCTTTAGGATAGCTTTGGTGATAGTTGATTTGATCTTGTTGGAAAACAGAAACGTTTGCGTCCAGTAAAACAATTTTGAAAATTCACAGAAGCGACGAAAAATTCTGAATTGTTTACACAAGATTGATATAAAAATTGTCTCTGTTTTCCTAATTTTTCAGAATTTTTGGAGTTACAGAAGTATGAGAACAATTCGCATCTTTACAGACTGTTCTGTTTTCGACAGATTCTATTTTCTCTGCATTGTGTGCTTATTTTGATGAATCTGTGGTTTGTATTGGAGGTTATAAGCCATGGTAAAGTTAGAATACAGGAGATATAATGCAACAACAAAATTTGGATGGGTTTTCTATAGTACTTAAAGTAAAGATTGGTTTTCTTATACTAACGGATCTCATGAAGGTTTTGTTTAGTTTTGTGTGATTGAAGTTTTCAAGTTTTGGGTGAGATTACGATGGATGAAGGAATAAGGAGTAAGAAGAGCCTAAGCTTGGGGATGCCCCATGGCACCCCAAGCCATTATCCAAATAGAAGCAAGCAACTAAGCTTGGGGATACCCGAGTGGCATCCCCTCTTTCTTCTAACGACCATCGGTATTTTACTTGGAGCTATATTTTTATTCGTCACATATCATGAGTTTTGCTTGGAGCGTCTTGTATGATATGAGTCTTTGCTTGTTTTGATTTTTATTTTTTTGTCATGAATCCTTGCTGGACACACCTATTTGAGAGAGCCAAAATTATGCTATGACTTGTTAGAAATGCTCTCATGCTTCACTTAGATTTATTTGAGAGTTAGTAAATTTTTTTTAGAAATTCTCTCTTGCTTCACTTAAATTATTTTGAGATAAGAAAATTTTATGCTCATGTTTCTTCACTTAGATTTGTTTGAGCTATCAAAAGCAACAAATGAAATTAGTCCCAAAGTGATAGATATTCAAGAGGGATATAATAAAAACTTTCATGAAGATCATTGGACAAAATAAACTTGATTCCTTGTAATAGTTTTCGATATGTTGATATAATATGTGAGTCATGTTGATGAGTAATTATGCTTTAGTAAGAATATTGGTGTTAAGGTTTGTGATTCCCTATGCAAGCACGAAAGTCAATAGTTATGCAATGAAATTACATCCTACTTGTGGTGCATTATTCGGTGTTAGTTATGCTTAATGCTCGCTTATGAGATTTTTCGTTTCTTGGTTGGATGCTTCTCAATCTTTTGCTAGCCTTCATTTGCACTAAGTATGATTACTACTTGTGCATCCAAAATCCTTAAACCAGTTTTGCCATATGAGTCCACTATACCTACCTATATGCGGTATTTCCGTGCCGTTCTAAGCAAATTTGTATGTGCCATCTCTAATTTCAAAATAAATTTCTCTTTTGTGTGCTCGTACCGCTCATGAAACGGTTGGGGGTGGTTGATATTTTTCCATGCTAGATGTGTTATTCTCAAGATGAGTGTTTATTCACTTGTCATTGCACGAGAGTACGGCAAATGTATTAGGGATAACCAGTCCTGAAATGAAAAATGAATTTACTTTATGATGTCAAATAATAATTCCTTAGAAAGTGTTGGTATGGATGGCACCCGTGGATTCGGTTAGCCGTGGAATCTGAAAGTATGGTGGAAAAAGGAATAAACTTTATTTTCTGTTTGGGAACCGCCCATGATATATCTAACATGGAAAGTATTGGGAACTACTCGATCGTTTTCGTTGACAGGAAAAGCATGCCACCCAAAATGTTTTATCTCTACTTTTTTTGCTTTGAGCTCTGGCACCTCTACAAATCCCTACTTCCCTCTGCGAAGGGCCTTTCTTTTACTTTATGTAATTTTTATTTTATTTTGAGTCTCCATCTTCTCTTATAAAGCACCAACTAAGGGGCACTATGATCGTACTTGAGCATTCGGTGTAGCTAATATGCGAGTGTGTTTCATGAATGGATCAATGATTGAGCATAATGGGCTAGGGATAACTTGCTTTAGTGTTGATATTTTGAAAGACATGGTTGCTTGTTGATATGCTTGAGTATTGAAATCTTCATGTCAAAACTATACTATTGCTTTGAATCATATAAAAGTCCAAATGTCCATGCTACAAAGAAAAGAATATGTGATGAACATGTTAGGCAGCATTCCACATCAAAAATTTTGTTTTTATCATTTACCTACTCGAGGACGAGCAGGAATTAAGCTTGAGGATGCTGATACGTCTCCAACGTATCTATAATTTTTTATTGTTCCATGATGTTATATTATCATTCTTGGATGTTTTACAATAATTTTATAGCAACTTTATATCATTTTTCGCACTAACCTATTGACATAGTGCCCAGTGCCAGTTGCTGTTTTTTGCTTGTTTTTTACTTCGCAGGAAATCAATACCAAACGGAATCCAAATGCAGCGAAACTTTTTGGTGATTTTTTCTGGACTAGAAGACACAAGTTGGGCCACAAAAGTACCTGAGGGGGCTCCGAGGGGAGCCCAACCCACCAGGACGTGCCTGGGGGCCCAGGCGCGCCCAGGTGGGTTGTGCCCACCTCGGCCGCCTCCCGCACCGCCTCTTTGCTCTATAAACACCCCAATATTCCAAAAACCCTAGGTGAGTCGACGAAAATCGATTCCAGCCGCCGCAAGTTCCAGAAACCACAGATCCAGTCTAGACACCATCACGGAGGGGTTTATCATCCTCATTGGTGCCTCTCCGATGATGCGTGAGTAGTTCATTGTAGACCTACGGGTTCGTAGTTAGTAGCTAGATGGCTTCCTCTCTCTCTTTTGATTCTCAATACAATGGTATTTTGGAGATCTATTTGATGTAATTCTTTTTGTTGTGTGTTTGTTGGGATCCGATGAACTTTGAGTTTATGATCAGATCTATGTTTTTATCCATGAAAGTTATTTGAGTCTTTTGATCTCTTATATGCAGGATTACTTATAGCCTTGTATTTCTTCTTCGAATCTTTGGTTTAGTTAGGCCAACTAGATCGATTTTTCTTGCCATGGGAAGAGGTGCTTTGTGTTGGGTTCGATCTTACGGTCCTTGATCCCAGTGACAGAAGGGGAACCGACACGTATGTATCGTTGCTATTAAGGATAACAAGATGGTGTCTATTTCTCCATAAATAGATCTCGTCTACATCATGTCATCATTCTTATTGCATTACTCCGTTTCTCCATGAACTTAATACACTAGATGCATGCTGGATAGCTGTCGATGTGTGGAGTAATAGTAGTAGATGCAGGCAGGAGCAGGTCTACTAATCTTGGACGTGATGCCAATATAATGATCATTGCCTGGATATCGTCATAATTATTTGAAGTTCTATCAATTGCCCAACAGTAATTTGTTTACCCACCGTATGCTATTTTTCTCGAGAGAAGCCACTAGTGAAATCTACGGCCCTCGGGTCCATTTTCTCATCATATATTTTTAGATATATTTTGCTATTTGCCTTTTTATTTATTTGCCACTTTTATTTTAAGATCTATATTTCTAAAAACCCAAAAATATTTTGTTACACTTTATTTTATTCGTGATCTATTTATCCAATCTACTACAATTTATCTCCCGTCAACTTGCCAATTTCTGGTGCCGTTACCCAAAAGGGATTGACAACCCCTTTAACACGTCGGGTTGCAAGTATTTGTTCTTTGTGTGCAGGTGCTGTTTACGTAGTGTTGCTTGGTTCTCCTACTGATTCGATAACCTTGGTCTCATCACTAAGGGAAATACCTACTGTTGCTGTGCTGCATCATCCCTTCCTCTTTGGGTAAATACCGACGTAGTTCAAGCCAACATCAGTAGGCCAGAAAAACCCTGCTCAAAAAGCCTTGCTCACCAAAGCCCAAGATGACGCGTGGTGTCCGCCCATGCCCGCGTGTATCTCTGCCAAGAGCTGCTGCCCCTTTTCTTCGGAGATGCACCTTTTGTAAAACTCATGTGGTACTCTTCTTATAGAGTTCACCCTCATGGACCTTGTATGCTTTAGAGCGCCGAATTATGCGTCGTGCTTCGGTTTGATCCTCCGGAAGCTGATGTTGTGTGAGGTAGGCTAGCAGGGGTTCTGTCCAGGGTGGGATTACGGCCATGACTTCGTGTGCGGAAGGTGTTTCCTCGAGTGCGCAGCCGTCGATGACATGATTGTCTTGTTCATTTGCGGGCGAGGTATTGTGAGCGGGCACATTGGATAATGCACCGGTGATGTCGTCCTGCCACACCATGGAGGGCTTCAAGAGCCGCTCGAGGAAGGTGTTTTTTGGAACGAGGTCTCGCTTGGCACCCGTGCGGGCGAGGACGTCGGCTGCTTGATTGTTGTCTCTAGCGACATGGTTAAATTCTAGGCCCTCGAATTGGGCTGATATCCGGAGGACCGCGTTTCTATACGTGGCCATCTTGGGGTCTTTGGCGTTGAATTCACCGTTGACTTGAGAGATGGCCAGGTTTGAATCTCCCTTTACCTCGAGGCACTACACGCCCATTGATGTAGCCATACGAAGACCATGTAGTAGTGCTTCGTACTCGGCTGCGTTGTGGAGTCCGTGTACATTATTTGGAGGACATACCGAATAGTGTCACCTGTGGGGGAGATTAGGATGACCCCAGGCCCCAGTCCGGCTAACATCTTTGAGCCGTCGAAATACATTGTCCAGTGTGAGTATGTTGAGTACTCCCGGCGTAGTTCGGCCTCGGTCCATTCGGCTATGAAATCGGCGAGCACCTGAGATTTAATGGCTCGGTGTGGCTTGTATGTTATCCCGAAGGGGAGGAGCTCCATGGCCCATTTGGCGATGCGGCCCGTGGCGTCCCTGTTATTGATTATGTCATTCAAGGGAACCTCTGATGCTACTAACCGAACATTCTTGAAACTAGTGTCGTAGCTTTCTGGATGCCATGAAAACCGTGTAAGCTATCTTTTGATAGTGTGGGTATCGTGATTTGCATGGCGTAAGCACCTCGGACACGTAGTAGACCGGCTTCTGGACTTGGAACACGTGGCCCTCGGACTCCCGCTCCATGACGAGCATCACGCTGACCACCTGATTGGTGGCTGAAATGTATAGTAGCATGGGTTCGCCGATGCCGGGTGCGGCCAAGATAGGGTTGCCGGCGAGGAGTGTTTTAATCTTCTCGAGTGCCATGGTTGCTTCATCTGTCCACTGGAAGTTCTTGGTCTTTTTGAGCAGCTTGTAGAGTGGCAATGCCTTTTCTCCGAGGCGAGATATGAAGCGGCTCAAGGCGGCCACGCATCCTGCTAGCTTCTGTACATGCTTGAGCACTATTGGTATTGCGAGCTGAGACAATGCTCTAATTTTGGCCGGATTGGCTTCGATTCCTCTATGGGAAACGATGAATCCGAGTAGCTTTCCGGTAGGGACCCCGAAGATGCATTTCTCCGGGTTGAGCCGTATGTCGTAGGCCCGCAGGTTGTCGAAGGTTTGGCGTAGGTCGTCTATCAGTTGGTCGATATGTTTGGTTTTGACAACCATGTCATCCATGTATGCCTCTACTGTCCTGCCTATTTGGTTTTCGAGGCATGTTTGAATCATGCGTTGGTATGTGGCTCCTGCGTTTTTTAGCCCGAACGACATGGTGTTGAAGCAGAAAGGCCCGTAAGGGGTGATGAATGCGGTTGCTGCCTGATCGGACTCCTTCATCTTAATCTGATGGTATCCGGAGTATGCGTCAAGGAAGCATAACGAGTTGTGTCCGGTGATGGCATCGATGATCTGGTCTATCTTTGGAAGGGCGAATGGATCCTTAGGGCAGGCCTTGTTGAGGTCTTTAAAGTCGACACATAGCTGCTAGGACTTATCCTTCTTGGGTACCATAACCAGATTTGCTAACCACTCGGGGTGCTTGATCTTGCGGATGAATCCGGCCTCTAGCAATTTTGCAAGTTCTTCGCCCATGGCCTGCCGTTTGGATTCAGAAAATCGGCGCAGGGTTTGTTTCACTGGCTTGAAGCCTTTTAAAATGTTGAGGTTGTGCTCTGCTAGCCTGCGTGGGATTCCTGGCATATCTGATGGGTGCCAGGCGAATATTTCCCAGTTTTCACGGTGGAATGTCCTTAGCGCCTTGTCGACTGCGGGGTCCAGCTGTGCTCCTATGGATGCCGTTTTGTTGGGATCTGTTGGGTGCACTTGAAATTTTACTATTTCATCTGCTGGTTTGAATGATGTGGGTTTTTGTCTTTTACTGAGAACCACATCACCCCTGTCGACTGTAGTGCGTAGCGCTGTCAACTCTTTGGCCACGAGGGCTTCGGATATTGCCTCTAGGGCGAGGGATGCTGTCTTGTTTTCGGCTCGCAAGGCTTTGCTTGGGTCGCTTTTAAGCGAGATTACCCCGTTGTGCCCTGGCATCTTGAGTTTCATATACCCGTAATGTGGTATGGCCTGAAATCTTGAGAATGCCTCACGTCCTAGAAGGGCGTGGTATCCGCTACAGAAGGGCACAACGTGAAATAATAAAGGTTCGGATCTGTAGTTATCGGGTGTGCCGAACACGATGTCCAGGGTTACGCGTCCCGAGAAGTGTGCCTCCCTACCGGGTATTATACCTCAGAATGTGGTATGACTGTGTTTGATGTGAGACCTGTTGAACTGCATCTTGTCTAGAGTATCCTTATAAATGAGGTTGAGGCCGCTGCCTCTGTCCATCAGCACTTTAATCAGTCGGAAACCGTCGACAATGGGGTCGAGGACCAGTGCGGCCGGTGTGTGGTTGTTAAGGGGGCCTGGCTCGTCCTTCTCGTTGAAGGTGATAGGCGTGGCAGCCCATGGCTGTGCGGTTCTCACTTGATATATTTGGTTGAGCTCTTGAAGAGCCTTTTTTCTTTTATTGTTTGAAGCGAACGTCTCGTATACCGTAAGGACATGGTGGTCCTGCGGTGAAGCCGAGGACTGCTTGTCTGGGGGTGTAAGGCCCAAGATTGGCTCGCCATATTTGGCCACTTGTCTTACCACCCAACAGGCTCGAAGTCTATTGGTTGGGTTTGCGTCTAGCAAGACCGAGTGTATTGGGCATGGTTTATCCAGTAACTCGTCTAACACCGATCTGGGCCTAGATTTCTTTTCGTTAGGCTCGCGATCCGGCGACCGATTTGTGTAAGCTCGTTTAAAGCGAGGCTTTCCGTGATGCGCGGTGGGCGGTGGCCCCATGTTCATCTGTTGCGCCCTCCACGTGTTCTCCATGGCGCAATATTTGCGTACCATGTCTAATAGTTCGGTGAAGCTTTGAATTTGGCGACGCGCGAGGGTGTTTAAGAGGCCCTCATCCCTGTAGTTAAACTAGAAGGCTTTAATTATTTCTTTGTCACAGCAAGGTGCCATCCTGTTCTTCACCAGGAGAAATCTAGCCCAATAATGATGGACTGTCTCGTTTGGCAGTTGTTTGACATACATGAGGTCCCATATGTCTAGGTTTCCCGAATCCGGAGAGTATTCCGTGTGGTGGGTAGGTGGGAAAATTTCGAGAATTCCTTCCTGTAGCGGACCCGGACTATCCTTGATGGGTGGTTGAGTGTCGGTGCAACAGACCCTGGGTCCATTGCACAGACTGTGCACAGGCCAGAGACAAGATTACAAGACCAAGATCAGACCAAACAAGGAGGATCAATTCCTTTGAAGGATCCAAGTGCAGGTCGAGAAGGCAAGGTGAGTCGAAGGAACAAGGCATCGCTAAGGGAAGGACCTACCTTGCCGGGCAGGCGAGCCTGGCAGGGTTGGGTTTTGCCCTGGAAGCAAGCTCCCAGATCATCCCGGGAGGCCTGCCGGGGCTGGCGGAGGCAAGCCACTCCACCGCTCCACCTCACAAGCAACGCAAGTCATTAATCAGAGCAGTGACGAGCTCCAAGGTGACTAAGTGGCTGCTTTCCTCCACATGGCAGCCACTTCCTACAACAAACACCTCCATATGACACCCGTCCTGAGACGTGTCAAGCGAGCAGGCGCGAAGCTGGCAAAACAGCCCGGCAGGGCCTGCCGGGCGAGCTTTCATGTGACACTGAGCGGTGCATTTAATGTGCTCTGTCAGCCTGCAGAGTTAGATATGATAGCACTGTTAGCTATCTAATCAGTAAGCAAACACTGATTTGCCACTTTGGTGACCCCTTAATCTATAAAAGGAGGCCCATGGCGACCGTAGAAAGGGTTGAACCCTGGCATATCCATACGCGCGTAGCCACTCTCGCCCCCAGAGCGACCTTGCCGGGCGAGTGTGCTACGTTCACCACCATTATCCACCATCAATCCACCAAAGCAGGAGTAGGGTTTTACGCCTCACGGCGGCCCGAACCTGGGTAAAGACTGCCCGTGTGATCTCTGCCGTGCTGCGCGACGCTTCTCCGCTCTTTGTGCAACGTGCCCATCCCCCCGCCGAACCAAAAGGGGCTCATGGCCCCATAGGTGGCCGTGGTTTCCCACGACATCTTTGGCGCGCCAGGTAGGGGGATCACTTGCGCGAAACCGAGAGCGTACGACGGCGTCATCTTCATCGACATTTTCGTCGTCGACGGCGTCATCGACTATGGCGCCCAAGAGGAAGCCCGGAGCTGCAAATCACCCGTCCACCTCGAAGGCTCCGCCATCCGCGACCGCCGAAGTCACAGGGAATGCGGGGGCTCGCAACGGTGTGGATGCTGCGGAGGACGTGGTCGGTGCAGGCAGCGCCGTCACCACCTCCCCCACGGCCGAAGCCGGAACGGGAGGTACCGGGGAAGGACAGCATCAGGAACATCCCGACGGCCATGCTCCATGAGGTACGGATGGAGGGATCATTCTGCCTGAACCCCTTCTCCTTGCAAACGGGCCCAGTCGCAGTGATGACGCTTGTTCTGGGGCGAATCGCAACCCTCCGGCCACCCCCGCTGCGGGCGCGACCGCAGGGCACGCGTCAACCCCGAGGCGGGCTGACCCAGTTACTGTGCCCAATGGAGTCGCTAGCCCTCAGGCACCTCCGCCGTGTCACCATGCCGTCCAAACGGCTGGTTCGCACCAGCAAGGGCGCGACGCAGTCGCCACCGGCAACGTCAGGAGCCGGGCAACACTACGATCTACATCGTCATCACCTATGCCAAGCACTGCCTCAGAGGCCATGGCGCGAGCCCAACTGCTGTTGAGATTTCCACCGGCGGCAGACCAGATGGATGAGTGGCGAGCCACCATCCAAAGTTTGATTGGTTTTGCCGAGGCGGAAGGATCACAGCGGGCCGGACCACCATGGCCTTCCCAGGCAGCAACGACGGCTCCTGCGGGAGGGGCCACCCTCACGGTGCAATCCCCACCACGGCAAGCCGCCCGGGAGCCGCAAAACCAAGCACCCCATGACGTCTCGATAGCCTCATCAGACCCTCGAGCGCGTCAAGGCCGACGGCGTGCCCCGGAGGGCAGGCGAAGGGAAGGCGCGCACGTCATCAATGAGCGGCGCCGTGACAACCCCCGCTGGTCCAATGGGTGTGATGGCCCCGACGTCGACGAACCCACGCTCGGCGATGGCGGGTGCCTGCCTTTCAAGGATGGGTGCCCTGCTTTCACCCGTGAGCTGCGGCAAGTCCGTTGGCCGTCCACTCGCACGTTCAAGCCAGAGATACCCGAGAAGTATGATGGGAGACTAAACCCGGCAGAGTTCTTGAGCATCTACACCATCGCTGTTCAAGCTGCCGGGGGAAAGATGAGAAGGTGTTCGCCAACTACATCCCTTTGGCCCTCAAATCAAATGTGAGGTCTTGGTTGATGCACCTGCCGAAGAACTCCATTTCGACCTGGGCTGACCTGTGCCATGAGTTCATTGGTGCCTTCACGGGCAGCCATCAAGAACCAGAGCGGCCCAGGGACCTGCAGCTTCTCCAGCAGAAAGAAGGAGAAACTCTACGGAAGTACTTGCAGAGATTCAGTCAAGTCCACAGAAATATTCCAGATATCCACCCAGCTGCCGTGATAGTTGCCTTCCAATCCAACGTGCGCAACCGCAGGATACGTTCCAAGATGAACGTTCGGTTGCCCAAGACCGTGAAGGAGCTCTACACTTTGGTGGACAAGTGTGCTCGGGTGGAGGAGGGGAGGAAACTTCCCGGAGAGGAAGATTGCGTCGACATCGACTCAGAAGATGACAACGAAACCATCAGTAAGAAGAAGAAGAACAAGAAGCACAAGAAGAAGCACAAGGATAAGACAGTGATGCCTATTGAGGGGTCGGGCACGCCTAGTACCGGCAAGAAGGCCAAGGCTGAAGCCCCCGGCAAGGAAGCTACCGCATGCGCTGACTGCTGGGAGGTGGCGGCTGCCGAGAAAGCTGGGAAAAGTGATGTTCCGTACTGTAAGATTCATCGGACCAAGGGCCATGATCTCCAGGAGTGTCATCAGGTTGAGCAGCTCGTCAAGAGGCAGAAGGCTGAGTATGAGAAGCACGATAAGGAAAAAGGTCAGAATGGCACTGGCGGGAAGAGACGGGGTGGTGAAGCAAATCGCCCTGGCAAGGCTCCTCGGAACCAAGGGAAACCCGCCAAGGGCCAAGAGAAGGAGGATTGCAGTAATGAGAGTGATGGAGGGAATGAAGAGGAAACGAGCGAGCAGGAGTTCCAGAAAGCCACTGACGCCCTGTGCATTGACGGGGGTGCATCTTTGCACTCCTCTCACCGCCAACTTAAATAGTGGGCGCGTGAAGTCAATGCCGTGGAGCCAGCGGCAGATTCTCGGAAGCCGCTCAAGTGGTCACGCACGCCCATCATCTTTGATGAAGATGACCACCCCGACCGCATTACTGCGGTAGGGTGCTTGCCGTTGTTGGTCTCACCGACAATTCGCAACCTCAAGGTCACAAAGATGCTGGTTGACGGCGGGGCCGGGTTGAATCTGATTTCCCCAAAGGTTATCAGCAAACTCTAGATAGTAGTGGAAGAACTTAAGGCCACAGGCATGTTTCAAGGAGTCAATCCCGGCAGGAGCCGTCCTAAGGGAAAGGTTAGGTTGCCAGTGACATTTGGAGGGGAGTTGAACTACTGGACTGAGAAAGTTGTGTTTGATGTGGTTGACCTCCCTTGCCGTACAACGGGATCCTTGGGCGCCCGGCCCTGGCCAAATTCATGGGAGCATCCCACTATGCCTACAACACCTTGAAGATGCCAGGGCCGATGGGCGTCATTTCTGTTCCGTCGAGCAAGAAAGACGCAATTATTTGCGTGGATAAGATGTACCGGGATGTGGTCGCGGCAAAGGTCGTGGGAGCCACAGTTCCCGCCAAGGACAAGCATAGCAGAGGCACTAGCAAGGTATCCGGGAAGCGTACCTCTGTGGAATGTGCCGCGCCCATTGATGACATGCTAGAGAGTTCCAATAGCAAGAGATCCAAGGCTGCTCCACCCAAAGTGAAAAAGGTCACGGTAGGGCTGGCTGGCGCTAATGGTACTTTCACTATCAGCGCCACCCTTGATGACAAATAGGAAAGCTCGCTCATTGCCTTCCTACGGGCGAATATCGATGTGTTTGCATGGCAACCATCTGATATCCCCGGTGTTCCCAGGGAGGTAATCGAGCACCACCTTGCTGTCTGCCCACATGCCCGGCCCGTCAAGCAAAAGATTCGGAAGCAAGCCTTAGAGCGGCAGCAGTTTATTACCGAGGAAATCAAGAAACTTGAAGCAGCTGGTTTGGTCAGAGGAGTACTACATCCAACATGGTTAGCAAACCCAGTGGTTGTGCGCAAGGCTAATGGAAAATGGAGGCTTTGCATATATTTCACGGATCTGAACAAGGAATGCCCAAAGGACCCATTTCCCTTGTCGCGCATCGACCAGATCGTGGATTCTACTTAAGGATGTGAGTTGCTCTCTTTTCTGGATGCATACTCTGGATACCATCTGATTTTTATGTCCAAGGAAGATGAAGAAAAGACCTCATTCATCACCCCATGTGGCACATACTGCTTTGTGCGCATGCCTTTCGAGTTGAAGAGTGCCGGGTCCACTTTTGCAAGAGTAGTCCAGATTGGCTTTGAACCACAGTTGCACAGGAACATTGAAGCCTATATGGATGATATTGTGGTCAAGACCAAGGATAGATCAACCCTCATCTAGGATTTAGAAGAGACATTTGCTAATCTGCACAAGATCAACTTGAAACTGAATCCAGAGAAGTGCGTGTTTGGCGTTCCCTCTGGCAAGCTACTTGGTTTCTTTGTGTCCCACCATGGGATAGAGGCCAACCCCGATAAGATCAAGGCTATTGAGCAGATACAGGCACCCAAGATAGTTAAGGATGTGAGGCGTTTGACAGGATGCGTTGCCACGCTTAGCAGATTCATCTCCAAGTCTGCCTAGCGCGCCTTGCCGTTCTTCAAGATTTTGAAGAGGGAAGGACCCATAAAGTGGACCCCGGAAGCAGATGCAGCACTGCAGGATTTGAAGGCCTACTTGTCTTCTGTGCCTACTTTGGTCGCACCCAAACCACAAGAGTCGTTGCTGCTATATCTGGCAGCAACTAATCAAGTGATGAGTTCGGCCCTAGTAGCGCAGCGGGAAGTAGAAGAAGCAGCCACCTTAGCAAGTGTCCCACCCGGGGAAGAGGAAGAGAGCGGCCTGTCAAGGCCAGATACGGATCAGGACAAAGAGGAGCACAGCAGCGGAAACAACCCCAAGGACACAGCAAGGAAGAAGGTGGTGCAGTGCCCAGTATACTTCGTCAGCTCCCTGATTGCAGGGGGCTAGATCCAGGTATTCTGGCGTGCAAAAATTGATCTTTGGCCTTGTCACGGCCTCAAGGAAACTGCGCCACTACTTCCAAGCCCATGAGATCACGGTTGTCACCCGCTTCCCATTGCAAAGGATACTTCAAAACCCAGAGGCCACCGGCAGGATAATGAAGTGGGCATTGGAGTTATCCAGCTTTGGCCTGAAGTTTGAAAGCACATCAACAATCCAGAGCAGGGCGTTGGCAGAGTTTATTGCTGAATGGATGCCAACCCCTGATGAAGAAGTACAGGAAACAGTTATCCCCGGCAAGGAAGCGCCCCAAGAATGGATCATGTATTTCGATGGTGCCTTCTCCCTACAAGGTGTAGTGGCTGGCGTGCTTCTCGTGGCTCCCACTGGAGAGCACCTGAGGAACGTCGTCTAGATGCACTTTCCCCGGGAGGAGGCGACCAACAATACAGCAGAATATGAAGGGCTTCTTGCCAGGCTCAGGATTGCTACAGAGTTGGGAATCAAGAAGCTGATCATTCGAGGAGATTCACAACTGGTGGTGAGACAAGTCAACAAGGATTACCAAAGCCCATTGATAGAGGCATACGTCGAGGAAGTGAGAAGATTGGAGGAGCGCTTTGACGGGTTGCAAACAGAGCACGTACCCCGTGCGGAAAACAGCATTGCAGATCACCTGCCAAAGTGCGCTGCGCAGAAGCTTCCTGTGGAACTAGGAACTTTTGTTCTACATCTTACTCAGCCCTCCGTATCCCCAACAACAATGGCCCGAAAGAGGAGGAAATTGGACTCCGGTAAGCCTCTCCCGGTAGAGCATTTCGGGGCTCCTGGCAGGGACCCTACCAGGAACAACTCCCATTCGATTGCCGGGCTGCACCCTCCTGCCGGGCCACTGGTCCCTGCAGTCAAGGGATGCGTCCCCATGAATGAGGAGGTGCCACTAGTCCTTGTTGCCGAGCCTCAGGCTCCAACTTGGGCAAGGCACATAGTCCATTTCCTCCAAACCGGAGAACTTCCCAAAGAGCAAGAAGAAGCTGAAAGAGTTGCCCAGAGGGCCAGTATGTATCAGTTTGTCGATGACACACTATACAGAAGAAGGCCCAACAGTGTGAAATTAAAGTGCATTTGCTGGGAAGGAGGAACTGCTGGCAGAGATACACAAAGGCATGTGTGGCTCCCACATTGGATCAAGGGCTTTGGTTGGGAAAGCATTCTGGCAAGGATTCTATTGGCCCACAGCCCTCCAAGATGCGGTTGAGCTTGTCACCAAGTGTGAAGCCTATCAGTTCCATTCCAAAAATATCCATCTGCCTGCCCAAGCACTACAGACAATCCCTTTGTCATGGCCGTTTTTGGTCTGGGGGCTCGATATCCTCGGCCCTTTCCCCTGAGCTGCTGGGGGCTTCGAATTCTTGTTCGTTGCAATCGACAAGTATACAAAGTGGCCGGAAGTAGATGCCGTGAGAAAGGTGACTGCTCAGTTAGCTATCAAGTTCTTGAAAGGGTTGGTGTGCCGCTTCGGGGTCCCTGCCCGGATCATCATCGACGATGACACCCAGTTCACGAGCCGCGCCTTCATGCAATATGTTCATGCCCTCGGAAGCAAGATCTCATTTGCCTCTGTCGCACATCCGGGCAGGGGACTCAAGACAAGCTAAGAGGGCGAATGCTGAAGTGCTGCGGGGACTCAAGACAAGAACGTTTGATAAGCTGCGGAAGCACGGCAGACAATGGATCAATGAGCTGCCGGTGGTTCTTTGGTGCCTCAGAACGACACCAAACCGAGCTACCGGGCAGACTCCCTTCTCCCTAGTCTATGGGGCAGAAGCAGTTATCCCCACAGAACTCATTTACGGGTCACCTCGAGTGCTTGCCTACGATGAAGTAGCGCAGGAACATCACATGCGTGACGATGCCGTGCTTCTCAAGGAGAACCAGCTCTGGGCTGCTATGCGTGCTGCACGCTATTAGCAAGCCCTGCGTCACTATCATAGCCGCAGGGTTGATGCCCGGTATTTTGAGGAAGGCGACCTTGTCCTTAGGTGCATTCAGTCCGCCAAGGGTACAAACAAGCTGTCGCCAAAGTGGGAAGGCCCTTACCGGGTAGTACGAGTCACCAGACCTGGCGCAGTCCGTCTGGGGACCGGAGATGGCATTCAATTGCAAAACTCATGGAATATTGAGCATCTCCGCAAGTTCTACCCATAAGGCGCGGCTGTCGGGCCCTGCCCGGCAGCCACCCTTTTGTATAGGCCTTGCCTTAGCTGCATGTAACCCCTTGTACAAAGCCAGGCGCACACCCTGAGCAACAGAGAAATAAATGAAGTGCTGGGGGCCCCCGACAAGTTGCATGCATGCATAAGCATATCATAAGCATCGCATGATTCATGTAGATAGGTTGCATGATCATGTAGATAGCTTGCATCTGGCATCATCTTCATTTGCATAAACTACAGGCTCCTACCGTAGACTTAGTCCTGGGAAGAGGATGCGAAGACAAGCCAGCACTGCGGTCTCCGGCAAGCCAAACATATAAGTTCCATCTCTTATCCATACATGTTTTGTGAGTAGGACGTGTGCATATGAAAACCTCGCTGCCTCGGAAACAAAGGTGCTCCCATCTACTGACACGAACGCTGCTTCCGTCAGGATGGTCGTAGTGGCCTTTGGCTGAAAGGGGTTGGCAGGGGGCTGGTCTCTCCCAGTGGGTTCTGCGCCCAGCAGGCTCAGCCTCACGGCAGCAGTCCTATGGGGTGCCGGCAAGATAGCTTACCGGGATCCACTTGTTTACATGAAAGTATGGAGGCGTTTCACCTCTGCATGGATATCGTACATGCACAAGTACCCGGCAAAGCTTATCTTTTTCATTAATATGCTGATCAACAAGTACAAATCTCACGGAACATAAACATGGATACGAGAGATTACATTATTTGAACTGAAATTTGGCAAGTGCCTACAGATTTAAGATTAAAAAAAGATAAGTGCCCCGTAATGCCCTTTCTTGTCCCTCTCCTCCTAGGCACGGCGGTAGAAGGCGAAGAGGGCAAAAGGAGTGCCTGGGCAGAAGCTCAGCCTGACCCTGTCGGGCTCTAGGAGAGGTTGCCCGGCGGGGGCAGGAGGGCGTGGGCGAAGACGACGATGGAGAGCATGGTGGAGGCGACCCGTCGACCACCACCACCAAGGCCAGCAGAACACGACAGGGCTAATGGAGCTGCAGCCCGAGAGGAAGCCTGCCGGGGTCCAGCTGGAGGATTGCTGGAGGAGCCAGGGGGCACCGTCACCACCTCTGCACCCAACTTCCCGGCAAACCACCTTGCCGGGGAGAAAACGCAGGTGCAGATGACGGTGCTGCCGCCTGATGAAGATGGTGCGGGCGACGTTCAGCCAGAGTCAGAGTCGTCGCCCTCCCGGTCGCTGCCGTCATCATCGCCGTCACTGTCCTCCTCGTCGCTTTCGCTTGAGGAGGAGCTTTCGTTGTCGGTCGAGCTCTCCGCGCAGCACCCTAAGCGAGCTCCCGAGCGCCCAAAGACCTTGACGAAAAGAAGGCCGCTCTCCATTAATTTAAACTGGAGAACGTGCCCCTCCGACAAGCTATGGGCTCGAGCAAAGGTCTTCCAGCCGTGGCGGAGGTACATAACATGAGGAGCAGGGAGGTCAACATCCACCTGCATGCCACCATTCCCACAGCCCCTCATGTGCAACCTCAGTGCACGCGGCTATTCGAGCTCCATTACCCTTGCAAATGGAGTGGGGAGGCGGAGGTGGCCGTGCGGAGGCTTATACAGCCTGATGACAAACTCCAAGGGTTGATCTCCGACGTGGCCTTCCATCAGGGGAGGAGCGTCCGGTACGGCGCAATTGAGGCGCCGCCCCGGCCTCCTCGGCCGCGCACACCGCGACGACCTAGGCCGTGCCCCCTTCCTCCTCCTCTCACAGCGGGTTCCGCCCCCACATCATCGAGAGAAGTGGGGAGACGCTGTTGAGCAGAAGTTCTCGTCGCCACCACCGGAGTACCACCACGCCCTCACCCCCTCACCATGGCAAGCAAGGGAAGCTTTGAGGAAAGGGAGAGGGAAGGTGTGTGAGCAGACACACTACTCCTACCCCCTTTTATAGGAGAACGAGGCAGGGGGCTGGCCTCTCATCCAGCAGGCGACCGCCTTGCTCCTCCAATGTGGTTCCCCTGTGCCTCCAACGGCTCAGGGAATCAGAGCCACCCCTCTACACCACTCGGCGACGCCTGGCTTTCTGCCATGGCGCCCGTTCCCGTGCCCTCCGCGTCCAACACCTACCCTGCGCAATGCATGCGGTACACGTGGCGGAGGTGCCTCGGGGCAGGAGGGAAGTGGGATGGCAGTTTCTTACCCCATGATCATGGGGCATGGGCTGACCGCAGATCGTGGTTCAGTTTCTCCCCTAAAAGTTTCACACGACACGCGGAAAAACCAGAAACTGACCCAATCTCAGGTTAATGAAGAAACAAAGAAGATCTCAAAGGGCGGAGCCGTCCTTACATTTCTTCCTGTGCACTGGTTAGGGCTTACCCCGACGACACCCAGTGGCGTGTTCGTGCCAGGCCCGAGGGCTCCTGTCGGTGCAACAAACCCTGGGTCCACTGCACAGACTGTGCATAGGCCAGAGACAAGATTATAAGACCAAGATCAGACCAAACAAGGAGGATCAATTCCTTTGAAGTATCCAAGTGCAGGTCGAGAAGGCCAAGGTGAGCTAGAGGAACAAGGCATCGCTAAGGGAAGGACCTACCTTGCCGGGCAGGCGAGCCTGGCAGGGTTGGGTTTTGCCCCGGAAGCAAGCTCCCAGATCGTCCCGGCAGGCCTGCCAGGGCTGGCGGAAGCAAGCCACTCCATCGCTCCACCTCACAAGCAATGCAAGTCATTAATTAGAGCAGTGTCGAGCTCCAAGGTGACTAAGTGGCTGCTTTCCGCCACATGGCAGCCACTTCCTACAGCAAACACCTCCATATGACACCCGTCCTGAGACGTGTCAAGCGAGCAGGCGCGAAGCTGGCAAAACAGCCCGGCAGGGCCTGCCGGGCGAGCTATGATGTGACACTGAGCAGCGCATTTAATGCCTCTGTCAGCCTGCAGAGTTAGATATGATAGCACTGTTAGCTATCTAATCAGTACGCAAAGACTGATTTGCCACTGTGGTGACCCCTTAATCTATAAAAGGAGGCCCATGGCAACCGTAGAAAGGGTTGAACCCTGGCATATCCATACGCGCGTAGCCACTCTCGCCCCCAGAGCGACCTTGCCGGGCGAGTGTGCTACGTTCACCACCATTATCCACCATCAATCCACCAAAGCAGGAGTAGGGTTTTACGCCTCATGGCGTCCCGAACCTGGGTAAAGACTGCCCATGTGATCTTTGCCGTGATGCGCGACGCTTCTCCGCTCGTTGTGCAACGTCTCCCATCCCCCCGCCGAACCAAAAGGGGCTCATGACCCCATAGGTGGCCGTGGTTTCCCACGACATTGAGTCATGTCTGGTTCTGATCATGTAGGGCTCGGATCCGGACTAGTGTGCGGCTGGATCGGCTCGAGGCTGGATCTAGCATTGGAGCTCGAGTTCGGACGTACATCTGAGCTGGCGTCTGACTCCGAGCTGGAGTTTCGAGTGTACACCGTTCTTAGCTTGCAAGGCTGTAGCCCGTCCTGGGCCTCATCGACCGTGGCGATGAGGTGTGTGACCGGTGGGGTGTTGATTTCTCGGTCGTCGGGTTTAAGCCCGATCCGATCGTAGGCCGTGGGCCTGATGACAGAGATTCTGCTCGGAAAAGACTCGCCAAGTGGTCTGCCGGCTGGGCACATGGGGGTGCCGGACACTCTGGCGATTCGGCGGGAGATCTTTTGGGCGGTTTGTCGGAGTCGGGCTTCAGGGCCTGACTCTAAGACATGCCATATTTTTGTGAGTCTGCTGGTCCTAGGGTCGATGCCCCTGAACCAATGAACCCTTCAACGGGGGTGAAGCCTTTGATCTGGTCGAGGCGACTAGTGTGATCGGCGCAGACTAACATGCCGCCGAAGACGAGGAGATGACCAGGGGCGGGGAGGACCTCGGCGCGGGTGTGGTCTCCAACGATCGGTTGAGCCATCGATTCCTTTGGCGATCCCCCAGTGGAACTCTCAATGAAAGCACCAATGTCGGTGTCAAAACCGGTAGATCTCGTGGTAGGGGGTCCCGAGCTGTGGATCTAGGATCGATGGGGAACAAGGGACGACGAACACAGTGTTTACCCAGGTTCGGGCTATCTCGAAGAGGTAATACCCTACGTCCTACTTGATTGTATTGGATGTATAATGTGGTTTACAGAGTAGATCTACCTCGAGATCAGCATGAGCTAAACCCTAAGGAGATGAGGTGATGAATGTAGCTCTAGCCCTAAAGACTAAAAACCCTTGGTTTATATAGACACCGGTAGGGTTAGGGTTACCAAAGATAGATTACGATAAGGGATTAAAGAGATCCTGCGCCTTCTTGACTTGGAGGGCACACCACGGCTTCATAGATCTCCTGTCATTATACGGCTCCACCAGTCCGGCCCATGTACAATGGGCTGTCGCCCCGAGGACCCCTTAGTCCATAACTCCCTCAACCACCATTTGGTCGTTTGTCTCTATATTGGCACATTGATGGACTATTTTATATGATGCATGCAAATCTGCAATCATTTATACATATTGCACATGATTGGCCAGTACTGCCTTATTTTCCATTCTCTCGCTAGCCTTTACATACTACTTTGCCAAATTAAAGCTACATTTGTTTTACTCTATGCAGACCATGGGTTGTATCTCAGGACAACAAGCAATGACACATTTTCATTGGACTGAAAAACTTAATTTCTCGACAAGCACATTTGTTGGCCGAACTGGTTATTCTGGATACTGTAAGTACTACTCCTTAGTTGGTCAATACATCTACATGGGAGAAATAAGTCCGTTGAATGTTATTAGTACTTGCCTTGGAGCGTGTTATGGTGGGGCTACATTCTTTTTTTATATTAATTCCTGGAGAGGCAAAGATAATTTAATTTTCTTTGATCTAATATATTATGAGTTTTTAATATAATTCTGAATCACGTAAGTATTTTGTTTGCTTGCCATTGGCTTCGTGTGCTTTCCCTTTTGCTTTTCCTATAACAAGTGCACAACAAGTCTCTATAGAAAGGCAAAAGAATTTGAGTGTGTGACGATTTTTGAATGAATATTGCCCCCTTTTGTTGGTGTCGGACGATCTATTCTCTATATCTTATCATGATCTGCCAAGATGACAATTGTTGTTTTATGTTGGCGTGGCAGCAGTAGTGCATCCCTCTAATGATTCTCCAAGAGTTATCATGCATGCTTTTCAGTTCAGCCGGCTTGATGGTGATGGGCATCCAGATCCTCAACATAGAGGAGTGGGAGCCCATCACCTCCGGTTTGATCACGTTCAAATATTTTGTGATCATGTGAACATCATGTGCTATTTTTATCTCCCGTTGCAACGCACGGGCATGTTTGCTAGTTCATTATAAAAGTGGATTCAGATATTTGAACAAGAGATCATAGTGTTCTAAACTGACGCATGCATGAATATAATGGTGATATGCATGGTGTGGTTATGAACATGTTATACTGCATATAATATATATATAACATTTATTTGAATTTGTGATAATGTGTGGCTTTTGCATCTCACGGCTAAATACTTGTCATAATGTAGGGGTTGGAGCACTATACTTTGTGTGATAAACACAGTGTACATATGACACATGGTCTAGATTATGAAGATCTAGCTAGTACATCAAATGTACTATTATTTGGAATCAACATCAAGTGTATTCAAAATTTTGAATTCGAGTTCATATAGTACACATAGTTCATATCTAACTCTATAGTAATCATGTGGTGTGTTTTTAAGATAATATACAAATGATGGTTTAACTTGGCAACAATCATGATTATAGATTCTTATTCAAATAGAGAAATGAATTCAAATTTAGTTCGAATTGCAGCGGTAGTATAGACATTTGGAATGCACTAAAATGTTTGTATGAGTAGGTTACATGCATTATAAAGCCAGCGAAAAAATTTAATTGGACATAACATGGATTCATAGTTTTGAATAGCATTTGTACAGTAAAACGCGACAAGACTCTCTCTTTGTGTGGTGGGAATAGTTTTATTATTTTTGTTTTTTCGTTGAGGGAAGTGCGGATTGATTTGGTACATACATTATTACACGTTAGGCTTGTCCCGAAATTTCAACCCGCGCCTTGTTATCCCGAAAATTCAGATATCGCTTTGTCTCTTTGTGCTCAGAAAACTCGCAACTTCACACCCTCGCCTTGCTATCCCGAAATTATAACATGCGTGAAAACTCCCTCCAGCTGCCAAATCCGTGACACACGAAATCCCCGTTCTAACCCTGAGCCAAAAGGGCCGCCAGTTCATATCGGTGGGCGTACTTTTGTAACACACCCTACATTTTCGACAAGTGCGTCCCTTAGTCATGGTTCCCCCCTCCCATCACCTCATTTTCGCCATTCGAAATCCCAGACAGCCATAACCTCTCTGCTCCAGCCGCGAAACCCCACCCTCCTTTGTCCGCCACCCCACTGCTGCCCCGGCGGAGCCTCTTCCTCGACGACGTCGTCCACCACGACAGCTCGATGTCCCTCATCCACCGCCCTGGATGAGGATCCATCGTCGATCTCGTCGTCCCGCCGGTTCTGCCGCCCTGTCCTCCACCTCCAAGAAGCTGCTTCGAGGATCGCCTCGTCTATCGCGGCTGATCCATCCCCATAACACCTCCTTAACCTGCTCCACCAGAACTGCAGGATCCTCACCGACTCCTCGGATGAAGCTGAGGCCTAATTAGCACCACCAAAGAGGTTCTATAGTAATCGCTGCATTTTCTTCTTGATTCGATCTCACGGTGCTGCCGGCGCTCGGTCCCGAGCCGCCAAGGCGCGGCTCCATCTACAGCGGCGTCGCCGACTACTTCCTCCATGGCGTCACTACCTCGGCGGCGACATCCACATCAGTAGGAGCTGCTGCTGCTGCTCTGCCTCTCGCTGGCCCTGCTGCTGCTGGTTCGGCTCTCGCTCGCGCTACTGCTCTGCTCTTGCTCTCAGTCCCCTACCTGTTCTGATCTTGCTCTTGGTCGCGCTGCTGCTCTTGCTTGCACTGCTGCTCTACTCTTGCTCATGTTGCTGCTGCATGAGTAGCAGCTCCGGCTCTCGCACGAGCTCCTACTGCTGCTACCCGAGATGCTGCTACATGACCAGCTGCCCCAGCTCTCGCAAGTGGTGCTGCTCTGGGCACTGCTACTGCTGCAGGACCAGCTGCCCCGGCTGCTCTCTGGTAGTACATTCCCTGCCGGAGCGGCTACCGATTTAGATCACTGCTACTCTACCACTAGTGCTCGAGCGGCCAAAACTATTAGTGCACTGCTTTTCTGCTACTAGTGCATTCAGTTTCGACTGTAAAATTCAGTTTCGACAGTAAAATTCAGTTTCGACAGTTAAGTTCAGAGATGAGCGGCTGATGTATTTTACATCTAGCACTTTGTGGTTATGTATTTTACATCATCTATTGGAGATGTTATTAGAATTCCACTCAGGTTAACGTTGTCTCTCTTGTCCTGCTTCAGCCTCGCCGTCGTACAACTCACCAGGGCTGCTCCAACGAGGAAACCCTCCAACACAGCGGAGCAGTACCCTCGGCTCCATCTCCAAATGCCTAAGATCTTCTTCCCCTCCTCCGGCAGCCACATCAGCTGCAGCATCCTCAGCGACCAACCCAATGATGCTGAGATCGACATGGCTTCGCCAAAGAGGTTGTACACTTGTTGCATCGCTTTTTTACTCTACATGTTATATATATATTGTCCATTGAGCACGTGTAGTAACGTGAAATACGATTAGTTTCTCCTACTACGGAGTATATGACAAGCAGTGAGCTACCAGGCAACTTAGCTATCCGTGATGGACTCTCTCGAAAGCCATCATTATTTATTTCTGCGCATTTGAGCTATGCATTTGTAGATGGGTCTGGGCGTTGAGCTAGTAGGGCAGTGGCCTGGGTCCAAAGTAGTAGAAGTAGCACAAAAACATTTTTGGAGTGTAGGCTTTTGCCTGTTCAAGCCTGCCTACTAGAATTGCCAGTGCTTGAAAGGAAAAGTGAAGGAAAAACATAGGAATTGGAAAGTTTCCTATGGTACTACTATTCATGCATTTGGTTCAAATGAATGGAGCAAAGGAAAACTGTAGGATTTGTTCCTTTAGTGTCTCCTTCAAAGAAAAACAGTAGGATTTTTAATATCCACTTGGCCTCCTTTTCAAATTCCTATTCATGAAGCACAAGACTAAGAGATAGTAGCATAATAGAATTATAACTGTACATTTTCTTGCGGTTTGACTTAATTTCACCATGCTTCTTTGCATTCCTGTGATCTTCCAATTCTTGTGAACCAAACACCCAAATTGACAGAAATCATGTGTTTTTAAATTATCTGTTTTGCACATGCATTCCTATCCTATTCTTGTGTATTTCCTATCCCTGCATTGTTAGAATCCTCCAATTCAAACAAGCCCTTACAGAATTACTTCTGTTACAAATATGTGTCAAAGAAAATCATGTGTGGTTTGTGCCGCTCCTACTACGCTGTCGTCCACCCTAGCTCACATGCTCCAACGACTGAAGGGTTCACCACAGCAAGGATCCACCTTCCATACTGTCTTTCACCATGTCAGATCTTCTTCCCCGCCACCGGCAGCCACGACAACTGCATTACCATCATCAACTGAGGAGATGACTTTGAGGACTACACGGGTCCGCAAGAGAGGTCGCACTTTTTTGTGTCTGCTTGCGTTATGCATTGCTTAATATGACATGCTACTTTATCGTCCTGTTCATCGATTAGACTCCGAGTCAGGTCCAAACTAATGCTCAAACTTGAGTTTTTAAATGGTTGTGGGGTACATATTGGGGCAGCAATCAATAGTATTTGTCTACTATCTGGTTAATCTTGGGTGTCTACTATGAGTTTCATGTTGGGTGGGAAACAAACATTAAAGGAGCCATTATCTATTTTTTTTAACTGAAGCTATTATCTGCCTGCTATCATTGGTTTTGGGGTCTATCCACAGGTTGTTACCATCACTCTGGATTTGTGCATGAACTCCTTACATAATCTCACTATGTTTTATTCCTATGCATGTCAGTTATTGTACACAATGGTACTGAACATGTAGAGCAAAAGAGACGAGCCTTGCGTGGCAATAAAATTTCATGCAGATGTCGCTCCATGGTGGGTGAAAAAGCAACCCCCCTCCCCACATTCCATACTGTAATCAAGAGGAAGATAACTGTTTAGAGGGGGATCCAGAGGGAGCAGACCACTCCTATTTACCACCTGAGGTCTTTTGCTCTAAGTTGGCATGCTGATGTTGGTCATATCATGCATATGGCGTCTTGCATTGCTTACTTTATACATCAAATATGTCACCTGCTTAGTTTAGACATGCTTTGTGTGAATGCCATCTGTTTATTCTATATCATATATGTGAATTATGCAATGCCATCTGGTTTAGCCAGGCATCATATATGTGAATTTTGCTGTGCCATCCTGGTTAGCCAGTCATCTTATATGTGAATTATATCATGCCATCCTTTTTTATTACGTATTAAATTTGTCTACAATGTTAGTACATTCAATTACTCTTCCTGTGCATCAGCCATTCAACACGGTCATGGAAAAATCTAGAGTGAAAACAATGTCTTCAGAGCAGACAATGCTATCTGACGAAGCGCATGTCTCGCTGGTTACGACTAGGTCCTTAGAAAAGGATTCAGAGATAGATGACTAGTCCTATTCCCCCCCCCCCTCCGAGGTGCATGCTCTAACTTGGCAGGGCTATATTGCTCATATCATGCATATGGTGGCTTGCATTGCTATGTCATTTGCTTAGTTTAGACATGGTTTGTGTGAATACCACCTGTTTAGTGTCTAATTACCGTATATGTGAATTATGCAATGCCATCTTGTTGCAAGACATTATATATGTGAATTATGCAATGCTATCTTGTTGCAAGGCATTATATATGTGAATTATGCAATGCCATGTTGTTTAGCCAAGCATCATATATGTGAATTATATCATGCCATCCTTTTTTTGTATTACGTATTTCATTTGTCGACAATGTTTGTATATTCAACTACTCTTCCTGTGCATCAGCCATTTGAATTGGTGATGGAAAAATCTGGAGTGAAAACAAGGTCTCCAGGGTAGACAATGCTACCTGCTGAAGCATATATCTTGCTGGTTACAGATAGCTCCTCAGAGGAGGATTCAGACACAAATGACCAGTCTTATTTCCCCCCTAAGGTGTATGTTCAAACTTGGCAGGGATATATTAATCATATCATGCATATGTTGTCTTACAATGCTTAGTTTTTACATCATATACACAATATTGAATGCCATCTACTTAGTTTGCACATCATATATGCGATTGCCCTCTGCTTACTTGCTTAGTATATAAATCATATATTTGAATTATATCATGCCATGATGTTTACATAGACAGCATGTATCTGAATTATGGCATGCGAACCCATTTTCTAAAGACATAATATAGTTATATCATCTCATCCTGTTTACATAGTAATCATATTTTTGAATTATATCATTCTATCCATGAATTATATCGTGCCATCATGTTTCCATCGACGGCATGTATGTGAATTATGGCATGCCAACCACTTTAATAGACACATCGTATAGTTATATCATGTTATCCTGTTTACATATTCATCATATTTTGCATTATGTCATTCTATCCTGTTTAGTTAGCCATCATATATGTGAAATTGTGTCACGCTATCCTGTTTAGTTAGCCATCATATATGTGAAATTGTGTCATGCTATCCTGTTTGGTTTGACAACATAAATGTGAATTATTTCATGCCCTGTTTTATTCCCTACTATCCATTGCACATGTCTATCATACAATGTATGTACATTCAATTACTTTTCTTATTTATTAGCCATTTGAATTGGAGGGGGTGATGGCAGTATCTATGGGAGTAAAAACACGGTCTTCAGAAAAGATAGTGCTACCCGTCGATGTAGATACAACCATGGTTGTACTTGCCCATGAACCAGCCCCACCACACATAACCCAAGCTCATGCAGATTATACCCCTACCCAATTGGACAGAGAACTAGCTACACCCCTTCTAACCCCAACCCCAGTAGATAGTAACCCGGTTCCAGTTGACACAGCACCATCTCCACCACAGAGCACCCAAACACGAGCAGTTAGTAAGGCAACTGCAGTGCCCAAAGCATGAGGACCACCACTCCAAACCCCAAGTCAACGCTTAAAGCAGAAGAAGAATTGTTCTCAAGTCAGGTTCCGTAGCTATGGTTCATACTCCTTTGCTCTTGCATCACTGTATTTACTCATACGAACTAATTTCAAATTTCAAGGATGCAATTGAAACTCCAATGGTGCAACATGTATGTTTTAAACTTGTTTCTTTATCTGGTTTGCTATTGTAACTTGCTCTATGTTGATTTCAGTTTCAATTGAATAAACAGTTACGTTCTCATGTCATGCACATTACAAGTGTTGTTAGTGCTGTGTAGTTTCCCACACTTATATTCTGTCTATGCTGCTTTGTCTTAAACAGATATGATTCGAACTGTTTCTATCTTGATTTGGCAACATAAACTAGAATGATATAGACCATACAATGACCATAGTACATAGATATATGTTTGTTTCATGCTGTTATCCTATCCACCTTACTACTGAATTGGTTTACCAAAATGAGTTTCATATACAACATGGTAAACCTGTGATGTGTCTCCTTGTTTCTCTTTTACAATGCGGACACAATATTCGAGAAGAGTACCCTGTTATGCAATGGTAAAGGAACTAATGGAGAAAAGGTTCAAGATAGTGAGACATCCATGTTGGTCTACAAGAAAGCTGATAAAAACTATCTTGAAGACAGTGAGACAACCCCAAAGTACTGTCTTGAGTTACTGGCCACTACTGCTGGCACAAACTCTTCGAACTCGCTGCCTGAATCAGTTTGGCTTCTTGATTCTCAAATTCAAGTTGAAAGACATCGATCAGATGTGCTGCAACACAAAGCCGAAGGACTGAGGAAGTCCCTGCAGAATTCAGATGCATACTTTCCGGTGCAACAGCAAGCGCTAGAGGATTTAAGCGCCAAACAAGAGAAAGCTAATAAGCTTGCTAAGCTTCTTGCCAGCATGGTGGATACCCAGGATATTGTTTCTTGAGCTATTCTGGAGTGGTTTCAGTTCTGGACTTGTTTTGCTCCGGCGTTTATTTGCACTGGTCGCCAACTTTGACAACTAGTGTATGTAATATGCTGCTTTGTTCCCCATATTTGCACTGGTGGCGAACTTTGATGCCCAGTGGATGTAATATGTGTAATAGCTGTCATAACCTAGCGTAAGTTGCTTGCTTATTTATTTCCTTGTTGTCTTGTTTATTTGTTTGCTTGTAGTCAGTGCAGTTCTTTTTCTGCAGTTTGCTAGTGGCCGCAATAACCTAATTTTTAAAACTATGCCACAATAACCATGGGCAACATACGGACCATTGTAACCATGGTCCTGCTATCTGCTGTAGTGACCATGGGCCTCCTACGGGCCTTCTACTGGACGTCGAATCAATGGTCCTTCTATGGGTCATATGATCGATTGGCCAAACATGGGTTGTACTATTCATGGACCAATAACGGACCGCAATATGGGCTGTAACCGGGCTAGAGTGGGAACCGTCGATTTATGGGCCGACCATAATGGGCCTTTAATAGGCCAATGAGTATAACGGGCTTAATTCTATCTATAGGCATAACAGGTCGTTAATGGGCCGTATTTGACGATGCTATGAAAACGGACCAACGGATTAACGGGCCACAAACGGGCTAACTTTAACCACGGGCTGAATTTGGCCCAGAAGCGGAACATGCCAGTAACGGACTTTAGTAATCAAATGCTGCAAATGAGTCCAAGAATAAATGGGCCCTTAGAAGGCCGAAAGATAACACGGGCTAGAAACAACCCAATGGAATAATGGGCCATTAATGGGTATAAAGCGATATACTGTTCATTATGGGCCAGTTTCACCACGGGCCGTTAATGGGCCAAGACAAAGGGCCTCATATGGGCCAAAAGATGTCATGGGCCATACATGGGTCGGAAGATGTCATGGGCCATACGTGGGCCGGAAGTTTCAATGGGCTGGAATCCTATTGGACGGCTCAGATGACGCTACTGGGCCTAATTCGGGTAGGCCATAACGGGTCATGAGTTAGCAGGCTGTAAATGGGCTATATGCGAACAGGCTGTTAACAGGCTTTCTGTGGGCAGGGCCGCTACCTTTTGACCAAGTCAAATGGGCCGGCCTTTTGACCTGAATGGGCTACCGTTGGGCCGAGCCACGTGTCAACGTATCATAGGCGCGTCCCGTCCATTTGCTAGATGACATCTGTGCCAACGCTAAGCTGACACGTGGATTCTCCGGCGAATCAGAATTTTACACATGGAAAATCCCCATTGGTCCAGGCTGTTTACGGGTTATCGGATCCAAACCGGAACCCGATAGCTTAACAACGACCTATTACGATGGATGCCACGTGTCTGTTACCCTTGACAAAAACACTTCCATGACGCGCCATTTATCGTCATGAAAGTGAACACTTCCATGATGGAACACTTCTACGACAGCACAGGTATGACTATCTTGATTCTATCATAAAATTCTCATGGATGTACATGCATAACAGAAAACGTGACCTACTGTGACAAACACGTATCATCACGGAAGTGTATTTTTTTGTAGTGTCTCATGGCCTCAAGGAAGCTGCACCACTACTTTCAAGCACATCAGATCACTGTCGTCACTCGCTTTCCAATGCAAATGATCTTGAGAAATCCAGATGCAACCGGCAGGATTGTTGAGTGGGCATTGGAACTATCAAGCTTTGATCTTAAGTTTGAAAGTACTTCAAGTATTCAGAGCAGAGACTTGGCAGAGTTCATTGCAGAATGGATGCCAACGCCAGACGAAGAAATTCCAGAAACCTCTCTTCCCTACAAGGAAACAACTAAGGATTGGATCATGTACTTTGACAGAGCTTTTTCGCTACAAGGCATTGGTGCTAGAGTGCTTCTTTTCGCACCAACTGGAGAGCACCTCAAGTATGTAGTTCAAATGCATTTCCCTAGGGAGCAAGCGATGAACAACACTGCTAAGTACAAAGGACTGCTTGCCAGTCTTAGGATCACAGTGGACCTTGGAATCAGAAAGCTCATTGTCAGGGACGACTCGCAGTTGGTTGTGAAGCAAGTTAACAATGACTATCAGAGTCCATTGACGGAAGCTTATGCAGATAAAGTGAGGAAACTGGAAGAGCACTTTGACGGATTACAAATAGAGCACTTACCTGGTGCAGAGAATAGCATAGCTGATGATCTATCAAAGTGTGCCACACTCAAGCTACCTGTGGAACCAGGGACTTTTGTGCTCCACTTGAATCAACCATCTGTGACACCGTCAACTGGACAGAACAAGAGAAGAAAGTTGAACACCGGAAGTACTTTCCTACCGAGCTCCCAGAAGCTGCCAGCAAGGGTGTTGCCAGGAAGAACGACAAGCTTGCAGGTGAGCAGCAAGCTCCGGCAGGAGTTCAAGTCCTCGCCGTCAAAGTTAGCGCTCCCGTGGGTGAACATATGCCTTTAGTCCTTGTCGTCGAGCCACAAGCTCCAGCATGGGCATAGCAGATCATCATGTTCCTTCAAACAGGAGAACTTCCCAAAGACAAAGAGGAAGCTAAAAGAGTAGCCCGTCCGTCTAGTACATATTAGTTCGTGGGAAACGATCTATACAAAAAGAGACCAAATGGGGTGAAATTGAAGTGTATTTACCGGGAAGATGGAAAGAAGCTATTGGTAGAGAAACATGGAGGCATATGTGGTTCACACATAGGATCAAGGGCTCTTATCGGCAAAGCTTTCCAACAAGGCTTCTTTTGGCTCACTGTCCTCCAGGATGCAACTAAGCTAGTAACCAAGTGTGAAGCATGCCCAGTTTCGTTTGAAGCAATCACATCAGCCAGCTTAAGCTCTTCAGAGAATCCCTCTCTCCTGGCCCTTCTCGGTCTGGGGGCTCGACATACTGGGGCCCTTCCCTCGCGTTGTCGATGGCATTGAGTACTTGTATGTTGCAATCGACAAGTTCACAAAGTGACCAGAAGTAGAACCAATGAGGATGGTGATAGCACAGTCAGCCACCAAGTTCTTCAAGGGACTTGTTTGCTATTTTGGAGTCCCCAACGGTATCATCACCAACAACAGCACATAGTTCACAAGCTGCGCCTTCATGCAGTACATCCAAGACCTCGGCAGCAAGATTTTCTTTGCATTAGTTGCTCATCCAAGGAACAACGACTAGGCAGAAAGGGAAAATGCTGAAGTGCTGGAGGCCTCAAGATAAGAACTTTTGACAAGCTACACAAGTGTGGGAGACGCTCGATTGATGAATTGTCGGCGGTTCTTTGGTCACTCAAAATGACACCAAATCGAGCTACTGGCCAGACTCCCTTCTCCCTAGTTTATGGTGCAGAAGCAGTGCTCCCCATGGAACTCATGTATGAATCACCTAAAGTGCTTGCTTATGATGAGCTTGAGCAAGAGAATGTGCGCCAAGATGATGCCACACTCCTTGAGGAAGATATTCTTCGGGCTGCTGTACGTGCGGCACATTGCCAGCAAGCTTTGCGCCGATACCATAGCCGCAAAGTTCATGCCCGGAGCCTTGAGGAAGGCGACCTTGTTCTTTGACGGATCCAGTCCGCCAAGAATTCCAACAAGTTGATGCCAAAGTGGGAAGGCCCTTATCCAGAAGTACGAGTCACTAGGCCTGGCGCAGTCCTCCTAGAGACCGAAGATGGCACTCCTCTGCATAACTCATGTAACATTGAGCATCTTCGTAAATTCTATCCGTAAGGCGCGACTTGTCGGGCTGCCCAGCAACCACCTTTTGTACGACTCTGCCGACAAGGCATGTAATCCTTTGTACAAAGCCAGGTGTAGACCCTGTGCATAGTGAAATAAAGCTAACTTTTTCGCAACTCTTGTCAATTCACATGTTGAAATATATGTGCTTGTATGTGATGTTGTGTTACATTTTCCTTGTATGGATGTTAGCGAACCGTCAAGGTTCCATATCTCTACTTTCTCTTCTTTCTTTTTCTAAAAAAGGACAGAAGGTTGCCTCGCGTGCATGTTTGCCGGGGGGAGTGATGGTATGGACACCGACAAGTGACGTTCAAGTAAATATTCCACGACAAGAAGTACAACAAAGAAAAGTTAAGTTGAGAAAGTTTCAAACAAATTCTTTGTTGTAGAGATACTTTTCATTGAACGTTTTTGGGTTTTGTATGGAAAACCTGCACATGAAGGAACCTTGTCGTGATCGAATTGTGCTCTAATTTTGTTTTGAGTCCGCTCAACAACTTAAGTAGCTCCATTGAGACTGTCAAGATACCTTGCCGGCAGCGGCATTTCCAGTAGGCTGCTAAGGACTCGTTCCTCTGGCACTCGCGGCAAATGTGCGCACTGGCATGTCTCCGAACAGCTTAGGGTACAAAACATGCAAGAACAAAACTGAACAGGGGAAAATGGCATACATTCAAAAAAACAACCAGTTTATATTACATCAATAACTTGTCGCAGTTCTAACTTAAGATAAATGTTGTCTTTAACATGGACTACTGGTGGCAAGACGACAAGGCGCGACGACTAATCCCTGCACTGGCCTTCAACCCTCTTCACTTCACTCACCTTGTCAACAATGGGCCTGACGGCCTCCTCAATTGCCTTGGTGTCAGCATTCTTCGGCAAGGTTGCAAGGATGTTGATGAAGTTGATGTCTGGGTTCCGATAGCCAACCTTGACGAGCACCTTGAAAAGGACAGCTTGGTAGAGTTTTCGGGCTTCTGCGGCAAGGGAGGCGGATCAGTTGGCTTGGATCTGTTTGAGGGCGTCGATAACACTCTCGAAGAACATGGTCAGCCTGGCACTGGTGCTCACCCTGTCATTGGCGGAGTAACTGAAGTTCTGCAGACCCATGCTAGACAGTTGTGCAGTAAGTTTTTGAGCTGTGTCGACAAGGCGCTTGGTCAAGATCTTCATGCCTTTCTCAAAATCATTATAAGTACTAGCGGCGCTGGCGAGCAGATCCTTCTCGTTCCGAAGATCCTTGAGCAAGCCCTTCCCGTGAGCTCTGCTCTCTTCAAGGTTCTTCTCATGCGTCTCCACCTTCAGATTGAGATCGGCAATGACCTCATTGGCTTTGGAGAGATCTTGGGTCTTGGTAGAAATTGAAGTTTGCATCTCCGCCAAGTCATAGAGAATCTTGTCTATATTAGCCTTGAGCATCAGGAGTTCCTTATTGCTGGCCTCAAGATCTGCCTCCAGCTTCGTAACCTTGCCCTCTAGTTCTTTCTTGGTGGTTTCTATAGTTTTAGTAGCATCGACAGCCTCCTTGAGCTTGCTGGCATGATCTACAGATTGGGCTTCAAGTTCTTCCTTGTGCTTCTGTTCCAGCTCCTGTGTTCGCCGTGTGACAAGACTTTCAACTTCCTCATCCTTGTTGTGAAGCTTGGCGGTGAGTAATGCCTCGCGTGCGGAAAGGTTATCTTCATGGGTGTCAAGGCCAATCTTGTGCCTATTTAGCGCAGCGTCTTCTGCTGCTATCCTTTGCTTGGCCTCCTCTTGTGCCTTCTCTGTATCAGACTTCTCTAGCACAAATTTCTCCCAGTCCTTGGTCAGCTGATCCTGTTAGTTAGTCAATTCTTGGACAGCTTCAACATACCAGATTTGCGTGTTTTTAATGCGCTTCTAAAAATCTGCTTCTGCTGCTTCCATGACTGCTGCCGTGGAGTCCATCCTCTCTGTTCGGCTGCGGAAAAGTGCCTAGAGTTGTTCAAAGTTACTGCTCATGGCCTTGAGGAGCTGCTCCTCTTTGATTCCGCCAGTGCTGGTGCATGGTTCATCCACAACCTTCAGCCTGGTAGTGGCGATGATATCTTCATCAAATGTTTCTTCTTTAGTTGGCGCCCCAATGCTTGCCGTGCCTGGGATGCACACATACAAGTTGTCGCCAACATTGAGGTATTTGCTTGCCTGGGGATCTTCAGATGTTGGAGCTTGGTTCGTGGCAATAGCTTTGCCGGCAACGGACGCTCTCATGGCTGTGTTAGCGGCAAGCACTTCCGTGGTAGGAATGCTATCAGTGCCACCTGTGGACTCATTGCCGGCCTCCTGAGCGGTTTTCTTGGCAGCTTCCTCTTGTGCAATCTTGGCGGCCTCATCGGCAGCAATCCTGTCGGCCTTTGTAGCAGTGTCATTGGAGATCCTTGCAACATCAACATCAACTTTCATATCATCGCCTGGAGGTGGGTCTGAAGATGGAGGAAAAGAACAGACCAAATTCAAAGTCAAGTTCAAGAAAACAAAAACAACGGAGAAAAGATAAATGCTCAAAAGCAAGTGGATTACCTGCATGAGACTATTAAGGAGTGATTTCCTCTCCTCCGGCAACGTCAGTTGCTGCCGTGTGGCCGCCAGCACTTGTATTTGCCGGCTCCTCAACACAAATGGGCTCATCAGTGGAGGCCCTTGCCGGAGAGCCATCTCCAGGCGGTGTAGTTGACAAGGATGGCGCATCAAGATTTGCCTCTGGCTGGTTCTCTTGGCGCCGCTCTTCTCCTACAAGTTCATTGATGTCAGTAGTGAAGATCTCCACGGTAACACTCGCCAGGAGGAAATGAGTGATAAACTCACGCTGGGGACTGTGGCTGGGGCCTATGTCTAGGGCTGGGTTCCGGACTGATGACGATGGTCTCTGGATCAACCACGATGCTTGCCGATGGCTCGATGCTTGTCGAGGTCTTCTCCCTCTTTGCCTGCCTCTACGCCAGCATTTCTGAATCTCCGCAGAAAATGAAACAAGACCAAATGAAGCAAGTCAAATCAAGAAAGTCAAAGATTAAAGGATATGGCAAGAGCTCTTACTCCGCTTATGCTTCGCCCTCGCTGAAAGCAGAAATATTGAAGTCGACATCTACTCCAGTGTTGGTGGAGGTGGGGTGGGAGTCCTCGCACGTTTGGCTATAGCAACAGCGACAGGTCGAGATGACCCTGCCGCTCCAGCTGCCGGCACAGCTATGCGTGTTAACCCCGTTGACCCAGTCATTGACGCGATGGTGCGTCTTGTATGCTGCATAGGTTGTTGTTGGGCTCCCTGCCGCTGCGTGGCCTTGTCTGTCTCCTTCTTGTAGACAACCCCACTGCTTGAAGAAGGACGCACTGCATCGCCAGAAACTACCTTCCAAAGGATATGTGCTTTTCTTGCCAGAGCAGGAGGTTTATCGGGATACTGCTCTTCGTGGACGTGTTCATCAATGGACTCCCTAGCAGACTCGTCGCCCTGCTCCCCGACAGCTTCACCATTGTCGACAGGATCTTCTTCAGGCATCCATACTTCTTCTTCACTAATTTCGGCAACCAAGGGACCGAAACCACAGCCTCCGTGACAAGTTGCGCCTCTTCTGCCCTGCTGGTAATGTAGGCCACTTCCTCGTCAGTGGTTGGACATATGAGCTCTGGCTCTTTTCTGATAACTTTCTCCGACAAGCTGTCGAAGAACTCCTGTGTGCACTCTACAGATGGCATGGCCCAGGTTCCAAGAACATCATGAGCGTCGCACTCCGGTATCATGGCGATTATGGCACTAAGGGCAGAATTGTTACAAAGAGGAATTATGCTTGTCGGCAACTTATACTTGCCGTCTAGCCTAAACAGTGCATGGCAGAGAGAAGCGTGTTGCATGATCGTCAATTTGTTATACGTCCCCGGATACAACCTCATGATATCAGCAGCATTCTTGAAATCCCATGTTGGTCTTCCTTTGTTCTGTAGAGGAGCAATCCAGGGGCGAAGGAAGTCAGCACCAACCATCTCAATTGTGAGCCCGGTGGATCTGAGATGATGGATCCTGGTGACGGCAATGTTGAGCTTCTCGTCATCCTTATCGAAGTCGCTCCAGTCCTTGCCGCGAACCACCTTGGTCTGCGAGGGCAAGCAGAACAGCGGGAAATCTGCCTCCTTGATCCAGCACTATTCACCCACCATTCTTCCCACTTCTTATGCAGATTCCCATCTGGATAGATGTCCTCGTTCCAGCCTCTTGGAATCCAAGTGATGGAACCAGAGAGGGCATCTCCCATCTTGATGCGGCGGATAAAGTAATGGCGGAAGAGGGCGGTGTTGGGGACTACTTCGACGAAATTTTCACAGCGATGTGGAAAAACTGACATGCAAGTGACAGCATTTAGGTGAAATCAATAAGAGGGAAGCCGTATGTACACATGATGTCGGTGAAGAAGTCGGAGAAAGGGGGCAAAGTCCGCAGTAAAAATACGCAACAAAGAAAGGGAATTTGTTGGTGCTGCTTTGGACGGAGTCGAGAAGTACATGGGGGCGGTGTGAGCTTTCATCTGCCTCCCCCACATGTATGTGTATTGTTCAACCAAGTCGCTCTTGTCGAGCATGATACGTCTCCAATGTATCTATAATTTTTTATTGTTCCCTGATATTATAGTATCAATCTTGGATGTTTTATATACATTTACAAAAACTGTATATCATTTTTTGGTACTAACCAACTAACTTAGTGCCTAGTGCCAGCTGCTATTTTTTGCTTGTCTTTGAATTTGCAGAATATCAGAGCAAACGAAGTCCAAATGCCACGAAACTATTTGGAGATTTTTTTCTGGCAATAAGAGACCTTGGAAGCTTCGGGAAGGAACAAGAATACGAAGGAGTGGCCCACTAGGCAACAAGGCGTGCCCTGGTACCTAGTGGGGCCTACAAGCCTCCATTTGACCTAACTCCGCCTCTATAAATTCCCAAACATCAGAAAACCTAGAGGGGAGTCCACAAAATACTTTTTCTGCCGCCGCAAGCCTCTGTTCTCGAGAGATCCCATCTGGGGACCCTTTCTGGCACTCTGTTGGAGAGGGAATCAATCACGAAGGGGCTCTACATCAACCTTACCTCCCCTCCGATGATGCGTGAGTAGTTTACCACAAACCTACGGGTCCATAGTTAGTATCTAGATGGCTTCTTCTCTCTTGATGTTCTTCTGTACAATGTTCTCCTTGATGTTCTTGGAGTTCTATCCGATGTAATTCTCTTTTGCGGTGTGTTTGTTGGGATCCGATTAATTGTGAGTTTATGTTCAGATCTATCCATGAATATTATTTGAGTTTTCTCTAAACTCTTTTATGCTTGATTAATATAGCCTCGTATTTCTTCTCCGATTTATTGGTTTGGTTTGGCCAACTAGATTGATTTATCTTGCCATGGGAAGAGGTGTTTTGTAATGGGTTCGATCTTGCGGTGCTCAATCCCAGTGACAGAAAGGGACATGACACATATGTATCATTGCTATTAAGGGTAAAAAGATGGGGTTTATTCATACGTGATTTTATCTTGTCTACATCATGTCATCTTGCTTAAATCATTACTTTGTTTTTCCATGAACTTAATACACTAGATGCATGTTGGATAGTGGTCGAGGTATGGAGTAATAGTAGTAGATGCAGAATCGTTTCGGTCTAATAATCTTGGACGTGATACCTATGTATGATCATTGCCTTGGATATCGTCATAATTATTTGCTTTTCTATCAATTGCCCAACAGTAATTTGTTTACCCACCGTATGCTATTTTCTCGAGAGAAGCCTCTAGTGAAAACTGTGGCCCCCGAGTCTACTTTTATCATATATAAAATCCTAAAAGTACCTTGCTGCAATTTTGTTTTATTAATTTTTTTTTTATTTTTGTCAGATCTATCTATCAAAAATATACAATTTAATCTTGCTCATAACCATTGAGGGATTGACAACCCCTCTACGTGTTGGGTTGCAAGTATTTATTGTTTGTGTGGAGGTGTTGTTTACATAGTGTTGCTTGGTTCTCCTACTGGATTGAATCCTTTGTTTCATAACTAAGGGAAATGCTTATCTCTACTGTACTGCATCATCCTCTCCTCTTCGAGGAAATCTCAATGCATCTCACAAGTAGCAGGAAGAATTTCTGGCGCCATTGCCGGGGAGACATCATCAACATCTATCAAGTACCTATGCATAAACTCTCATCTCCTTGCATTTACTTTATTTGCCATTTGCCTCTCGTTTTCATCTCCCCCACTTCTAAAAAGTTTTTTTTGCAAAAATACAAAAATATCTTTTGTTTGCCTTTTTCTTGTTTGATCTGTTGTTTGCTTGTGATCTTGTTTGCGTAGTCACGATGTCTCAAGAAAATACAAAATTGTGTGATTTTTCTAATACTAATAACAATGATTTTATTAGTACACTTATAGCTCCTCCCGCCGCTAGTGCGGAGTCATATGATATTAATGCCGCTTTATTTAATCTTGTTATGAAAGAACAATTTTCCGATAATCCTAATGAGGATGTCGCATCCCATCTAAACACTTTCGTAAAATTGTGGGATATGCAAAAGAAAAGAAATGTGGACAATGATATTGTGAAATTGAAATTATTCCCATTCTCTTTGCGGGATCATGCAAAAATTTGGTTCTCATCTTTACCGCGAAATAGTATTGATTCTTGGAATAAGTGCAAAGATGCCTTTATTAGTAAATATTTTCCTCCCACGAAAATTATTTCCCTTAGAAATCAAATTATGAATTTCAAGCAACTTGTGCATGAGCATGTTGCGCAATCTTGGGAAAGGATGAAACTAATGATAAGAAATTGCCTACTATTGGTTTAAATTTGTGGATGATCATACAAAATTTTTATGCGGGATTGAATTTTGTCTCTAGAAATCTTTTAGATTCCGCCGCGGGTGGTACTTTTATGGAGATTACTTTGGGCGAAGCCACTAAATTACTTAATAATATTATGGCAAATTATTCACAATGGCATACCGAAAGAGCCCCTACTAGTAAAAAAGTGAATTCTATTGAAGAAATTAGTACTTTGAGTGATAAAGTTGATGCACTTATGAAATTGGTTGCTAGTAAAAATGCTCCTATTGATCTCAATGATGTGCCTTTCTCTACCTTAATCGATCAAAATAATGATTCCGTAGATGTGAATTATGTCTCACAATTTTTTTTAATAGTAATGCTTATAGAGGTAATTTTAATCCTAGGCCATTTCCTGGAAATTCGTCTAATAATTATGGCAATTCCTATGGTAATTCTTATAATAATAATAATAGGATGCCCTCTGATCTTGAGAATAACATTAAATAATTTATCAATGCTCAAAAAGTTTTCAACACTATGAAGGAAGAAAAATTGAGTAAAATTGATGATATGTCTAGGAGCATCGATATAATTATTCATGATGTGGAAAATCTTAAGACTAAAATTTTTCCACCCAAGATTGGTATTAATAAATCAATTAAAGCTTTATATGTCTCCATGGATGAGAGTAAGAAGAGAACCGCTATGCTAAGAGCTAAATGAGATTTTTTAGAAAAAATGATTCCTCTTGATTTTTTTCGTAGTAATGATGAAGAGGTTAAACTGATTGGTGTTTCTTCTATTGATTCCTTGTTTATTAATATTAAACTTGATGATAAGGGGACTGAACAAGATTCAACTTAAGTAGAAGGCGTCCCCATAGATCGGAGGGTGAAAATCTTGATGAAAAAACTACTAAAAGTGGGTTTGAAGAGGTAAAAACTTTAACTAGTGATGTGCCCACTCTCTTGGATTACAAATATTTTAATTATGATAGTTGTTCTTTGATTGTGTGTATTTCTTTGTTACAATCCATTTTAAATTCACCCAATGCATATGAACAAAATAAGGCTTTTACTACACATATCGTGGAAGCAATGATGAAAGCTTTAGAAGAAAAGCTAGAACTAGAGATTTCAATTCCTAGAAAATTATATGATGAATGGGAACCCACCATTAAAGTCAATATAAAAATTATGAATGTAATGATTTATGTGATTTGGGTGCTAGTGTTTCCACAATTCCGAAATCTCTATGTGATGTGCTAGGTTTTACTAATTTGGATGAATGTTCTCTTAATTTGCACTTGACGGATTCTACTATTAAAAAGCCTTTGAGTAGAATTAATGATGTTCTTATTCTTGAAAATAGGAACTATGTGCCCGTTGATTTTATTGTACTAGATATTGATTGCAATCCGTATTGTCCCATAATACTTGGTAGACCTTTCTTACAAACTATAGGTGCCGTGAATGATATGAAAGAAGGGAATATTAAATTTCAATTCCAGTTAAAGAAGGGTATGGAACACTTCCCTAGAACTAAAATTAAGCCACCATATGACTCAATCATGAGGGCAATCTATGGAGCAAAAACCAAAGATGACAATACTTGAAACTATACATTATGCCTAGCTAGGGGCATAAAACAATAGCGCTTGTTGGGAGGCAACCCAATAGTTATCTTAATCTTTCTTGTTTATTTTTTGTTTTATTGTGTTCACACAATTAAGCTACTTTTATGATATTTTTTATGTTTTAGTTAGTGTTTGTGTCAAGCAAAGCCTTTACAATTTTGTTGGATGATAGTTGACTTGATTCTGTGAAAAAAGAGAAGGTTTTGCGTCCAGTAGCAGAATTATCAAAATTAGCTGGAACATGGAAAAATAATGAGTTTTTTACACATGATTGGTATACAAATTTCCCACATCGTCCTAATTTTTCAGATTTTGTTGGAGTTACAGAAGTGTGCTGTTAATTCAGGTTTCTACAGACTATTTTGTTTCTGACAGATTCTATTTTCATTGCATTGTGTGCTTATTTTGATGAAACTATGGATTGTCCCGGGGGGGGGGGGGTATAAGCCATGGTAAAGTTAGAATATAGTAGGTACAATGCAATAACAAAATATGAATGGGTTTGCAACAGTACTTAAAGTAGTGGTTTTTTTCTTATACTAACGGATCTCACGAAGGTTTTTGTTAAGTTTTGTGTGATTGAAGTTTTCAAGTTTTTGGGTGTGATCACGATGGATGAAGTAATATGGAGTGGCAAGAGCCTAAGCTTGGGGATGCCCGAGGCACCCCAAGGCAATGTTCAAGGACTCCCAAGCAACTAACCTTGGGGACGCCCCGAAAGGCATCCCTCTTTCTTCTAACGACCATCGGTAATTTTACTTGGAGCTATATTTTTTATTCGTCACATATCATGAGTTTTGCTTGGAGCATCATGTATGATATGAGTATTTGCTTTGTTTGCAATTTAGTTTGTCATAATCATACTTGCTGGACACACCTATTTGAGAGAGCCATATGTTATCATGATTTGTTAGAATTGCTCTATGTGCTTCACTTAAATTCTTTGAGCTAGGCAATTGCTCTAGTGCTTCACTTAAATCTTTTAGAGCACAGTGGTGATTAAATTTTGAAGAAATACTTTAACTCTCATGCTTCACTTATATTATTTTGAGAATTGATATGATTATGTTTCAAAGAAATGCACTCTCATGCTTCACTTATATTATTTTGAGAGTTGATATGATTATATTTTAAAGAAATGCACTCTCATGCTTCACTTATATTATTTTGAGAGTTGATATATGAATTGTTTTGAAGAAATATTTGTGCTCTCGTGCTTCACTTAAATATTTTTGAGAGTTGATAATAGCAATGGTAATTTGCACGAGATGTTAATTTGGTCCCAAAGTGATGAATATTCAAGAGGGATATAATAAAACTTTCATGAAGATCATTGGATATTATAAACTTGATTCCTTGCAATAGTTTTGCAATATGGAGATGGTAATATATGAGTAATGTTGGTGAGTAATTATGCTTTATTAAGAATAGGGAACCACTAGGCATCAGACCACTAATGATTTGCTGTCCGTCAGACCAGTCTGCGGCCATCCGATCAGATGCACCCTGGTCGTCCGATCAGCTAGTAAAACCAAGGGCGTGAATTCTGGATTGGAGCATTAATGCTTCCTAAATAATTGTTTTCTCATGCATCATGTGGTATTCTAGTAGTACTTGCCGCTAGTTAAAAATTGCTTCCCATAAATCACGCTCAATATTCTTTATTATCAGGTCTTTTTTGGTAAGTTCTAATGTGCTTCCAACAATCAAATATATATGAAAATGATATTATTGTGACTTGTTTCGTTTCCATCAGACGTCTAAACATAAGTGTTTCCTATTAAAAATTGGTTCCCATAAATAACACTCAATATCTTTTATTATTAGTTTTTTTGGTAAGTTGTAATTTGCTTCCTATTCGCAAAAAGAAAAGTTGTAATTTGCTTCCCGCAATCGAATATAAGAAATTAATTATTACTGGATATGCATTTTTGTGCAGCACAACATGCTCTAGGTGCCATGGAAGCATTACTTTATATCGATAGAAGCATTCTTATATGTTGCCATGGAAACATATTTTTTATAGTATAATAGAAATATATTTTTGTACCAAAGGAAGCATTATGTCTATGTTGTGGTAGCGTTTCGATGATTTGGAAACTCATTTCGTGTAGCAGAAACAATATCCGCGTTTGATGGAACTATTTACTTTTCACAAACTAAATTGTAAGGAAGAAAAACAAGGATATACAAAAGCACAAAGTTATTCGATATACCGGCAAAACATGAACTTTTACTCTGTGGTACAGTAAGAACATATTGTTCAACACAAGCATTTGATGCAGTCTATATTGTAAGAGCTTTGGAAACAAAATTTTGGCGTAAAGGAAACAACCTGTCTGTATAACATAAATATTTTCTTGGCAAAGAATTCACGTGGAAGCATAGTAACTATAGTAAGAATGATCAAGTATTGAAACAAATTAATCCGGTATAACAAAAAAATGTACTACTTTTTTACAACAAAAGTAGAATCTTATTGCAGCCACACTATTTTCAATTTTTCATAGCCATCATAGTAGCAGCCGCTTGACAAGGTGGTCAAGGAAAATATCTGCTCACACCATGAGCTCTCTGTCATTAACAGTACATCTCACAACTTAGAGTTGCTCATAGAATACTCAACATCATTGCCACTATGCAATAAAGAAGCACGACTGGAATCGGCTGTTGCAAAATGTTTGTACAATAGAAGCATTCAAAGAGAAAGAAGGAAGCACACACTGATATTGGTTGATAATAATATATTAAGTAAGAGAAGCAAAATGATTGTACAATAAAATTGCACTAATGAAAGCAACACTAGCAAATTCTTGAAGCGCATGCTAGTACAGGTCGAAGCACACACTAGTAGTGGTTGAAGCAACCATTAGTGTTGATAATGGTTGAACATGATGTACAATAAAATAAGCACAAACTTAAAATGGTTGAAGCAAAAATTCAAGAACAAAGAAACATATGCAGCAAATAAAAGTAGGAAGCATGCCTCATAAGAAACAATTGCTTCTTTTTAAGAATTTCTGTTATCACAACAAATATATGATGCACAGAAGTATAAACTTTAATTTTTACCATGGTTGGATGAAGAAAGTTGTGCGTCACGAATAAAATAAAAACTTAAATCCATTAGCTAATATGAACATAGGCTGATGTGAATACAATCGTAAATATGAGTACGAAGTATTTCTAGGAAAAGAAACCAATTTGGCGAGCTTATATCTCAACAAGCGCTAAAGGAAACACATATACAATACTGATGAAGCATGGATATTTGGAAAAATCAGTGTCATGATATCTCAAAATAAGACAAGAGTGTATATTTAGAGAACGAAAACATGGTTGAAATAAGCAACATGTATATATTTTTTATGGAATCAACATGGATATTACATATGCAACAAATAAAAGTAGGAAGCATGCCTCATAGGAAACAATTGCTTCTTTTTAAGAATTTCTGTTATCACAACAAATATATGACGCACAAAAGTATAAACTTTAATTGCTACCATTGTTGGATGAAGAAAGTTGTGCTTCACGAATAAAACAAAAACTTAAATCCATCATCTAATATGAACATAGGCTGATGTGAATATAACCAGAAATATGAGTATGAACTATTTCCAGGAAAAGAAACCAATTTGGCGAGCTGATATCTCAACAAGGGCTTAAGGAAACACATATACAATACTAATGAAGCATGGATATTTGGAAAAATCAGTGTCATGATATCTCAAAATAAGACAAGAGTGTATATTTAGAGAATGAAAACATGGTTGAAATAAGCAACATGTATATATTTTTTATGGAATCAACATGGATATTTCGAAGCACCAGATCCAGCAATCTCAGCATAACTTTACATAGTGGAAGCACTTTTTTGTTTTGAAATGCGGAGCACATAATTTTGAGATTGGGAATTACCAATATGTGAGTACGCAATTTTGGAATAGACCAACAATTAGAACAAAACTAATAATTGATTTAGTTCCCTTCATTGAGAGAACATGAGGTATGAACACGGATCAGGATGACTAGAATACAGTCCTACCGGTGTAAGTGAAAGAATTTACTCCAGAAGTGAAAGAAGTAGATCACCCACGTACATATGTACCTGGTCATCCTGGATCGTTAAAACGAAGGAATCGGTGGCCTACCGGTGGTGCAGTGCGCTGGAAGAAGGGCTGGAAGTGTGAGATCCACGACGATCAGGGTCGGGCGGCACTAGATCAGAGATGAGAATAGGGCCAGCACGACAGATAGCGAGCTCGTAGGCGAGGTTAGGAGAGAGGGACCAGATAAGCCATGAATTGGGGATAGAGATATGGGAGTTATGGAAGGGTGGGTGTGTGGTAATCGGGAGGGTTGAACTGATGTTTTTCAGCAAGATCTGGACCGACGGATGGTGTGGGAATAAATGGTGAGCAATTGGTCTGATGTTTTGTTTCCATCAGACTTCTGAACATAAGTGTTTCCCTTAAGAATATTTGTATTAAGGTTTGTGATTCCCTATGCAAGCATGAAAGTCAATAGTTATGCAACGAAGTTATATCCTACTTGTGGTGCATTATTCAGTGTAAGTTATGTTTAATGCGTATTTATGACCATTTTGTTTTTTTGGTTGGTCGCTTCTCAGTCTATTTGCTAGCCTTCATTTTTACTAAGTGGGAATGCTGCTTGTGCATCCAACTCCTGAAACCAAATTTGTGCCAAATGAGTCCACCATACCTACCTATATGCGGTATTTCCATGTCATTCCAATTAAATTTGTATTTGCCAACTCTAATATTCAAAATTAATTTCCGTTTTGTGTGCCCGTACCGCTCATGAAGCGGCAAGGGGTGGCCAATATTTTCATGCTAGGTATAAGATTAGTGTTTTTTCACTTGTCATTGCACGAGAGTGTGGCAGGTAATAGGGATGCCCAGTCCTGAAATGAAAAAATAAATTAATATGATGTTAATAATAAATTCCTTGGAAAGTGTTGGTATGGAAGGCACCTGTGGATACGGCTAGCCATGGATTGTATAAGAATGGTGGAAAGGAAATAAAGTTTACTTTCTATTTGGGATCCGCCTATGATTTATCTAGCATGGAAGATATTGGGAATTCTCGGTCGTTTTCGTTGACAGTAAAAGCATGCCTCCCAAAATAATTTTATCTCTCAATTTAAGCTATGAGCTCTGGCACCTCTACAAATCTCTACTTCCCTCTGTAAAGGGCCTTTCTATTTACATTTATGCAATTTAATTTTAAATTTGAGTCTCCATCTTCTCTTATAAAGCACCAACTAGGGAACACTATTGTCATACTTGTGCATTGGATGTAGCTAATATTTGAACGTGTTTTCATGAATGGATCAATGATTGAGCATAATGGGCTAGGGAGAACTTTCTTTGGCGTTGATATTTTGAAAGACATGGTTGCTTGTTGATATGCTTGAGTACTGATGTTTTCATGTCAAATTATAGACTATTGCTTTGAATTGCATTCAAGTCCAAATGTCCATGCTATAAAAGAAAAGATTGTATGATAAATATGATAGGTAGCATTCCACATCAAAAATTATGTTTTTATCATTTACCTACTCGAGGACGAGAAGGAATTAAGCTTGGGGGTGCTTGATACGTCTCCAATGAATCTATAATTTTTTATTGTTCCGTGCTATTATAGTATCAATCTTGGCTGTTTTATATACATTTACAAGCAACTGTATATCATTTTTTGGGACTAACCTACTAAATTATTGCCCAGTGCCAGTTGTTGTTTTTTGCTTGTTTTTGACTTTGCAGAATATCAGTACCAAACAAAGTCCAAATGCCATGAAACTTTTTGGAGATTTTTTTCTGGCAATAAGAGACCCTGGAAGCTTCAGGAAGGAACGAGAAGACGAAGGAGTGGCCCACTAGGCACCAGGGCCTGCTAGGGGCCTAGGGCACACCCTGGTACCTAGTGGGGCCCACAAGCCTCCGTTTGACCTAAGTCCGCCTCTGTAAATTCCCAAAAATCAGAAAACCTACAAGGGAGTCCACGAAATACTTTTTCCGTCATCGCAAGCCTCTGTTCTCGAGAGGTCCCATCTTGGGACCCTTTCTGGCACTCTGCCGAAGGGGGAATCAATCATGGAGGGGCTCTACATCAACCTTGCCTCCCCTCCGATGATGCGTGAGTAGTTTACCACATGCCTACGGGTACATAGTTAGTAGCTAGATGGCTTCTTCTCTCTCGATGTTCTTCAATACAATGTTCTCCTTGATGTTCTTGGAGTTCTATCCGATGTAATTCTATTTTGCGGTGTGTTTGTTGGGATCCGATGAATTGTGAGTTTATGATCAGATCTATCCATGAGTATTGTTTGAGTTTTCCCTGAACTCTTTTATGCATGATTAATATAGCCTCGTATTTCTTCTCTGATTTATTGGTTTGGTTTGGCCAACTAGATTGATTTATCTTGCCATGAGAAGAGGTGCTTTGTAATGGGTTCGATCTTGCGGTGGTGAATTCTAGTGACAAAAAGGGATATGACATGTATGTATCGTTGCTATTAAGGGTAAAAATATGGGGTTTATTCATACTGAGTTTATCTTGTCTACATCATGTCATCTTGCTTAAAGCATTACTCCGTTTTCCCATGAAATTAATACACCAGATGCATGCTGGATAGCGGTCAATGTGTGGAGTAATAGTAATAGATGTATAATCTTTTCGGTCTACTAATATTGGACATGATGCCTATGTATGATCATTGCCTTGGATATCGTCATAATTATTTGCTTTTCTATCAATTACCCAACAGTAATTTGTTTACCCACCATATGCTATTTTCTCGAGAGAAGCCTCTAGTGATATAAAATCCTAATAATACCTTGCTGCAATTTTATTTTATTTATTTTATTTTGTATTTTTGTCAGATCTATCTATCAAAAACTATACAATTTAATCTTGCTCATAACCGTTGAGGGATTGGCAACCCCTTTACGCGTTGGGTTGCAAGTATTTGTTGTTTGTGTGTAGGTGTTGTTTACATAGTGTTGCTTGGTTCTCCTGCTAGTATGATAACCTTGGTTTCATAACTAAGGGAAATACTTATCTCTATTGTACTGCATCATCCTCTCCTCTTCGAGGAAATCCCAACGCATCTCACAAGTAGTAGAGCACCGGATGGAAGTCGACATTCTGCTATCGCGCCTCTGCCTCCGGGTCGACGACCTTCTCCGCCTTGCCTTTTCTTGCTTTTGGCACCATGGTGGCTATGGAAGCAGGGGCTAAGAAGAAGCAGAAGCATGGGAGCGGCGGACAGATGCAGAGTGCTCTGTTTTGGGCGCAAGGAGGAAGATGATGGCGACTGCCCGATTGGAAAGGGAAGGAGGTAAATGAGCAGCGCCTTGCGTGGATTTTTTTATTATGGGGAAGGTGCGGGGCTGGCTCTTTACTGTCCGACGTGGATGCGAGCGCACTACCAATGTAGCTATTTCATCCCACCTCTCCCATGTTCTGCATTTAATGCGCATCGGGGGGCACAGATAAAGAGAAGATTATGACAGTTATCCTCTGCCACATGTGCCTGTGCACTGTTTGGGCCTAACCCAACAACGCCTCGCATGCGTGTGTGGCCCAGGCCCGGGGGCTCCTGTCGGTGTACTGAGATTTGGGTCCTTAGTACCCCAGACTTATGCATATGCAGTAGCAGCTTTCCCTCTGGCAAGGCTTGCCAGAGGGCAACTAAGGGCAAGCTCAAGAATTGGACGATAAAGATACAAAGAAGACCTCCAAGCCAGAGATTAGAAGTACAGAAGATCAAGCTTGGGGTTCCTGGCAAGAACCTTCCCGGGAAGATAGCGAAGACCCGGCAAGCTCCGAGCCCGGCAAGAATCCCACTACCTTGCCACCGCTCCACCTCATCGACAAGGTTGTTACTTGTCGTATAGGTGTCGAGCGGGCAGGTAGTTAGGTAAGCCCTATCTGGGAACGTGTGTAGCTCACCACCTAAGACACAACTTTGATGACGCCCATCCCAGGAGTGTGTCGAAGGAATAAGAAGTAGATGGGCGAATGGCATAGAAGGAGAAGCAATTCTTGCTGGGAAGCTTCATCAACATGACATCTCACGGCGCAATTAATGCGTTTGTCCTAACCCGCCAGAGTTAGGTATTTGGCACTGTAGCCACAATTCACCTTATGTAATGACCATTTTGCCACTCTGGTGACCCCTTCCTCTATAAAAGGAGGCCCATGGCTACCTTTACAAAGGTCGATACTTTGCCGAATTACACGTGTAGCTGCACTTCCCGCGCAACCTTGCCAGCAATCGTGCTCCTTGTACTTGTGCATACACAATCTTACAACCAAAGCAGGAGTAGGGTTTTACACTTCACAGCGACCCAAATCTGGGTAAACTTTGTGCGTTCTGCTAGTTTTGCTCTTTGTGCTTGCCGATCTCCCCAGTCGAACTGCAAAGGGATCTTTGTTGGTCCCATAGATCGTCGTACGCAGGACACACACGTAGTTTCAGAAGGATTTTGATTTATATGCACTAAATGAATGGTAAATGCAAAAAATGGCTTAAATATAGCAAACGAGACCTGAAATGCGCCAGAAATTCAAACCTAGGGTATAATGGTGATTGCGTACCGTGGAATTTATTTTTAGGCGAAACGATGAACTCACGTCATCATTTCAAAATTACCACGTCTTCATTTCAAACAAAATTATGTTGTTCCTTGATGTAAATGTTTTATAATAGCACATGGTTCATTCATGAAAGCCGTGTGCCTAACAAACTATGGACAATGACCCCTACTGTTTGTGACTTAATTTGTGTGTTCTGATTGGCTAGAATCCAAACCCCATGGATCATACGACTACATCGTTGGATGCACCCAGATCAAACAACAATCCTAATCGCTTTCATCACCACATGAAGTTGCGGTTGGGATTTGATTTATATGCACAAAATGCATGGTAAATGCAAAAAATGGCTTAAATATAGCAAACGAGCCCTGAAATGCACAAGAAAATAAAACCTAGGGTATAATGGAGATTGCGTACTGTGGAAAAAAAATCGAGGGGAAATGATAAACTCACCAATGACTGGAGTTTGAATTGCCACGTCTCTTTTTTGAAACTATGATCCTTCTTGTGAGATGCTCTGGTTTCCAAGGAGCGATCATCAAAACTTGTGCCAAAATTTATCAAAAAAACTCACGGGATCTTGAGAGCATGCCACGGTGACACAACGATTTTCATGATTTTCAGACTCCATCTGCATTTCCTGTAATTAAAATACCAACAAGACATACGCCGGTGGCCGCACCTCATAGCCGAAATGTTTGAAATTTCTTCCCTTTCCTTGGACAATGAATGAAAAAATGCAAAGCGATACACAAATGATTTTTTAGACCTTCTTTGCCAACACCCACATGTAGTTGCGGCTGGGATTTGATTTATATGCACAAGATACATGGTAAATGAAAAAATTGGCTTAAATATAACAAACGAGCCCTGAAATGCACAAGAAAATCAAACCTAGTGTATACTGGTGATTGGGTACCGTGGAAAAAAATTCGAGGCGAAACGATGAAGTCACCGATAATTGGAGTCCGAATTGCCATGTCTCCTTTTCAAAACTATGATCCTTCTTGTGAGATGCTCCAGTTTCCATGGAGCGTTCATCGTAAATTGTGCCAAACTTTACCAGAAAAATTCCACTGGTTCTTGAGATCGCGCGATGATGAAACACCGATTTTCATGATTTTTGAAGTCCATCCACATTTCCTTTAATTAAATTACCAACAAGCCCTACGCCGATGGCCGCATCTCGTGGCCGAAATGTTTGAAAATTCTTCCCGTTTCTCAGAAAATGAATGAAAACTCGCAAAGCAACACATAAATGATTTTACACCTTCTTTGCTAACACCCACATGTAGTTGCAATAGGGTTTTGATTTATATGCACTAAATGGATGGTAAGTGCAAAAAATGCTTAAATATAGCAAAAGAGACCTGAAATGCGCCAAAAAAAATCAAACCAAGGGTATAATGGTGATTGCTAACCTTGGAAAAAATTTGAGGCGAAACGATGAACTCATGTCTTCATTTCAAAATTACCAAGTCTTCATTTCAAATGAAATTATCCTATTTGTGCACACGGGCTCGTGGAGGCAACTGTTTGCGTAGGCCTTTTCGCGCGGAGATCGGCGCTATTTTTTCCCTTTTTCACCGAAGCCACCAACATCCCCCCTCCGCCCACCCCTGTTTCACTCAATAGTCGACATATTCTACACAAACTCCATCGCCAGCTCCCCCGTCCCCCAGATCCACACCAGAACCCTTTCCAACGCCAGCATTGTCGGATTCAGCACTCCGCAGACCCAAGAAGGTTTGAACTCTGGGGCATGTGCGAAGGTCGCAACCTCTCAAGCTGCCCGTCGCCTCACAGCCTAGCCTAGCCGGATTCGTGTGAGTAAAGAAGAAGATGAACACAATAGTTTACCCAGGCTCGGGCCACCTTGCGGTGTAAAACTGTACTCCTACTTTGTGGTGGATTGGCCTCACGAGGGATTGAGGATGAACTACTGCAGAGGATGAACAACCTCGCGAGGGCTCAGAGGTGAGAATGAGTCGACCCCTTCTATGGTGGTGGCTAACCTATATTTATAGTGGCCTTGGTCCTCTTCCCTCGAAACTTAGGCGGGAAGGGATACCACAATGGCCAATTTGAAAGGGGACAAGTAGTACATCCTATCCTAAAAAAAGGTGGTCTTCTCCTGCAGAGCTTCTGGTCGTGACGTAGTGGTGGGCTCGGTGATGACCTCCACCTTGCCGAGCCTGTGGTCTTGGTCTTGTAGCACCGGAATGGAAACCTTTGGGAGATTCCTCGGGAACCCACGCCTGTCCTTGCCTCATTAGCACCAAAGAGGAAACTGCCTCCTCTGTGCCCGCTGGCGCCCGCCTGGCCTTGGTCGTCATGGCTCACGTCATCGCAGCCTCGTGAGGCTGGGTACCTACATAGAAATCTCTGCTCCTCGGGAGGCCGCTCCCTCGGGAGGTCTTGGTGTCGTCCTCCTCGCGAGGCCTGGCACCTCGCGAGGGTCTTATCTTGGTGGTCTTGGAGATGGGCGATACCAGGCCGTCGAGGGAGCCACGCCGTGGGCCGCAGGCAGGCAAGTCTAGGTACCCTGGTTCCTAGAACGCCGACAGTAGCCCCCGGGCCCAAGGCGCGCTCAGGCTGGCTTCGAGGCGAAGCGAAGGGGCAAGGGTGAAGCGCCGTGGGCCCCAATCGCCTGCGGGCACTGCTGACGCGTGGCACATTGACTGGACGCGGACGCCTCACTTCCCCATGTTGTCTCGGCAACCATTTTGAGTTGACAGCAGCCTGATGCATGCAGCAGGGCCATCATCACTCGGAACGTGGTGGGGCGCCAGTTAGCCTTCAACTGCCTATAAAAGGGTGAGGGAGGCAGAGCCCCCGGACCATCTTCATCTCCTTGCTAGCCCTCTCCCCTCACTCATTCTTCATCTCCACCATGCCGCCATCTTGCCGAAGCGTCCATGGCGCCAGTGAGGAGGTTTTCCGCTACTGAGAAATGGAAGGCCCCCATGGAGGGACTAGGCTCGCCGCCACGCAAGAGGGGCCGCAGCCATCCCCGTAATTATGCTGCGACGCTGGTGGTGGCTCCCCAGGGGCGTGGGCACACCCCCTCGAAGGTCAGCGCCACTTCCGGCAGTCTTGGGAAGGCTCCCTCCCGGGCCCGAGGCCGCAGCGATCGAGGCGGCCACGGCTAAGGGGGAAAGCATGTGGCGGCCGTCCAGCCAATGCGCCCGCGATCCCATTCGGCCGATGCGTCCCCGAATTTCGTGGTGTGGGCGGAGAGGCCGGCAGGCACCTGGTTCCAGCTGCCGCGCTTCTTTGTGGGCGCTCTGCCGGCCGGAGGGCCTGGCGGCCTCTGGCTGTAGGCCGACGGTTGCTGCAGCAAGGCCTCGTGGGTGGAGGTCGAGGTCACCCCTGCCGGCTACATGTTCCTGAACCGTGGGTGGCAGTCGTTCACCCGCGCGCGCGGCCTACAGGGGAGATGTACCCTCCACTTCAGGCACGATGGAGCAGTGACCCTCTACGTCAGGATCTTCGGGGAGGACGGCAGGCGCCTGCGGTGCTCTCCAGAGGACGATGGCGACGGCGACGACGTCCACCCCTCTGACGACGAGGGTTGGGGGGCCGGTGGCATCCTCGGCAGTGAACTCACCCTTGGCGACGGCCGTGGCACCTCCAGCAATAGCGGCTCTTCCTCTAGGGAAAGCACGAGCGAGGACGACTACGACAAGCTGCCATGTCATCGTGCCCGGACCAGGGAGGGTGGTCAATGACCGCGTCGCCGCGCCCCCGCTCGGGAGGACGTCGAGCTGCCTCGCCATCGTGCTCCGGTGAAGCAGGAGGAGGACTCCAACTGAGTGGAGGCGTCACTAGAGCCAAGCCTCAGGAGTTGCAGTGGTCGCGAGGCCGCCTTTTGCTTTTTCTTTTTCTTGCATCAAGAAACACAGAAGGCCCGGACGAGGCGTGTAATGGACCATGGCGCTTGCGCCATTATGTTAACATTTTTTATTTCATATCCTAGCATTTGTGTTGATATCAATCGACAGGTTCCTGCTTGATCGCAATTAGCATAACTTAGCTTGGTGCACTTATGGCGGACTCCTGCGTCGCGGCGCGTTCCTCCGGAGCTTGGATCCCCTGGGTGCCTCTCGTTCTCGTAACGGTGCGGCCGGGGCACCGGAGTGGTTTAGAGATCTTGCCGGGGGCTTCTTTCTTGAGGATCAGAGGGCTCTCGGGCCTCAGGAGGTACCCAATGGCCGCGAGGCCCCGGGCGCTCGCGTGGGGTGCAACGCCTCTGGTGCGCCGAGTCATGATGCTCGGCGAGGCTAGGAGAGGAGGGCTCAGGAGGACATACATGCCCGTTGGCTCGCTTCAGAGTGCTGCGCGAGGATTAGGACGCCAAGGTCTTGGCGAGGTGTGTTCGCAGGAAGGCCTAGGCGTACACACCGTGTCCAGCCCCCGCTCGCGAGACGCACGGGAAGGAGCGACAGGCAACTGCCACCTCCTTTAAAGCAAGATTCCAGAGAGCAAACGCTGCAAGGAGAAAAATTCCCACCCCTTTCAAATAAAGACGTGAGAATTTCAAATTTCATTCCAAGAAGTGGGAAATTGGCTACAAAAGCCAGCAAAAGAACAGCCGCGTCTGGCGCCTACACTAGTCTTCTAGTCTTCCTGCCAGCACGAAGCATGGGGCTTCCACTAGGTGTGGGCATAGTCGTTGAAAGACCGTGTCGTCCGCCAGCGCGGAGCATGGGGCTTCCACTTGGGCGTGGGTGGAAGCCCCCGTGAGGCCCCAGGGCGGCGCTTCGGAGACTCCGGGGCGTGTACAGCCCCACTCATTATTATGTGAGAGTGTCACCGGTAGAACTTCCGGAGATGCTGGATGTTCCAGGCATTCTGGATGAGGACCCCGTCCTGCGTCTCCAGTCATGCGGCCCCAGGCCTGGAGACGCGGGCGACCCTAAACGGGCCCTCCCACATAGGCGAGAGCTTGTGGAGCCCCTCCCTGGAGAGAACCCTCCTCAGGACGAGGTCACCCACCTCGAGAGTCCGGGAACGGACGCTGCGGCAGTGGTAACGCCGGAGCGCCTGCTGGTACCTCGCTGCATGGAGTGAGGCTTGGCCGCGGGCTTCCTCCCCGAGCATGAGGACTATCCCCCGCGAGGCATCCTGATGCACCTCATCGAATGCCAAGACCCGCGGAGAGAGAAGCCTGACCTTGTGAGCGAGGACCGCCTCGGCCCCGTAGACGAGGAAGAACGAGGTCTCGTCGGTGGGCTTAGTCATAGTGGTGCGGATAGACCACAACACAGACTGAAGCTCACCGAGCCAACCCCTGCCACAAGCCTCGAGCTTCTTCTTAAAGCTTCTCACCTTGAGGCCCCTCAGGACCTCCGTGTTGGCACGCTCGGCCTGGCCGTTGCTCCGTGGGTGTGCCACTGAAGCATAGCATATCTGTGTTCCAAGGTTAGAGCAGTACGCCTTGAAGAGGTTGCTCATGAATTGTGAGCCATTATCAGTAATGATATGATGAGGGACACCGAAACGGCTCACGAGGCCTTTGATGAACTTGATGGCTGAGCCAGCGGGGATGGTGCGTACTGGCTCTACTTCTGCCCACTTGGTGAACTTGTTGACGGCGACGTACATGTAGCGGTATCCACCAGCCGCCCGAGGGAAGGGGCCCAGGATATCCAATCCCCAGACCGCGAACGGCCACGAGAGCGGGATGGTCTGGAGGCCTTGCGCGGGCTAGTGAATCTGCTTGGCGTGGAACTGGCAAGCCTCGCAGGATCGTACCAGCTCGATGGCGAAGTTGAGCACCATCGGCCAGTAGAAGCCGCTACTGAACACCTTGCCTATGAGGATGCGCGACGAGGAGTGGTGCCCGCAGTCCCTGCCGTGGATATCAGCCGGCAACTCGCGCCCTTCCTCGTTGGATATGCACCGCAGTGAGACGTCGTTGGGCATGGCGGACCACACGCTTTGCGTCCTTCTCTTTCTCCGGCAAGGTGCCACGGGTGAGGTACGCCTTGAACTCCTCGGTCCAACAGACTGCCTGAGGTTCCAGCGCCAGGAGTAAACAAGCTCCTGAGGCCGGGCCGCAGGACGGGGCTCCTGAGGTCGGCGCTGGCGGCAGCTCCTCCCTGAGCAGCGTCGAACCCGCGGTCGGGGGAGCCGAGGACGGCTTGTGAAGCCTTTCTTTGAAGACGCCAGGCCTCTGGGGCTCGCGGCAGGACACCCTCTTGGCGATGTCGTCGGCTTCCTTGTTCGCGCCCCATGGGATGTGCTGCAATTCCAAGCCCAGGAAGCATTTTTCGATTTTACATACCTCCTCCAAGTAAGCTTCCATGTGTTCATCCTTTGACTTGTACTCTTTGTTGGAGAAGTTGACTAGGAGCTGGGAGTCGCCCTTGATGGTAAGGCATTTGATTCCCAGGCCAGCTCCGGCCCTGAGGCCGGAAATCAAGCCCTCGTACTCTGCAATGTTGTTGGAGACCTTCTCGCCGCGCTGGAAGCAAAGTTGCACGGCCTAGTACAGCTTGTCCTTGGTCGGTGAGATGAGCACGACTCCAGCCCCCGCGCCCTGCGGCACAAAGGCACCGTCGAAGTGCATGACCCATCCATCGGGTGCTTCGTCACCGGGCGCGAGGGATTGGCCCTCATCCAGTTCCCGATCAGGGGCGTCGGTCCACTCCGCCATGAAGTCGGCCAGGGCCGCCACCTTGATGACCCTGTGTCAGGACCCCGATTCTAAGTCACACCGATCTAGCCTGTAACACCTCATAGCACTTTGCGGCCTCACGCACGGTATTCCCACGGGTGTCGCCTTACAATGGCCCGGGACCGTTTGCGCCTTTTGGCTCACGTATATGATAGTGTTGCTAGCATCCATATGACAGAGAACCCAGGCCGACATGGCTAGTCGTGAACCCAAAGCGGCGCTAACTTACGGGGACAGGCATACATGAATCAACATCAAGCATGTCGGTCAGCAGCGTGTGAATCCGGGTTGTAGCACTGGGCTAGCAGGACTCCGGGAAACCGGGCTGTAGCAGGCTAGGCAGGACTCCGGATATCACCGCGTGACATTTCCCCGAAGGGACAGACACAGGAACGAAGTGAAACACATGCCGGCCAGTCTAAGTGTTCCGGAGCAGCAGTGCTGGGCTAGCAGGACTCCGGTAAACCGGGCTGTAGCGGACTACCAAGGCTCAGTGGAGACACCAGACTACATTTCCCCATAAGAGAGGCTGCCAAGGATAAACAACTAGATAGTCGGATCCCACACATACCAAGCATTTCAATCATACACACAATATGCTCGATATGTGTAAATACAACATGGCATCACAACAAAACTCTACAACTCAAAGTACTTTATTTAAAGGCTCCGGGGAGCCATACATAACATGTTCATATAGATAGGGGTCACACGACCCGACACTCAAATCAAACAAACATACAAGCACATGCGGAAGCAACTAGTCTGAGTACAGACACTAGAAAGAAAGAAGGCTTGACGAAGCCTGTCTATCTACATAGGCCCTTCACAAGCTCAGGTCACCACCTGGGTGGCAAGTCACTCGTCAACGTCGAGATCTACGTAGAACCCATCGGAGGGGGCGGTGTTCTCGTCTGCAACAATTATTAAAGCAACATGAGTACAAAGGTACTCAGCAAGTCTTACAACAGATCCTAAAATATATGCACATTCTCAAGAAGGGTGGTGGAGTTATTGCAGCAAGCCAGCTTTGACTCTTGGCTACACTATCCTACGAGACACCACTTGAGAAATTAGTTTTCGCACACGAGTCCACTAATCACCATCACAATACTCCACCGTGGATCCTCCCTCGTAATCCTACGAGAGGGCCATCCGCGGTACTCACACTTATCTTGAGTCTTTTAGTAGTAACCATTAACTTGTCTATGAACTGCATAAGCGACCAAGTAGTCCTTTACCGCGGACGCGGCTATTCGAATAGTTTTATACCCTGCAGGGGTGTACTTCGTCACACATGTCTCCACCACTTAGCGTCTGCACACGACATGTGCTCGGCAGACTTCAAGCGAAAGCCGACGTGGGTGTAGACCACGACCTGACTAACCACACAAGTCTCTAGTCCAGGTTTATCGCCTATTCGGGTTCCATCCGCAAGGAAATCCGGCCGGGGTGTCCTCAACGGCCCCAAACGATGTGTGCAGGGTTCCCGAGACACCAAACGGGCGACTCGGTACACCGGCCACATGCCTACCGCATCACAGCCCACCCCTAAGGTCAGCGCTGCGCACGGCCTCCAGCAACTACAAACACCAGTAACTACTTGCAACTCCTGGACAGAGGACGAGAGGGGTCAGTAAGTCGAGCGGGGTCATATTTCAGGGCCCAACGTGTGGTAGTAGCTGAATCTTAAATCACGCATACAGATCTCAGTTCTTAAGGACGGCCTCAATGAAACAACCCACCATGTACTCCTACATGGCCTTCCATCGATAGCTTTACCAAATCATGTTCAACACTTCACTCTCATTACCGACACAACCATTCACTCTAGTTCATCACCCTGATGAGCCAGACCTGACACAACTCTAAGCATAGCAGGCATAGCATGGTAGGAAACACAGACTTGGCTCAATCAACTCCTACACATGCTAGTGGGTTTCATCTAGTTACTGTGGCAATGACAGGTCATGCAGAGGATATGGGTTCAACTACCGCAACACACAGCAGTTTGAAACGCGTTGTCTTAATGCAGTAAACGAGAGCAGAAGCGAGAAGATGGGTTGGTATCGAAATGATCAATGGGGTTGCTTGCCTGATAGAGTGGTAGTGGAATCCCCAGCCCCCCCTGGAAACAACTAGGGTTTACTAAAATCTTTTTCAATGAACCTGAAATGCCCTTCTAAAATGTCCATCATTTTTGTCTTGGGTTAGAACCTCTGCCAAAACTGGTTCACATTTTTCTAGGTCATCATAAGGTCATTGAATTAAATCATATGTAACCTGCATTTGGGCATTTAAATGCTAGTAAATATTTTAAATGTCCTAATAATCCCAAACTGAAATGTTCCATGTTGGATATACTCTATACAGTGGGCATGAGCAGTTTGGTGATTTTTGAAAGTGCCTAGGTATTTTTAGAAAAGCCACAAACTTGCAGAAATTAGAAAACAGAAATAAAAAAAAGGAAATAAACTTACCTGGCAAAGAGGTGTTACAGGCTAGATCGGTGTGACTTAGAATCGGGGTCCTGACACCCTGGTCGTGCTGAACTCCAGCCGGAAGACCTTCTCGGGGTTGGCTTCGATCCCTTGGTGCTACACCAAGAAACTCAGCAGCTTGCCGGACGGGACCCTGAACACACACTTCTCCGGATTGAGCTTCAAGTTTATGCTGCGGAGGTTAGCGAATGTTTCTTCCAGGTCTTTGATCAGGGCCCTCGCTTCCAGCGACTTGACCATGATGTCATCGACGTATGCCTCCGCGTTCCTCCCCAACTGCGGCCCGAGCGCTATGTGCATCAGTCGCTGGAAAGTGGCGCCAACATTCCGCAGCCTGAAGGGCATGCAAGTGTAGCAGTACACATCACACGGAGAGATGAAGGCTGTCTTGTCGACATCCTCTGCCGCCATCTTGATTTGATGATATCCCGAGAAGGCATCCAAGAAGCATAGCAAATCACATTCTGCAGTGGAGTCCATGATCTGGTCGATACGTGGGAGCAGGAAAGGATCCTAAGGGCAGGCCTTGTGGAGGCTGGTGAAGTCGACGCACATGCGCTCCTTCCCACCTTTCTTGGGGATGATCACAGGATTCGCCAACCAATCCGGGTACTGCACCTCCCGGATGACGCCAGCCTCTTGGAGCTTGCCGACCTCTTGGACGATGAACGCCTGCTTCTCTTGTGCCTGGCGCCGCACTTTTTGCTTCACCGAGCGCGCGCCAGGGCACACCATCAGGTGATGCTCAATTACCTCCCTCGGGACACCAACCAAGTCTGACGCTTCCCATGCAAATACGTCTTTTTTGGCCCTCAGGAATGCCACCAGCGCCTCCTCCTGATCCAGAGGAAGGTCCGCACCAATGGTGAAGGTGGGGCCCGAGCCCTCGGTGTCGATAGGCACCTGCTTCGTCTCAGCCCGGTCTTGAGAGAACAACTGCTTTTTCTTCGCGGGCGCGGCCTCCTGAGCCACCGCTGCGCTTGCGGTGGCAGGGCGCGAAGCAGCCACGGCCCTGTAGACAAGCTTGAGGGCCCGGACCGCATCCTTCATATCCCCGACCACCGTGATGATGCCGCTGCTGCCCGGCATCTTGACGACGTTGTAACCCGGATGGGTAGCCGCCATGAACTTGGCAAGGGTCGGATACCCCAGGATGGCATTGTACGGGAGGCCGATATGGGCGACGTCGAAGTCGATGAGCTCAGTGCGGTAGTTGTCGCGCGTGCCGAAGGTGATGGGGAGGCATATCTACCCTATGGGAGTGGCCGCGCCCTTGACCACCCCCGAGAAAGGCTGGGTGGGGAGTAGATGATCATATGGTACTTGAAGAATCGAAGGTTTCCACTGAGAGGACATTTAGGCCGGCGCCTCCGTCGATGAGGATCTTGGTCACCGCGACGTTGTTGATGGTGGGAGTACACAGCATGGGGAGAGCACCCGCCACGGTCGTGGCCTTGGGGTGGTCTCTGGAATCTAAGGTGATGGCGATCTCAGGCCCGGCGCGGCCTTCCGCCGCCACGCACTGCGGTCGGGCGGTACCTTGCTGACGAAGAAGCTGCTTGATGTGGAGGCCTGACGTAGGCGCCTGCGATCTGCCGATGATGCACACGACCGCATGGGGCACTCGGGCACTCGGGCCTCATCGTGATGCTTCTCGGCAGATGCTGTGCTGGCTAGCACCGCGTCGCGAGCCTCCTTCCTGCCCTCCGCGGTGGCAGCCTCTGCCGGCCACAGGCCGTCCTGGTGGCTGCGTTGGCCTATAGCCACCCCGAGATGAGCCCAAGGCGCTCCCTCACGAGGCACCTGTCGGCGTCTTGAAGATTGGCCCGAATCCGGCCAAGCGCGGTGTAAGCTTCATCCAAGGCTCTGGGCCGGATTAGGGGGCCGCACTTCGCGAGCGCGAAGGCCTGGTGAGGGGGTGGCGTTGGCACGCCGACTGGCGCTTGGGCCAAGGAGGTGGCGGCGTGGCTGGCTTGGGGCGCCGGAGGCTCCAGGCTCCCCTCGGGCACCACGAGGGTGGACGACTCCGCAGCCTGCTGGCCCACGAGGGCTGGCTCCTCCTGAGGCTGCATCGCTGTGTCCTCATGGGTTGCCCCCTCCACCAGCGCCGGGGTTGCCGCGGCCGCGACAAAGAGTGTCGCCTTGTGGAGCCCTATGCCTTCGGTGTTTGGTCCCCCAAGCGGTGCCGGCAAAGCACCAGGGGCTAGCGGCGCACCCGTGTGCCCAGGCGCGGTGCCGCCTGAGCGCCCAAGGACGGCGTTGTGCTGGTGCGATGCACTCCCACGCCCGCCGCGGCCACAACTGGAGTCCGACGGCACCCTCAGGACAGGGGCTCCTTCGGCTCGGTGCTTGCCTTCTTCTTCTTCGCCTCATCGCCACTCCTGGTCGTCAAGAGGGGAGTGTTGTGAGCACAAATGCAATCTATGCTTGACCAAGAGCAAGGTAGTTACTTACTCCTCGGGTGCGATCCACTTCCTCTTCTTCTCCTTCTCCACGGTGGTAGGGACGCCCCCGCTCCTCTTTGGCATGGCCTTGGCCGCGTCCAGGGGACGAGCGGGGCACTCCTCGGCAAGCCCCGACACGGTGCTGCCACCTGGAGAGGTGGGGAGGTCGCCCTAAGGGGTCACGGCCGCTGGGGCCACGTCCGCCCCAGCAGTGGCCGCCTCATCCCCTGTTCGCAGTTCGGGCGGGGACATGACCGACATCTGGATCGCCCCGCTGGAACTTGCAGAGCCCTCCGGAGGGGGCGCACCCGTGCTTTTCTTCCGGGTCGCCCAGCACGATGCTTGCGTGGTCCATGGTGTGGGCCCTGACCTCCTGAGGACCCTGGTGGAGCACGGGGAGCCCGTGGCCAGGGGCTCATCAGTGTCGTCGTCGTCTTCAAGGTTGCGGAGGAGCTCGCTCTGCGGCAGAGGGGACACTTCCTCCAGGTCGTCATCCTCGATCTCCTCCGAGTCCTCCTCCCCGCCGCTGTCGCCAGAGGACACCAGCACGGTGGAGTTGGGGTGCTCAGACGGCATGAGCCCCAACTCGTTGAAGGTGGGCATGGCGGCAACTAGCTCATCCCTGTCGTCACGGCGGTACAATGGGGTGTAGGCCTCGGGTAGGTCCCTCGTCTCGCCATTTAGCAGGATGGCCATTCCCTTGTCCAGCTCTTCGCCCATCAGGTTGGCGGGGCGTAGCCTCGTGTCGTCCTGCATGCCCTGGAATTCCCACAAGGGCCACATGTGTGACTGGAGCGGCTCCAGGCACTGCGTCAAGAACTCCTTCACGAGCATTCCCCCCGTTAGCCGCTTGGCCTCCATATCCAATGTTATCCTCCTCAAGAAAGGCTCTGCCCAGGGGTTGGTGAGCTTTGCATGGCCCCACCTCTCGAGCTGCTCACGCAGCTCTGTCGGCAGCTCCAGCCGCGGGTTGAGACCCTTGGTGTTCAAGAAGACCCAGCGGTGCTGGAAGCCCTCCACCTTCTTCCCGGCCATCAAGAGGACATTCCCCTTGTGGATCGCGACGAAGGAAGTGCTAGCAGAGCGTTGCGTCCGGTCGTACAACCGCAACCTGCAGAAATGGCAGACGAGCGCCACAGATGGTCTCACGCCCACGAAGGCCTCGCAATAGAAGGCGAAGATGGACCGGAGGAGGATGGAGTTGGGCTGAAGATGGAGGGCGTGGATTCTGTAGTGGTTGAGGACGGCGTAGAAGAGCTCAGAGAAGGGCGGGGCGAGCCCCGCAAAGATGCTGTGAAGGAAGAAGGGGTAAACCGTCCGCGCCAAGCTGCTTCGCTCTGTGGAGCCAGCCTAGGCCGTGATCTAGGCTGGCTCCACAGAGCGAAGCAGCTTGGCGCGGACGGTTTACCCCTTCTTCCTTCACAGCATCTTTGCGGGGCTCGCCCCGCCCTTCTCTGAGCTTTCTACGCCGTCCTCAACCACTACAGAATCCACGCCCTCCATCTTCAGCCCAACTCCATCCTCCTCCGGTCCATCTTCGCCTTCTATTGCGAGGCCTTCGTGGGCATGAGACCATATGTGGCGCTCGTCTGCCATTTCTGCAGGTTGCGGTTGTACGACCGGACGCAACGCTCTGCTAGCACTTCCTTCGTCGCGATCCACAAGGGGAATGTCCTTTGATGGCCGGGAAGAAGGTGGAGGGCTTCCAGCACCGTGGGTCTTCTTGAACACCAAGGGTCTCAACCCGCGGCTGAGGCTGCCGACAGAGCTGCGTGAGCAGCTCGAGAGGTGGGGCCATGCAAAGCTCACCAACCCCTGGGCAAGCCTTCTTGAGGAGGATAACATTGGATATGGAGGCCAAGCGGCTAACGGGGGGAATGCTCGTGAAGGAGTTCTTGACGCAGTGCCTGGAGCCGCTCCAGTCACACATGTGGCCCTTGTGGGAATTCCAGGGCATGCAGGACGACACGAGGCTACGCCCCGCCAACCTGATGGGCGAAGAGCTGGACAAGGGAATGGCCATCCTGCTAAATGGCGAGACGAGGGACCTACCCGAGGCCTACACCCCATTGTACCGCCGTGACGACAGGGATGAGCTAGTTGCCGCCATGCCCACCTTCAACGAGTTGGGGCTCATGCCGTCGAGCACCCAACTCCACCGTGCTGGTGTCCTCTGGCGACAGCGGCGGGGAGGAGGAATCGGAGGAGATCGAGGATGACGACCTGGAGGAAGTGTCCCCTCTGCCGCAGAGCGAGCTCCTCCGCAACCTTGAAGACGACGATGACACTGATGAGCCCCTGGCCACGGGCTCCCCGTGCTCCACCAGGGTCTCAGGAGGTCAGGGCCACACCATGGACCAAGACAAGCATCGGCTGGGGCGGGACCGGAAGAAAAGCACGGGTGCGCCCCCTCCGGAGGGCTCTGCAAGTTCCAGCGGGGCGATCCAGATGTCGGTCATGTCCCCGCCCGAACTGCGAACAGGGGATGAGGCGGCCACTGCTGGGGCGGACGTGGCCCCAGCGGCCGTGACCCCTTAGGGCGACCTCCCCACCTCTCCAGGTGGCAGCACCGTGTCGGGGCTTGCCGAGGAGTGCCCCGCTCGTCCCCTGGACGCGGCCAAGGCCATGCCAAAGAGGAGCGGGGGCGTCCCTACCACCGTGGAGAAGGAGAAGAAGAGGAAGTGGATCGCACCCGAGGAGTAAGTAACTACCTTGCTCTTGGTCAAGCATAGATTGCATTTGTGCTCACAACACTCCCCTCTTGACGACCAGGAGTGGCGATGAGGCGAAGAAGAAGAAGGCAAGCACCGAGCCGAAGGAGCCCCTGTCCTGAGGGTGCCGTCGGACTCCAGTTGTGGCCGCGGCGGGCGTGGGAGTGCATCGCACCAGCACAACGCCGTCCTTGGGCGCTCAGGCGGCACCGCGCCTGGGCACACGGGTGCGCCGCTAGCCCCTGGTGCTTTGCCGGCACCGCTTGGGGGACCAAACACCGAAGGCATAGGGCTCCACAAGGCGACACTCTTTGTCGCGGCCGCGGCAACCCCGGCGCTGGTGGAGGGGGCAACCCATGAGGACACAGCGATGCAGCCTCAGGAGGAGCCAGCCCTCGTGGGCCAGCAGGCTGCGGAGTCGTCCACCCTTGTGGTGCCCGAGGGGAGCCTGGAGCCTCCGGCGCCCCAAGCCAGCCACGCCGCCACCTCCTTGGCCCAAGCGCCAGTCGGCGTGCCAACGCCACCCCCTCACCAGGCCTTCGCGCTCGCGAAGTGCGGCCCCCTAATCCGGCCCAGAGCCTTGGATGAAGCTTACACCGCGCTTGGCCGGATTCGGGCCAATCTTCAAGACGCCGACAGGTGCCTCGTGAGGGAGCGCCTTGGGCTCATCTCGGGGTGGCTATAGGCCAACGCAGCCACCAGGACGGCCTGTGGCCGGCAGAGGCTGCCACCGCGGAGGGCAGGAAGGAGGCTCGCGACGCGGTGCTAGCCAGCACAGCATCTGCCGAGAAGCATCACGATGAGGCGGAGGCCAATTTGAAGGCCCTTCAGGATGAGTAGGCCGGCCACGCACAGCGGCTCCACCAGCGGGAGGAAGACCTTAGGGCCCGCGAGGCGAAGCTTGCTGATCGCGACTCCAAGCTGGCCCAGGTGACCGTTGATCAGGCCACGGAACATGAGCGCCTAACCAAGCTGAAGGAGGAGGTGGTCGAAGCCCAAACAACCCACGCCTAGCACGTCTCTGAGGCGACAGCCCAGTTGGATGCCTAGGAGAAGACCCTCGCCGCTGCAGAGAAGAAGGCGGCCGCGGACCATGACGCCTTCCCCTCCCTCAAGCTCAGGTCTCGTCAGGCGTTACAGTCCATCTGCATGGGAGGATTCAAGGAGCCATTGGCGACCCCTGAGGCCGGCTATACAGGGATCTTCTCCAAGCTTGCCGAAGCACTCGAAGGTGTTGCCGCCGAGGTAGACTCCATCCTGGGGGAGGATTGCCGCTCGCTCTTCTCCGCAGCTGCGACGCGTGTCATCAGCCACCTCTGCCTCCAGAATCCGGGCTTCAACTTCGATGCGGTGATCCACGTGGTAGTTCCAGAGTCCCGCGCGACCACCGCGGCTGCCGTGAAGGGCCACGTGGACGCGCTGCTGAAGAAGTGCACCTGCATTCCTGACACCGAGCCTTTGGTGATGGAGGCCATCTGCGGCGACAACGGCGGCAACGATGTCGACGACGGGCTCCTCGTGACTGGGACGGGTGGCGGCGACGGCAATGGCGACGATGACCCTTCCTCCTAGGTTTTACTCTGTGACATTTATCATGCCTCGAGGAGGCGTAAGACTTTGCTTGAATTTGTAGAACATTTGATGCTTGTAATAATCGTTTGAACTCCGTGATTTCCTTTTCGTGCTTGGTTTCCTTCTTGTTTGCTTTTGTGCTCTGCGCCGGTAGGGCCCAGCCCCGCGCATACCTCGACCGCCATTGGGGCGTCCGGATCGCCAGGACGACACTAAGGGGCGAGGGGTTACGTGACTAGTAAGGCCCCTGGGCCGTGATGCTCAAGGGTCCCCCTTGATGTGTGAGTAGCCCTCATGAAGAAAACGTGGGCAGCAGCAAGGTTAGTCCGGAGTCCTCCATACCTTTCCTCGCCAGCCTTCACCTGGGAGGGGCGCGAGAAGACCAGGTACAAGGAACCTGGTGAGGTGGCATGTGCCCAGGCTTGACCAGAGCACAGCTCCCCATGTCCAGCCCCCTCGCGCGTGCCTCCTGGTGGAATGCCGCACGATAGAACCGTGTGAAGAGCCAAAAGGCTATCCTGAGGTTGGTGCGGCCACTAGGGTGCCCTCAGTTATTTATCTACCAGCGCGGAGCATGGGGCTTCCACTTGGGCGTGGGCATAGTCGCTGCTCGACCGTGTCGTCCGCCAGCACGAAGCATGGGACATCCACTTGGGCGTGGGCATAGTCATTGCTCAACCGTGTCGTCCGCCAGCGCAGAGCATGGGGCTTCCACTTGGCGTGGGATGGGAGCTCTATGTTAGAGTCTCCAGGCGTGTACAACCCAATTTCATTCGTACGCGTGACTGGCACTGCAGAACTGGAGGAGGTGTATCTAGGCACCCGTGAGCCAGCGCAGCACTCACAAGGCCCTACCTCAAGGTGGGTTGCACCTGAATCTTGTGGGGTGGAGCGCGCTTATAAAACCTGTGTTGTTGGGGCTACCTACGCTGAATGAACCTCCAGAGGCCATCGCATGAGAAGGCCGAACACCAAGGTCCCCAGGAGGTGACGTGAACAGGACCGGCCCGCCAGACAGAGCTTAGTCGCTTGGGTTTATCGACGCTGCAGGGACGGACCCGAGCACAGACGCCGCGCGCAGTCTTCTCATTCAATAATCCCAAGGAAAGACATCCGGTGCATGGCTCCCACGATGGTGCAGCGCTGAACTGTGGTTGAACAAACCGAGCCGCGCGCCCTGACTCACCCACGCTCGATTAGCTCATGCGAGAACAAAGCACGAAGGACCCCAGGAGGTGACGTGCACGGGAATGGCCCATGAGACAGAGCTCGGTCGCTTGGATTTATCGACGCTGCAGGGACGGACCCCAGCACAGACGCTGTGCACCCCCTTAATCATGAGGTGGGTGAGGACGGGGTTGTGAGGGCGCAGCGACATTCATGGTGGCAAAGCACCAGGCACGCAGGTTGTAATACTTAGGGAATTCATAAAAGGCAAAGCCAGTTCTGATACATGCGCAAAGCAATACAGCTGCAGGGCGCGCCCTAACAGCTTGAGGATAAAGCAGCCCGAGGGGCACCCTCAACTGAGCAAACCAAAAAGTCACCTGGCACCAGCGTTTTAGACAGGTCGAGGTAGCTGAGGATGCGTACCGTGAAGATAGATCCTCATGAGCTGGGCGGCTTCGGAGACCGAGGAGGCCCACGAGTCCTGGGGGGCTTGCGAGCATCCGGGGCCTCCTGAGACTTGACCGCCGAGGCCAAGCACCTAGCCTCGTGAGACGCCATAGCATGTTGTGCCAGGCGCTGGTATGAGGCGCCCATGTTCAGCAAGCCGAACGGCATGCAGAAGTAGTTGCAGGGGTAGCCCCCACTCTGGCCGACACATGATGGCCAGAATAGATCCTATGAAGTGGCCCTGTTGAGGCCCGGGATGTTGACGCAGACGCGTAGCTCGCCGCCTGCATCGGGGGCAGCAGCTGCACTGGGTGGCGCGGGGCAATGCTCGCCACGCATGGCCTGCGCCTCCTGAAGCTCTTCGATCGCCTTGGTGATGAATTCTTGCGTCCCTGGCGCCTCGCGCCTTGCTCCTTTCTTGTGGGGCGCACGTCGAGGTACGCCTCCAAGTGGTGCCCGAGCACGTCCCTCATCGCACTGGTCAGGTCGGAAGCTCTCCAGATGGAAGCCCCCGAGCCTGTTCGGAGGGAAGCACTGGGTGCCCCTTCCTATGCAGGAGAAAGAGGTGCCCTGACAGCAGGCGCGGTGCCTGAGGCACCGCCAGAGGGCTTCTTTGTCTCCCGAGGACCCTTGGGGAGGAGCTGCTTGCTCTTCGTGGGGGTGGCCTCAGGAGGCAAGATGCCACCCTCATCATCCGAGTTCTCGGCCACAGTGGCACGGTAGGCATGCTCAAGGGAGCAAACCGCATCCTTCTCATCGCAGGCGACCGTGGTGATGCCGCTGCACCCTGGCATCTTGAGGACGTTGTAGCCATGGTGGGTCGCCACCATGAACTTGGTGAGGGCATGGTACCCGAGGATGGCGTTGTACGGGAGGCTGATGTGGGTGACATCGAAGTCAATGAGCTCGGTGTGGTGGACCATCGGTCACTCCTGAGAAGGGCTTGGTGTGCAGGAGCTGGTCATAAGGCACTTGGAGTGTGTCGAATGTTTCCACAGAGAGGACATTGAGCCTAGCGCCACCATCGATGAGGGTCTTGGTGATGAGGACGTTACTGATAGTGGGCGTACATAGCATGGGGAGTGCGCCTGCGGCGGCCGAATACTTGAGGTGGTCCTTGGAGTCGAAGGTAATCACGTATTGCGACCACCTGAGGGGATGCGCGGCCTCAAGCTTCGGGAGGGCCGTGTTCACCTCACGAGAGAACTGCTTGAAGATGCGGTTCGAAGCAGGGGCCTGGGCGCCACCTAGGATGCAGGCGATCACACGAGGTTCCTGGAAGCCCCCTGCCCCATCATCCCGTCGGTTGTCGTCATTTCTCCTTAGTGGCGGCGGCAGCGGAGGGAGGCCGGCATTGCCCTGGGGACGGTCCTCACGAGGCTGATCATGCCAGGGGCCGTCGCGAGGCTGATCCCGCCAGCGGTCCTCGCAAGGCTGGTCGCGCAAGTCCTGGCAAGGGTCTCGGTTGTCCCAGCGGCCTTCACCGCGGACTCCTCCACGACCGTAGCCACAGTCACTATGCTCGGGGCAGCGGCCGAGGCGCCCGTCGCAGAGTGCCCTGAGCTCCTGGCAGTTGTTGGTGTTGTGGCTGTGTACGTTGTGGAAGATGCAAAACGGGCGGTTGCCCCTGGGAGGCTCATCGTGGTCATGGCCACGCTTCATCTCGGGCTCTGCTGCCAGCATGGCGGGGCTCTTGTGCTTCGCCTCCTTAGCCTTGGCCTTCTTGTCTTCAGGGTCGGCCTCCGAAAACTCGAGGAGGGAGAGGCGACCTTCCTTGGCCCTTGCGCACCTGTTCGCCAGGTTGAACATCTCCAGGGCCGAGCACAAGTCCTCATGGATGGTGGGCTCTTCTTTCATCTTGACGTCCTGGACACCATCAGTGAACACCGAGATGATGGCCTCGTCCGGCGCCTTTGGGATCTTGAGGCGAACATTCGTGAAGTGCTGTATGTACTTGTGCAGGGTCCCGCCCGGCTGCTACTTCACGTGCCGCAGGTCGCCCACCGCAGGGGCACGATCACGGGTGCTCTGGAAGTTGGCGATAAAGTGCTCACGAAGCTCATCCCAAGAGGAGATCGATTCCTCCCGGAGGTGCAGGAGCCAGGAATGCACGCCGTCTTTGAGAGCCATGGGGAACCAGTTCTCCATGAACTTTTCGCCATCGTTTACCTCTTCGATGCTCAGCGAGTAGAGCTGGAGGAACTCCGCAGGGTCGGGGTTGACGTCGTAGCGTGGAGGTAGGTCTGGCTTGAACATGCAGGGATAGGCGACGCAGCGCAGCTTCGGGGTGAAGGCACGGCAGTCCGCTGCACTCACGGGCGCAGCGGGCACAGGGTGAGCTCGGTCATGACGCCCACGCGCCGCAGCCTCGGCAGCGCGTGGTCTTGATGCTGGCGCGGTGGCGCTGGGTGCGCACGTGCATCACCTTGTGGCCGCTGCATCACCTGGCAGCTTGCCTCATCGCGCGCCAGCGCCCCATGCGGCGGGTCACGCGGTTGCGCATCGCGCTTTGGCTCATGGTCGGCGCCGCGCAGAGGAGGAGGAGGAGGAGGCGTGCCATCGGCTACATCGCCTGCCTGGGATGGCGGGGGATGGAGCGAATGAGACGGCGCAGGGACCTCGTCGGCAGCGTTGACAAGCTCGGCGATGCGGCCAAGAAAGTCATCGTACTGGTTGTTGGTGAGGCGGTAGCGCAGTAGCTCGCGTGCCATGAGCAACGCAGTCTGCGCGTTTGCTGGCCCGTGGCGGACGTGGGAGGACGATGCCGTGGTGGGAGTGGGCGACGGAGTGGCGGTGCGGCCATCGCGCCGCACGGAGGGTGGCAGCGATGAATCCTGCTGCTTGTGAGCAATAGGGTCAATGGCAGTGTTAGCTGCGGGAGAAGCAGAGCAGCGAGGGACACCACGGCCATGGGCACCGACTGGGCGACGTGAGCAGCCCGGCGCTCGGCGCAGACTCGGCACGCGTCGGCCATGGGAGCGACGAAGCGGAGACGAAGCAGAACCGGAAGGAGGATTTTGACACACCCCTACCCGGCGTGCCAAATGTCGGATTCAGGCCTCCGTAGACCCAAGAAGGTTCAAACTCTGGGGCATGTGTGAAAATCTCAACCAGCTCAATCCTCAACCTCACCACCCCACAGCCTAGCCTCGTCAAGTTTGCGCGAGCAGGGAAGAAGATGAACACAACAGTTTACCCAGGTTCGGGCCACCTTGCGGTGTAAAACCCTACTCCTGCTTTGTGGTGGATTGGCCTCACGAGGAGGCTGAGGATGACCTAGTACAGTGGATGAGCAGCCTCACGAGGGGAAAAGTGGTGTGGGTGGAATGGATCTTTCTGGGGTTTTCTCTCTATGTTGGTGGCTAGCCTATACTTATAGTGGCCTTGGTCCTCTTCCCTCAAATCTTAGGCGGAAAGGGATCCCACAATGGCCAATTTGAAAGGGGACAAGAAGTACATCAAATCCTAACGAAAGGTAGTCTTTGCCTGCAAAGCTTTTGGTCGTGACGCAGAGGTGGGCTCGACGATGACATCCGTCCTGCCGAGCTTGTGGTCCTGGTCTTGTTGCACCGGAATGGAAACCCTTGGTGGATTCCTTGGGAACCCGCGTCTATCCTTGCTCCCTTAGCACCAAAGGGGAAACTGTCTCCTATGCCCACCTGGCCTTGGTCGTCATGGTTCACATCATCGCAGCCTCATGAGGCTGGATACCTGTATAGAAGTCTCCGCCCCTCGGGAGGCAGCCTGGGGAGGCCGCTCCTCTGGATGTCTTGGTGTCATTCGCCTCGCGAAGCTTGGGTCCTCGCGAGGGTCTTGCCTTGGAGTTGTTGTAGCTGGGCCGTACAGGGCCGTCGATGGGCCCACGTGCTGGGCCGCAGGCAAGCAGATCTAGGTACCCCCGATCCCAAAACACCGACAAGTACATATAAGTTATATTTGTTCCAATTAGTTATTGTTGATTTACAGATTGTGGGCGCTCGAGTCATACAAAATGAACAAATTAGCCGTACAATTTCCAAATTATTACATGACATGTTTAGACAGCTTGCTACCAAGTTGTTAGCTTTATGCTTATCCCCCTTTTCTGAATTTCGCATGTGTTCTCCATAGATGTTGAGTAGCAGCGACAACACTCATGCTTCAGGCGATGTATCTTCATCAGAGTCCTACAACCCTAGGTCTCCAGCACATGCTCAAGGATCAAGTAATCTGGAATGGGATAGAGCTGCCACAATCACCCTTCCGGTCAGGACCTGGAAGAACGCTCCAAGAAAGCCCACACACCAGCCTAAAGGTGTATATGAAGTAACCGACATTGATTTAAAGTCTTGGGCTCCAACTAAACTAGAAAAAGTACGAACAAGGTTCAGGAGTGTGTTTGTTGGCAGGGCAAGGCTCAACATTAATCTGCCAGAGTTTCGGAAGGCTAAAACAAAAACGCGACACAGGATTGTCAGGGAGATCATGGATCACTTCAATGTTCCAGAGCAGTGGAGAATGCAGGTGGAACACACTGCACTGAAGAAGGCCAGGGATGCTTGGAGAAACTGGAAGCATGTGTTTTACAAGAAGTACTTGAGTGAAGGTAAGGACCCAATCCCCGCATACCCCCAAATTACAAAGGCAGACTAGGCAGAATTCAAAAGGGTTGGGGCAACTGCAGATTTACTAAGAAGAGTGCCAAGCAATCAGAACTTCAGAAGAGGAACACACACCCCCCACTGTATGGGTGTGGCAGGATACTACGGCATGAAACCAATATGGGACCAGGAGGAGAAAGAAGCAGTAGCTGCGGGTGGGAAACCGGCCTTTAGTGAAATCAGGGGCGAATGCGCTAGAGACTACTTGCGGGCACATGCAAGGAGGCGTGATGACGGTTCTTATTAATTTGAAAAATCACATGATGAAGAACTATATCTCGTGATGTTAAAGGCTTCCAGCATCCCTAGAAGGTTCTACAGGAACTTAGGGCCATGTGACATTTTGTCCGATGCTCTGGAAACAAAAGAACCCCCCGGCCGTGTAAGGGGTATAGGTTTCAATGTCCCGCACAAGAGGGCTTTTACACTCAACAAATAAGAGAGGCTCACCATGAAAAAAGTGAGTGAACAGAAGCAGAAGCAGAATCAATTGTATGAAAGGTTGAGGAGGGACATGTATCCAACATTTCAAAAGGAAATTGAGTAGTCACTGATGATGCAGAAGACTCTAACACTGAGAGATAGCCAGCAGACAGGAGGGGGACGGGCATGGAGGATGCTGCATATTGCGCAGCTACACCGCACAATAGTAGTTGTGCATCAGCTAACCCCAGTGATAATGAGACTGCAGCTGCGCATGATGATGCTATATCTGATCTATCTGGAATGACTGACTGACTGAGGGGCGTGCTTATAGATTATGAAGGTACGTTAAAATGTGCAACAACCTAGGTCGGAAGGGGGCCTCTTGTTGGACAATGTGCTATTGAAGTCGGGCTGTGTGAAGTGAAATGTGGCTGAAGTAAATCCTGGATTCAGTTAATTTGCCCTGAAGAATGTCCTAGGGGACTATGATGAGCAGAGGACCTTGGGAGAAACACTATCTAATCATATCCAATGGACACGAAAAAAGTAGACTTCATGGATGATATCCCTCAAGCCCCGCCAAGAGCAATCAATGTCGCCCTTCAACTGGCGACTCTGTCCTTGCCACAGTCTCACGTGCTTCCACCAAGGAACTCGTAATCCGACGGCTGATGGATCAACCTGTGATCAGCCCACATGACTTCGTGCCGTACAGACCATGTCATCGTCCGCCTCTAAGCAGCCAGTGACAAGGTCTACAACTGCTGAAGACGTACCACCGGTTCAGATGCTAGCCACTAAAGCAGCAGGGGAAGATATAGCAGCACCGCATGCTCAACAGACCAACCCGGTGGAACAGACTGCTAAGAAGTCCGATGTTTTGGAACCCCCTGCTCAGCAGTCAGACAGTTTGGAACCGCCTGCTAAGCAGTCCGAAGGTCCAGAACCGCATGCTCATCAGTCCGTCGATTCGCAGCCGCGTGATCGACATACGGATGCGTCAGCACTACCTGCTCAGCAAACAAAACATTCGCACAGCCTCCTCAGCACACCGACACATTGGCACCACCTGCGTAGAAGCCCGACATAGCTTCAGCGCCTGGTCAGCAGTCCGATGCCTCTACTCCTATAGCATAGCAGTTCGTCATAGCAGCACCGCCAGCAGCAGTCTGGCATAGGTAAATCATCTACTCAGCAGTCCATCATAGCTTCACCACTTGCTTAGCAGTCCATATTTCAACCATCCAGACCTTGCACCAGAAGTGCTTCAAGTACCATGAAGAAAGCAGGCATGACCGCACCCGCTTGGAAGCGGCTCGCGAGACCGAGGAGGAATGAGAACGATAGCCTCTTACTAAAGGCACTCATTGCCCAAAACCAAATTACCAGCAAGTTGTTTGAATCAGAGAGTAATACTGGTTCTGACATCCTACCCGATGAAGAAGTCAAAAGGATACTTGCTAAAAATAAAGCAAACGTACTTGAAGCACGCAAGTACGTCCATGGCCAGCCATTTCTTGTTGGTGAATACTTTGAGAGTGTAGTTCTATTTGCCAGAAGTTACATAAATGTTGCATGGATGAAATGTCAAAAGGTCACGAGGTTCTGCTAGTCCACTATGACAGAGATCATTTCTGTCACGATCAGGGAGCCATCAGTGCGGAATTCGAGGACTTTCATCTCTTCTTCAATTTTAATGTGCTCGCTTTCACTCTTGTTAAATGCTTGATGTTGTAAGTATATCACAAACTTTGATCAACTTCTCCATACAAGGCTGTAAACGAAAAAAAGCTAACTACGCAGAGAAGAGCAAGGGAGAGAGAATATTTCATAGATCCTGAAGTAGCAAATGGCACATTATTATGTGGTACCATAGATAAATGATAGTGGGCCATTGACAAGGTAGCCAGTATCTTGGATTGCACACTCCATGCAGAATTCTCTCTTGCCATACAATGAAGGGTAAGTCAAATAAATAACCACGCATACATTGATCGTCTTTCAGATTTCGACATAGTTCGTAAGTTCATGGTTTTCTTAATCTATAGCATTCACTAGATCTTGGTAGTCATTATTCCAAAGAAGAATAGATTTTACTACCTGGATTCTCCCAGAGAGTCAATAAATTCTCAGAATCTGGCACATCTTCAGCAATTCATGGATAGGTATTGAATTCTATGATGTTGAAATTTGCATTCATATATGGTTCAAGAATTGAGTATGTGAAAATTCATCTTGATTTACAATGTGTTGTCATGATGCAAAACTAAATCAGGGAACCAGTTCAAGAGTGCACTACCTCTATAGCACGAGATCGTTTCTCCGGGAAGACACCAAAATCCATTATTTTTAGAAAATGTATCCATTAGTTTGCAAATACCTTTTATTATGCTAGTCAAATGTTCAAGTTTCTAAATAAACCTCATTATATTTCTCTCCAAAGAAAAAAATAAACATCTTACACCGGTTAGGTTGTTCCTAACGGGGCAAATACATGACTAATTCTATACAAAACATTTCAGTGTCCTGAACAACAAGCAGGGACCAACCTTTGTGAATACTATGTTTGCACACACATGATCTCCATCTACAAATCTAATGATTTTTGTGATGATGCTCTCAAATTAGTACCAGTAAGTCTGTATCTTAATTAATATCTTCTACTCCACTCGTATGGCACATTCTGATCTAAAAATCCTACAGCTCATCTTTGAACCGATGACCACTGAACCACTCCCCGCTAGTGAATTGATGGAGGTTAGAAGATTTATCAGCAAATTCTTCCTGAATCACTACATCAATCCCACTGGTGATAATGAAGATTTCAGCATGGTTGTTCCTCAAACAATGAGTAATCATTCAACTAGAGTTAGCCGCTAAACATATGCGCATGGATGCACTGTTTTCCATGTGATGAGGTCTTTGTATTTCGTACACTATGATTATGTACTACATATCTTGGTAAATCAGTGGAATTTAGCTAGCATTTGTTCAATTGGATATTTTTGTGAATTCTGATGAATGTTCTTCCTGAGGGCACTATTTGTTTAATTGCATATTGTAGCAAATTTGAATTTTGCACGGCGATTCAAATGCGATATTTTTTGTTTAACCTGGCCATTGATGCGCACATGGTTCAACTAAATGAGTGTGCGCAATCCAGAAAAGAAAGCACACGTCACTCATATCACAACCGTCGGTGATACACAACAAATGCAAATGATTTGCAACACTTCTATGTGTGCGTAGGGGCTCCTCAACCGTTTGTGATAGCACATTATCACACACAAGAGCTTAGAGAAAACCATGCTCAATGCAAAATGCAATCCCACTCCTAAATTGCTCAGGAAATGTGTGTGATGATGTCATGCATGGTAGACGATTGCCATAGAATACTCGTGTGCGATGGGCCACGCATGGCAGACGGTTGCCATAGAATATTCGTGTGCGATGGGCCACATATCGTGCACAGTTTCTATGATGACCAGTGTGCCTTAGGAACTATTTCGCAAATGGTCGAATGTCATACACTGTTTGGTTTCCATGCGCAATTAGAAGTGTTTAACTCATGAGAGACATGGGCGATTGAGCAGTAATCCCACACGTGTGCCAGAATATAGTGTGTGTGATATGTTCTTCCATCACATACGATTACATTTGGCAACACATTTGCATCATCGCTGCCTATCGGTGACGGTTTCTGGGTCGTGTGAGAAGGACCCCCCTATCGCACACACAGGCAAGGCGACAGTTTAAAACTCTGTCACGGAAAGGAGTTAAAACCGTTTGTATAGCACGTCACAACACTGGTGGTGTGTGCTAGCTGCTGATCTAGGGATATCACATTAAGCACAGGATACTTGGATCCTCATCGGAACCGGGTCACTACAACTGGGAACCTGATCAATATCCTCGCACTATGTCGGTGCCTGCCAAGAGCAAGACGCTTGACCCTGCATTACTCTTGGTATATGATTATCCCATCCCTAAATATTCATAGGACGATTCTCTGGACAACTATAAGTTGTTCAAGAACCAACATGGTGAGGCTGTTGCTCGCTATGTTGGACCTAATAGCAGGAAGGGTCCCCCAAAGAAAACCATCTGGGTAGCGAAGAAAACTATCGAGGCATTATCTCTTACTATGTTACTAACCATGCAGTCTAAAAATGCTCGATACATACTCGAGAAGGCTCGACAGAATGAATATATGCATACCTCCTCAAATCACTATGCTCATTTGTCTGGGAAGAATTTCAATACATATTCCTTTGATTATGCTTGCACTTCTTTGAGAAACAATTCTTATGGCTATCGAAAGAAATCATATCATGCTCCCTCGTATGTTTCTAAGCCACCTGCAAAGATGTGGGTGGTTAAGAAAACCTGATTCTCCTACAGGACTATGTCTCCGGGTGTACCGAATGGATCATGGATAGTGGATGCACTAGTGATGAGTCCAATTTATGTGATAGTTTTACCAAGTATTTTGTGCCTACATAGTAGGCTTTATGAAATTTTACCGTGCTCGTGCACTTCTTTTTGTTGATAATCCCTCAGGTAACGTCTTTTGGATCAAATATCATTTAATGGAGAAAATCCTCAGAAATGCTAGTGGAATCACATATTTAAAGTGATAATCACCTACCATAAAAGACTCAAGCAAGAAGGACAGAGAAACAGGCGTCATCGTGCTTCTAGAGCAGAAGACGTTGTTCCATACGACCGCGAGCGCCCGAATGAGTGGTTGTATGACATGCCACCGCCGCCACTAGATCAACTATTTCCACCCCGTCGAATCGGATTGTGGATCAGACGCCCAGAGACACCCGAAACTCATCCAGAAGGCAGAACCCTAGCATCTGGAGTTCATCCAGAGGAGGGATTGGCAATGAGAAGAAGGGGGGTCCCTCCACCGCGAGAAGGGACAACATCATCACAACTATCATCATCATTCACTTGATCATCATCGTCATCATCCACATCCTTATCATGTACAACATCAAGAACCCTAGTGGATCCTTTGGTGTATCATTTGAATCATTCGTCCATGTATGCCATTACCATTGCTATGATGTTTGTTATTCCCATGTGTGACTAGACCCCTAGTTCTCGGGGATATGGATGAACCTTGGTATGTGTAGGATCTAAAAAGTTATTGTGGATATGAGATCCTTTGTTGAATACTTAGTTTAATAACTTTTTGAATGTTGTGAAGGGGGCCCACTTAGTAGTTGTGCCTTATGGCCATGAAGTATATCACTGTCGTTGTAAAGGTCTAGGATGTGGAGGTAATTCGCGGTGACAATAAAAACCTACTACTCCTAAACTTTGCAATTGACCGGGGAATTATGGAGAACCCTTAGAGAGGTCGCGTCCATGGGGAAATCCTTAATTATAACAATTTGTAACCCTCTGGGCGAGACTATGATGGTGGCGTGTGTGGCAGGAAGTCTACCTCGAGTAGAACATGTACTGTACCCGGCTCGGCCTAGCATAGTTGTCAACAGTGGCTTAAGTATCCAGTCCATACCAGGCTTATGCATCGGTGCGCTAGAAACATACCAATGGGGATTTTGGACTCCCTGAGAATGCCTTTTTATTCTGTTGTTTCACCCGTCACTACAATCCTTGTCCTTTATTTACTTTTATGTTATTTTGTTACAAGTCACTACAGTACTCAATTATCATTTATACTCGCCCTCACTCTGCTTTAAGTCAGCAACTATCTCCAGGCACAAAAATATATAATTCCATACAAGAGGCAAAAGTCTCATTCCTGTGCTCCCTGTGGGATCGATACTCTTACTTCGAAAAGGCTATAACTAAACCTTGTGCACTTGTAGGCTACCAACTAGTCATATAACCGGAGACAAGTCATTGTTTGTCGACCCCAACTTAACTGCATCTTCTAAGAAGTACATAACTTTTGGTGACAATAACAAAGGAAAGGTAATTGGGCTAGGTAAAATTGCCATATCCAAAGACAAGAACATTGATGATATTTTACTCGTTCAGTCTCTTGGGTTCAATCTCATGTCAAATGGAAAGCTTTGTGATCTAGGCATGTTAGTTCTATTTTCCATCACCAAATGCATTGTCTTTGTGGCCACTAACAATTCCTTTGTCTTCAAGGGAAATAGAAATGTGATTTGTATATTGTGGATTTCTCTAAGGGTCCCTCAGTCCAAACTTGTTTGCTTGCAAAAGCAACCGAAGGATGGCTGTGGCACAGAAGACTTGGTCATGCAGGTATGACTAATTTGTAGACTCTTGTGAAGAAAAATTATCTTCATGGCATTACTGATGTGAAATTTAACAAGGATCGTCTCTGTGGTGTGTGTGAGGCCAGAAAATTGGCCAAGAAGCACCATTCATCAAAAACTGTCATGACCATGACAAGACCTATGGAAATTCTTCGTATGGACTTATTCGGACCTCATAACTATGCCATCTTTGGTGGCAGTCATTATGGTCTGGTTATTGTTGATGATTTCTCTCGCTATACTTGGGTATTCTTTCTCGAAGACAAGACATGCACCCAAGACATCTTGAAAAGATTCGCCAAGAAAGCTCAGAATGAATATGATGTGCACACTAAACACGTCAGAAGCAACAATGGCACTGAGTTAAAAAATACTCATATTGAGGACTTTCTCAAGGAAAATGGTATTACTCATGAGTTTTCTGCCACATACACTCCCCAGCAGAATGTAGTTGTTGAGTGAAAGAATAGAACTCTTATCGAGATGGCGAGAACCATGCTCAGTGAGTATAAAACTCCCATTCGCTTTTGGGATGATGCTCTTAACACTGCTTGCCATGTTGTGAATTGTGTTTATCTTCACAAGTTCCTTAAGAAAACTTCATATGAGGTTATCACTGGGAAGAAACCAATTGTTTATTATTTACGTGTTTTCGGTGCTCCTTGCTACATTTGTGATATGAATCACAACTCTAAGTTTGCACCTAAAGCACATGAAGTTTTTCTTCTTGGTTATAGCTCGAACTCGCATGCTTATCATGTCTATAACTCTCACCATGGGATAGTTATGGAGACAATAAATGTGCGGTTCGATGAATCTAACGGCTCTCAAAAGGAGTAGCTGACAAATGTGATAGATGAACCACCAATTTCGGATGCTATTCGGCAAATGGCTAGTGGCGACGTCAGGCTAATCAAAGGGAATGCTCATGACTCCTCCGATGATGAAGCTCCCACTGTTCGAAGATGGACTCATCAATCAACTGCTGAAGAAAATGCCACTCCACACACAAATGGCAACCCAAATGCAAATGCCGAGAAAAATGGCAATCCTGATGAAAATGCCAATGGAAATGCCAATCCATATGCTGATACTGAGGAAACTGATCATCTAGAAGGAAATCCTCACCCACGAGTAGCAATTCGAGTTGACCCTGCATTAATTCTCGAAGATCTCGAGAATCAAGGTTACCAACCAACAACTCATTCTTGTACTCATTTAGCTAACTATTGTGGCAGTTTCTCTTTTGTCTCTTTAGCAAAACCTACCAAGTATGAAGAGGCCATTAATGATACTGATTGGATGAATGCTATGCAAGAAGAGTTGGTGCAATTCAAATTGATTGGTGTGTGGGAATTGGTTGATCGACCGAATCCTAAGAAGCACAATATCAGCGGTACCAAATGGATCTTCCGAAACAAACAAGATGAAGATGACATTGTGGAGAAACAAAGTGCATCTTGTTGCTCAAGGGTATACACTGGTAGAACGTATAGATTTCGGTGTAACATATTGATGCGGAGCATCCCACGGTCATCCCCATGGACCTATCGTCGTCTCACCAAGTGCCAAGTGGACCCATGACACGCGCACATGCAAGAGCTCTCAAAATTGAGGTGACATCAATCCTCTCACAACTCCCTTTTGAATCACACGAGACATGGCTACTACCTCAAGTGGAAACACTTTGCATACCAGGTACCAAGGAACCAGCCATGGAGAAGCTAAGGAGCAAGTACGGTCGAAGAAGAGAAGCAATCGCGAAGATGAAGAAGAAAAAGGCGAAGTCAGGACTTGTGCGGACGATCCGGACAGCCGTCCGGACGATCCGGCCACAGCTCGGTCAATCCGAACCGCGACCCAGATGATCCGGCTATAGAGCTCGAAGACTATAGCAAGCCTCCCAGTGAAGCGGGATCATCCGGATCCCAACCCGGGTCATCCGGACGGACCCAGACGTCCAGACCAGGACTCGGACAGCCAGCAGCCTGCACAACACATCCGGATCATCCGGACGCCGCCCCGGATCATCTGGACCACCGAAGCCCAGATCATCCGGACAATGCCTGTGTGCATGATTTGGGACGAAGCCCATGAACCCCTTTGCCCCTCTAGACTATATATACTCCTCCCCCTCCTCCACCATTTTAGGGTTAGCATTGTGATAACTCATTTTGGAGATAGAGCTTTGCTCATCCACTTGTACCCCTACTCCTTTGGAGATCAAGGCCTCCTAGGAGAAGATCTCCCTCGTGGATTCAAGACCCCGTCTAGGGAAGATCCATCTCGGATTCAAGACCTCAACTCCTCATGGATTGGGATGAACTAGCTCCTCTTTGTATCCCCCTTTGTTGGATTTGGAATTTTGTTACCTCTTTGTGTATGTGGATTTAGCATATGTGTGATCGGATCCCGTTGATTTGAGTGTTCCCCTCTCGTGTGTGTTCATCATGTTCTTCAGGAATTCCCCCTCTAAATCATGAAAGATCGGCCATTAGGGTTCCACTCTACATCATCTTGGTATCAGAGCCATGGTTGATCATGAATTTGGAGTGCCTACCCCCGTTTTCTAGCCTAATTTTGTGTGGTTTGTCCAATTTTGAAAATCCCCACAAAAATAGCCTCACCAATTTTTTTTGTGATTTGTTGGTTTGATGATGTTTTGTTGAATTTGATCCGTTGATTCGTTGTGTTGCAAGTGGATCAACCAATTCCCCGCCATCTCCACTATGAAATCCACCCAAAATCCTTAAAATTTTCTTTTTTCCCACATTTTCATGTTCATCCCGAGCCCTAGCCCGACCGAGTTGACCTGCCCGGATCATCCGGATGAGCCCGGATCAGCTAGACCAAGGCTCGGATCATCCGGCTTCCTTTGACAGCACTGCTTTCGCCTGATTTTCTTTTTCAGCCACCACCATACTTTCGTATACCCATCTCCGACCACCACCATTCCACTTCCGCAATCCCGTTGACATACCCTAGCCATGCCACCGCTTTTCTCTACCACCATTTGACATTTTCTTCGAGAATTTGAGTTGCAGTTCTCCGTTTCCTAGGGTGTTTCGGCTATGTAGGAACGGTTTGACATTAACACGACCGATCCTCATCTTCGCCATGGATTCGACATCGACAACGACCACCTCACAAATTTGACACCCCTACCGTAAGCAACGACGGTAACTTCGACGACACCTCATATATTCTCCCTTGCCATTGCATTGTTACCCCTAGCCCATTTTGCGTCACTTGCCTATCGAGACTAGCCATTTGAGTATTGCTGGGCCATGTTACTTGTGCACTTTAGTGATCATCGATACGCACCTTCCATTTCATACATATCTCATCGTGATATCAACGTATCACCTCTTGTGTCACAAGATTGTTCCGGCATATACTCAATTGCTATCTTGGTTCGAGCATTTTACATAAGTGCCCAAAGAAATATATCAAAAGAGCAAGAAAGAAAAGCTTTTAAGCAAAAGAAATATAAGCAAATAGCTTGTAAGCAAGAGCCATAGCATCATACCATATTGCATACTGATACGTCTCCAACGTATCAATAATTTTTTATTGTTTCATGTTGTTATATTATCAATCTTGGATTTTTATATTCATTTACTAGCAACTTTATAACATTTTTTGGGACAAACCTATTGACATAGTGCCCAGTGCTAGTTGCTGTTTTTTGCTTGTTTTTTACTTTGCAGAAAATCAATACCAAACGGATTCCAAATGCCACAAAACTTTTTGGAGAATATTTTCTGCCCGGAAGACACCCAGGAGGCCCAAGAAGTGCACCAAAGGGGGCATGTGGGGCCCACTAGGCACCAGGGAACGCTAGAGGCCACTGGCGTGTCCTGGTGGGTAGTGGAGCCCACGGGAACCCCCTCCACCGCCTATTAGCTCTACAAATACTCTAAAATCCCAAAAACCGAGGGGAGTCAAGAGAAAACAGTTTCCGCCGCCGCAAGTGCCAGAACCACGAGATCCAATCTAGAGGCATTCTCCGGCACTTCGCCGGAGGGGTCAATGATCATGGAGGGGTTCTTCATCAACACCTTTGCCCCTCCGATGATGCGTGAGTAGTTTACTACAGACCTACGGGTCCGTAGGTAGTTGTCGGCGTTCTGGGAACCAGGGTACCCAGACTTGCCTGCCTGTGACCCATGGCGTGGCTTCATCGGCAGCCTGGTATGACCCATCTACAAGACTACCAAGACAAGACCCTCGCGAGGGGCTAAGCCTCGCGAGGTAGATGACGCCAAGACCTCCCGAGGGAGCGGCCTCCCCAGGCTGCATCCTGAGGAGCAGAGATTCCTATGCAGGTGCCCAACCTCATGAGGTTGCGGTGACGCAAGCCATGACGACCAAGGCCAGGCGGGCGCCAGCAGGCGCAGAGAAGACAGTTTCCTCTTTGGTGCTAAGGAGGCAAGCGCAGGCCTGGGTTCCCGAGGACTCAGGCAAAGGTTTCCGTTCCAGTGCAACGAGACCAAGACCACCAGGATGGCAGGAAGGATGTCATCACCGAGCCCACCGCAGCGTCACGAGCAGAAGCTTTCCAGGCGAAGACCACCTTTCGTCAGGATAAGATGTACTACTTGTACCCTTTCAAATTGGCCATTGTGGAATCCCTTCCTGCCTAGGTTTTGGGGAAGAGGACCAAGGCCACTATAAATATAGGTTAGCCACCACCATAGAAGGGGATCGGATCTTTTCCACCCTCACCAGAGCAGACCTCATGAGGTTGTTCATCCCTTGTACTTGTTCATCCTCAGCCCCTCGTGAGGCAAATCCACCACAAAGCAGGAGTAGGGTCTTACACCGCAAGGTGGCCCGGACCTGGGTAAACTGCCATGTTCATCTTCTTCCTTGTTCCTCGAGCTAGGCCGTAGGACGACGAGCTGGTTGGCTAGATTGGTTGAGTTCTTTGCACACGCCCCAGAGTTCGAACCTTTCTTGGGTCTGCGAAGCCCTGAATCTGATATTTGGCGCACCAGGTAGGGGCGTGTCGAAGCCTCTCTTCCACCGTTCATGTCGGCGTTCTAGGAATGGGGGTACCCAGACTTGCCTGCCTGCGGCCCATGGCGTGGCTCCATCGACGGCATGGTACGGCCCAGCTTCAGCAACAACAACTCAAGACCCTCACGAGGGGCCAAGCCTCACGAGGTGGACGACACCAAGACCTCCACGAGGAGCGGCCTACTCAGGCTGGTTACCGAGGAGCGGAGATCTCTATGCAAGCCTCACCTCATGAGGTCCGGATGACGTGAGCCATGACGACCAAGGCCAGGTGGGCGCCAGCGGGCGCAGAGTACCAGTTTCCTCTTCGGTGCTAAAGAGGCAAGCGCAGGCGCGGAGTCCCGAGGAATCAGCCAAAGGTTTCCATTCCCGTGCAACAAGACCAAGACCATTAGGACGGCAGGACGGAGGTCATCACCGAGCCCACCACGGCGTCACAACCAAAGGCTTTTGCAGGCGAATACTACTTTTGTCAGGATAGCATGTACTAGTTGTCTCCCTTCGAATTTGGCCGTTGTGGGATCCCTTCCCGCCTTTCATTTGGGAAGAGGACCAAGGCCACTATAAATAGGACTTAGCCACCACCGTAGGGGGGGGACGACGGATCATTCAGATCATCCTCACTCCACCAGCTCGCTTGAGCACAAGAACACCTCTCCTCCTGAGGCTGTTCGCCACTGTACTGGTTCATCCTCAGCCCCTCGAGGCCAATCCACCACAAAGCAGGAGTAGGGTTTTACACCGCAAGGTGGCCAGAACCTGGGTAAACTGCTGTGTCTCTTTTCCTTATAGTTCGTCGAGCTAGGCTGTGAGATTAGGGAGTAGGCAGACTGGGGAGGACGAGTTCTTCGCACGCACCCCAGAGTTCAAATCTCTCAAGGGTTTGCGGAACCCAAAATCCGACATTTGGCGCCCAGGTAGGGGTGCATCGGAGACTCTCTTCTGCCAGCAGATTCGCCACCACCCAGCAGTTCTCATGGCCGAAGCCCCGAGGGTGCATGTTGAGCATTGGGTTATTCGGCCTGCCCGAGCAGTGTCGTCAGCCCAAGAGGATCTCCACTCCGCGCTCCTCGCCACCTGCTCGCTGCCCGGTGCTATCGGTTGCGGGCGGTGGGGGCCGTCATCGCCTGCCCTCGCGCCATGCCGCAACCGCGCCACCACGCGATCTTCGAGCTACACCGCGGTCACGGCGCCACACTCTCGCCGGGAGCAGGCAAACATGTGGGCCGCGCTCATCGTGGCACGGGAGCTGCTACGGTGCCGGTTGGCGAAAGGAGGCCGCGATGCCCTGCTGGAGCGGGTCGCCGAGCTGTTTGACGCCGCCTGTAGGGGCGCGGCGCCTTTCTGCACCCTGCCTACATCGTAGGCTATGACAGGGGCACGCGGGAGGCCCCGCCGCGCCCGTGCGCCCCTCCCTGGAGCACCATAAGGACCTAGCGGCGCCAACCCGGCCCGCAACGCTGATCGTCCTTTCCCGACCACGCTACCCCCGGGCGAGGCGAGCTCGGGCGGTCCCTCCTGGGGCCGCACCGGGGCGCCACCCAGCGGCCATCAGAGCCTGGCACCGAGCCTGGAGGCCAACAACATGGGGCACCCAGACAACGACCCTGGCGCGGCAGTCCCGGATGCTTACGTACCCCCCATGATGGATCTGCAGTACGCGTCAAGAGAATGCCCTGGCGGGTTCCCCTCATCAGTCTGGGCGTCGGGAGCACATGAAGCCGAGGCTCTCCGCGAGCCGCCCCGAAACTTCACTGACACCTTCAACGACAACAGCCACTGGGTACAGCCGATATCTCAGGAGCACGATTACACTAACCATGCATCGCAGGTGAACCAAGCCACAGCAATGGCCAAGGACCCCAGGGCGATGGCCCCGCTGCCGGCGGGCGAAGCACACTAGGGGCTGCGCGGGGGGAGCCCGGGGCCAGGGCCTCCCCCGCACCGCATGGAGCAGGGCGCTGCACGGAGGTAGGTCCTCCGCCGGGGAAGGTGCCGGCGAGCCCTTTCCCCCGGCGGAGGGCCTGCGGTCGCCGAGGGCACCGCTAGCGTCACCCTTGCCCCTTGGTCTCATCCTGGTTTCCGGACGCCCCAACGGTGGTCAGGGGAGGCGCAGGGCGGGGCCCTCTTCAAGCGACGTGAAGCAAGGCCCCGCGCCTGGGAAGGTCTCCGCTTGTGACACTCTCACTTAATAATGAGTGGGGTTGTACACGCCCCGAAGTCTCCTGAGTGCCGCCCTCAGGCCTCATGGGGGCTCCCACCCACGTCCAAGTGGAAGCTCCATGCTCCGCGCTGGTGAGAAGACAAGAAGACTAGCAAGGTGTCGGACGCGGCCATTTGATTCCGCCTTTCTTTCTGTAACTCATCTTGCCACTTTTTGGAATGAGATTTGGAATTTCGTGCGTTTATTTAAAGAAAAACGAGGGGAATTTTCTCGTCTCGTGGCGATTTCTTGCTTTCTGGCTTCGTGTTTTAAGAGTGAGGCTCAAGCCTGCTACCCCTCCCCGCGAGCGCCACGCGAGCGGGGGCAAGGCATGGCATGCGCGCGTCCAAGCACGCCCGGGCTGGCTCCAGAGATGCCAAGGCCTCACCAGGGGGCTGGAGCGCAATCACCGCAGGATCGTCGCGCGCACACCTTGCCGTGCTCCGGCAAGCGGCTCCTCGCGAGGCCCTCTTGGGCGGGCCAGCAGGCTCCCCGGGAGACTTAAAACCTCGCGAGCCTCAGCTGGCTCGCCTCAGGAGGAAGGCACGTCCGCGACCTCAGGACTCGCTCAAGAGCTACGGGGCCAAGATAAGTTGAAACAACTACCCCGCTCGGGAGCTCGCGGGCTCGCGACGGCATATTCCAAATCCTATTTTCAAAAGGCATATCATCATTTCATACATCATAAGGGTCCCCCGTTCAAAAATGTTTTTACGCCTCGCAGGGTTGTGCCCGAAGGTTTTTTGCATACAGATTAAGGCAAAGGGAAAGGCAGGCCTAGCCAGAGGCGTTGCCTTCAGCACCGTCCTCGCCACCTTCATCCGCACCACCTGCGCTGTCACTTGCGTCATCTTCATCATTGTCATCCGCATCGCCTTCTTCGCCCGCGATCACGGCCGCGTCGTCCTCAGCAGCAAACTCTGCAACCAGGTCGTTGACATGAATGTCCACCCATTCCACCAGATTGCCCTGGATGACCCGAGGCACGGGGGCTATTGCGGCATCAAAATCAAAATGGGGGTCAAGGTTCTGGAGGTACTAAAGACGCGTGAGAACGCGCACCCCAGGAGGCCGCGGCTTCTCTCTGCAATGAGCTCGCGAGTCCTCACTGCCCGGTCCTCCAGGCGGGTCACGATCAGGGTGAAGAAGCGGAGGTGGCTGGCTTCGTCGTCCTCATGCGGGTGTGCGACGCTCTCCTCGCAGATCATGCCCAAAGCCTGGTTGGCCCTCACCCTGAGGTTCTGGAGCATCGAGGAGCACTCATGTTGCATCGTTCAGCAGCGGTTTTCTTCGTTCGCGGCCTTCTCCGCAAGGGACATGACGGCCTCGGCTTGCTGCTGGAGTGAGGACAGCTCGGTGTGGGTGGAGGCCAGGTCAGCATGAGCGGAGGCGTGAGCTTCCTTGGCGGCCCTCTTGCGCTGCTCCACCTCATCCAGCTTTGTCCTGAGGGTAACGGTCCTGCACTCGACCTCGGCCTTCAGGAGCTCCAACTTCAGGTGGTACTCATCGGCGAGAGCCGCGTAGGCCTTTTTCACCCTTTGGTTAACCTCCTCCTGGATCTGGGCCTCCTGTGCGGTGACGGCATGCTCAGCCATGGCTACCTGGTGCTCCCTCACCTCCTACCGCTCAAGCTACAGGCTGCGCTCCAAGACCTCTAGCGCCAGCGTCTCCTCGTGTTCCTGGACCTCTTTCTCATCATAAGGGGCCTCGCTTGGTGATGCTGCTAGGGCGGCCCTGTGTGCTTCGATCTGCTGCTCAAGGGCGGCGTTCGAAGCTTGGAGCTCCCGCTCCCGCTCCTCGGCCACCTCACGACGACGGTCGGCGGCTCTGGCCTCCTCCAGGGCACGGGCGCAAGCCTCGCGAGAAGTTGCAAGGGATGCTGCGGCGCTCGCGCTGGCACGCTCATGCTGAAGATGCCCGAGGTTGATGGCAACCTTCAACTGGTGCCACTCGTGCGCCAGGCGAAGGTCCTCCTTCTCGAGGCGGGCGTCGACGTCGGCAAGCTCTTCTCTGAGCCGGCACAGCGCGCCCATCGCCTCCCAGAAGAGCCCATGACGGACGATGCCGCGCCTGCGCACAAGCTCCAACGCGCGGCCAAGCCCATCCTTCACGCCGGGGGCTGTCGGAGGGGCTTGGAGCGGCTCGCCTGCCTTTGGCGGGGGGCTGGAGGCTGGTGCCTTCCCGGTCGCTCTCCCGGCCTCGGCGAAGGTGCTGGGTGGAGCGGTCTTGCTGCTCGAAGACGAAACCAACACCGAGACCGCCCAGCCACCGGTGATGACCAATGGAGGAGACCTCAGTACGCCTCCTGCGCCCCAAGCAAGACCGCAAAGGAAGGATGCTGGAAGCACAGGCTCACGGCCCCTCAGCGGTGCATCCGCCTCTTGGACCAGCCCCGTACTTCGCGCGGGGGTCTGGTGCGGGGGGCTCGGAGTCGAGGGCAGGCCAAGGACTTCTGGAGGTCGCTTCTCAAGAGATTTCGCCGCCTTAGCCGAAGGGATCCTGAGGAGCAATTATCAGGAAAGAACGCGATTTGCGGGAAGTCACGAAGATAAGGTACTTACTCATCTACAGCTATGTACTTCCTCTGCTTCAGCGTCCGGTAGGCGTCACCACTATAGCTCGGAGGCCCCTTCCTCTTGCGGAGCGCTTCAAGGTTCAGGCGAAGCTGGCCGAGATTTGGGGCGCAACTGTTAGCAGCCGAGGGGCCCGGTAGGGCTTCTGGGTCGGTGGCCTCAGGGACAACAGGCCGCACCTTCCCACCAGCCACTACCTCAGGACCACTCGCCCAAGCTGCGGGGGGTAGCATCCTCAAGAGCGTTGGGTCACTCCAGCTCTCCGATGACCTCCTCAGGAGCGCTCACCAGAACCTCGGAAGCCAACTCCTAGGGACCACCTGGTGACACCCGCTCCCCAGCAGTCACCCCAGCAGTACCCGGTGGTGCTCGCCCCCTGCATCCACATCTGGGGTGCGCACCGCAGGGTCGACGAGCGAGGGAGCCACCAAGATGGGATTCTCGCGGGGCCCTTCAAGGCCCTTCGGGCACAGCCCCCACTCGTCAAAGGGGGGGCATCTGCCTCACGAAGTCCTCCTTGTTCGAGCATTGGTACACGAGGCTGCCCTCCTCAGGAAGCGCGGCCGGCGCCGGGTCGCCCGTCAGGAGCTCAAGCATCGTGCGCAGCGTCTTGGAAGGAAGCGAAGGCACCTGGAGCCTCATGCAGTCCTTGTTGCCGATGAAGGCCCACATTGGGCGAGAATGGCGTTGGAGCAGGGCAATGCGCCACAGAACGAACTCCCTCACCACCATCGGCGCCGTCACCCCGACCTTCTTCAACCTGGTCAGCCTGGACCAAACATGGGCGAGCCGACTGTCGGTGAGCCTCACGTGCCCCCAGCCGGAGCTGGGCATCGCCGGCGCTCATGGGAGCAGAAGCAAGGAGTGGCGCACGCCGACATCCACAAACACCCATTGCTTCCGGAATCCTCTCACATCCGGGCGGAGTGTGAAGTCGATGCCCGATCCAGCTGTCGCCGCCACGACCTGGAAGGCCATGCACCCCGAGCACTGGCGGTCATCGACCATCTGGAGCGAGAAGAAATGGCGGAACAAGGCGATAGACGGGGCAATGCCCATCATGGCTTCGCACAGGAAGGTGAAGACAGCAAGGAGGATTATGGACCGAGGGTCCAGATGCAGCACTTGGATCTGGTAATGCCAGAGTATGGCATTGAAGAAATCGGAGAATGGTGGGACCAAGCCGGCCGAGAGAGCGTGAAGATGGATGGGGATCTCGGTGGCTTCCATGTCAATGAAAGCTCGAGAAGCAGGCCAGACCGTCGTCGCCTTCCACTCATTGAAATCAGTGGCAAGGGCCGACCAGACCTTATCCAACCCCTCCTAATTGACCACCATCGACCGATCGAGAGCAGGCTCCAAGCCCGGCTGGGATTCGGCAGGAGCGCAGGCCTTGCTCTTCTTCTTCGACCTCGGGGCCATGGCGTCAGGGACGATTGGCGCGGCGCTGGATCCAGGAGAAGAGCTGTGAGTTCAAAGAAAGGAGGGGGAGTTAAGGTTGAGGACGGCGGGCGGCCATTGCGAAACTGCACGTACAACATGCAGCCATCAAGTCTGGCGGTTATCGAGGCCATGCGGGGAAGTGGAGGCGCCCACGTCCCATCAAGCACCACGCGTCGACCAGGCCCGAGGGCGGTGGGGGCCCGCGTCACTCCGCACTTGCCCCTTGGCTTCGCCTCGAATCCAGGTGCGACCACGCCTTGGGCCCGGGGGCTACTGTCGGCGTACTGGGAATCGGTGTACCCAGACTTGCCTGCCTGTGGCCCACGGCGTTGCTCCATCGACGGCCTGGTAAGGCCCAGCTTCAGCAACAACAACTCAAGACCCTCGCGAGGCAGACGACACCAAGACCTCCATGAGGAGCGGCCTCCTTAGGCTGGCTCCTGAGGAGCAGAGATCTCTATGCTAGCCTCACCTCATGAGGTCTGGATGACGTGAGCCATGACGACCAAGGCCAGGTGGGCACCAGCGGGCATAGAGTACCAGTTTCCTCTTCGGTGCTAAAGAGGCAAGCGGAAGCGCGGAGTCCTGAGGAATCAGCCAAAGGTTTCCATTCCCGTGCAACAAGACCAAGACCACCAGGACGGCAGGACGGAGGTCATCACTGAGCCCACCACGACGTCACAACCAGAGGCTTTTGCAGGCGAAGACTACTTTTGTCAGGATAGCATGTACTAGTTGTCTCCCTTCGAATTTGGCCGTTGTGGGATCCCTTCCCGCCTTTGATTTGGGAAGAGGACCAAGGCCACTATAAATAGGACTTAGCCACCACCGTAGGGGGGGGGGGACGACGGATCATTCAGATCACCCTCACTCCACCAGCTCGCTCGAGCACAAGAACACCTCTCCTCCTGAGGCTGTTCGCCAGTGTACTAGTTCATCCGCAACCCCTCGAGGCCAATCCACCGCATAGCAGGAGTAGGGTTTTACACCGCAAGGTGGCCCGAACCTGGGTAAACTGCTGTGTCTCTTTTCCTTACAGTTCGTCGAGCTAGGCTGTGAGATTAGCGAGTAGGCAGACTGGGGAGGACGAGTTCTTCACACGCACCCCAGAGTTCGAACCTCTGAAGGGTTTGCGGAACTCGAAATCCGACAGTTCACTCCGCCGCCGTTCCGTCATTCCTATGGCCGACGCTCGCCGTGTCCATGCCGAGCGCCGGACCGCTCGTATCGACCAGACGGCACCCGTAAGCAACGGTGTTCCACGCCGCTCTGCCTCCCCGGTGGCTAACGCCGCCACCTACCCTGCTGCTCGCGAACAGCAGAACTCGTCGCTGCCACCGTCCGTGCGGCGCGACGGCCGCACCGCGACCCCATCACCCACACCGGCCGCGGCATCGTGTTCCCACGTACGTCGCGGGCCAGCGAACATGCAGGCTGCGCTACTCAAGGCGCGTGAGCTCCTGCGCTATCGTTCGGCCAACGACCTCTATGATGACTGGCTCGCCCGCATCGCCGAGCTCGTCAACGCCGCTGGCGAGGCCCCTACACCGTCCCGTTCGCCTTGTCCTCCGTTGTCCCTGGCGGGCGACGTGGCTCACGGCGCGCCTCCCCCTCCTCCTCTACACAGCGTGGACCCGAGCCCAGGCGTGAGGCACCCTAGTGTGACCCGCCGCGTAGAGCGCACGCGCGCGATGAAGAAAGCTGCTAGGTGGTGCAGCGGCCCCAAAGAGAGGTGCGCGCGCTCCCAGCGCCGCTACAAGACCACGCGCCGCCAGAGGCGGTGGCACGCGGGCGCCAAGACCAAGCTCCTCCCATGTAGCCGGCCCCTGTGAGCGCGGCAGGCTGCCATGCTTTCACCCCAGAGCTACGCCGTGTCGTCTGGCCCGGCAAGTTCAAGCCGGATCTGCCTCCACGCTACAATGGCACCCCTGACCCCGCCGAGTTCCTCCAGCTCTATGAGCTAAGCATCGAGGCGGCAAACAGCAACGAGAAGGTCATGGTGAACTGGCTCCCCATGGCCCTCAAGGACGGCGCGCGCTCTTGGCTCCTGAACCTCCCGGTGGGGTCGATCTCCTCCTGGGACGAGCTCCGCGAGCGCTTCATTGCCAACTTCCAGGGCACTCGCGAACGTGCTCCTGTAGCTGGTGACCTGCGGTGCATAAAGCAGCAGCCGGGCAAGACCTTGCATGAGTACATACAGCGCTTGACAAACGTTCGCCTCAAGATCCCAAAGGTGTCGGACGAGGCCATCATTTCGGCATTCTCTGAGGGCGTCCGGGATGTCAGGATGAAGGAGGAGCTCGCCATACACGAGGACTTGTGCTCGGCTCTAGAGATGTTCAACATGGCCGCCAGGTACGCGAGGGCAGAGGAAGGTTGCCTCTCCCTCCTGGAGCTTCCGGAGGTCGATCCTGAAGACAAGAAGGGCAAGGCTAAGGAGGTAAAGCGCAAGGGCCCCACTGTGCTCGCGGCTGAACCTAAGATGAAGCGCGGCTGTGATCACACTGAATCCTCCAGGGGCAGCCACCCATTTTGTGTCTTCCACAACGTCCATAGCCACAACACCAATGACTGCTAGGAGCTCAGGGCAATCCGCGACGGGCGCCTTGGCTGCCGTCCCGAGCGCAACGACCATGGCTACGGCCGCAGAGGAGGCCGCGGTGGAGGCCGCTGGGACAACCGCGACCCCCGTCAGGACTGGCGCGATCAGCCTCATGAGGACCACTGGCAGGGCCAGCCCCGCGATGGCCCCTGGCGCGACCAGCCCCGCGAGGACTGTCCTCAGGGAAATGCCAGCCTTCCTCCGTTGCCGTCGCCTCCAAGGAGAAACGACGACAAATGCCAAGATGATGGGGCTGGGGGCTTCCAGGAGCCATGCGCGATCGCTTGCATCCTGGGTGGTGCTTAGGCCCCCGCCTCTCATCGCATCTTCAAGCAGTTCGCTTGCGAGGTGAACGTGGCCCTTCCCAAGCTTGAGGCATCGCGTCCCCTCAGGTGGTCCAAGTAAGCCATCACCTTCGACTCTACGGACCATCTCAAGTGCTCAGCCACCGCTGGCGCGCTCCCGATGCTCTTCGCACTGACCATCAGCAACGTCCTCGTCACCAAAACCCTCATCGACGGTGGCGCGGGCTCAATGTTCTTTCTGTCGAGACATTTGAGATGCTCCAAGTGCCCTACGATCAGCTTCTACCCACCATGCCCTTCTCAGGGGTGACCGATGGCTCCACCGTCCCCATCGGGTAGATTCGCCTCCCTGTCACCTTCGGCAAGCGCGACAACTACCACACCGAGCTCATCGACTTTGACGTCACCCACATTCACCTCCCGTATAATGCCATCCTCGGGTATCCGGCCCTCGCCAAGTTCATGGTGGCAACTCACCACGGCTACAGTGTCCTCAAGATGCCAGGAAGTGGTGGTGTCATCACAGTCACTTGCGACGAAAAGGATGCGGTGTGCTCCCTCGAGCGCGCCTACCAAGCTGCACCGATCGAGAACTCAGATGGAGAGGGTGCCATCCTGCCTCCTGAGGCCATCCCCAAGAAGAAGAAGCAGCTCCTCCCTAAGGGCCGTCAGGAGGCTGGGGCACCTGGCAATCGTGCCTCAGGCCCCGCGCCCACTGCTGGGGCGCCCTTCCCTCTCGCATAGGAAGGCGCGCCCGGCGCCCCTCTCAGGACGGGCTCGGGGGCTCTCATCTGGAGGGCTTCTGACCTAACCAGTGTCACGAGGGAGGCGTTCGTGCAACACGTGGGGGCGTGCTTCGACGCGCGCCTCTGTGAGCGAGGCGCAAGGCGCGAGGCGCCAGGTGCTCAGGAGTTCAACACCAAGGCGATCGAGGAGCCTCAGGAGGCGCGAGCCATGCATGGCGAGCATCGCCTTGCTTCATCCAGTGCGGCCGCCGCCCCTGACATGGGTAGCGAGTTGCGCGTCTGCGTCAACATCCCAGGCCTCAACAGGGCTGCTTCTCAGGAGCTCTTCTGGCCGTCCCGCGTTGGACGGAGTGGGGGCTGCCCCCGCAGCTACGTCTGCATGCCGTTCGACCTGCTGAACGAGGCTGCCTCGCACCAACGCTGCATGCAGGGCGTCCTGGCGCCTCACGAGGCCAGGCGCCGGGCGGCCTTGACGGAGGAGGTGCCGGAACCTCGTGAGCCCCCCGGATCTCCGGAGCCTCCCAGGGCAGGAGCCGGCTGGCTCATAAGGAGCGATCTCTGTAGCACGCTTCTTCAGCTACTCCAACGACGGTGCCAGGTGACTTTTTGGTTTGTTCAAACTGAGGGTGCCCCTCGGGCTGCGTTATCCTCAAGCTGTCAGGGCCCGCCCATGCAGCCTGTATCATTTTGCGCATATATCAGAACTGGCTTCATCCTTTTCTGAATCACTTAATATTGCAACATGCATGTCCGGTGCTTCGCCACCACGAATGTTGCGCGCCCTCACGAGCCCGCCCGCCACCGCCTCATGATTAAGGACTGGCACAACGTCTGTGCTCGGGTTCGTCCTTGCAGCGTCGCTAAATCCAAGTAGCCGAGCTCTGTCTCGCGGGCCAGCTCCCGTGCACATCACCTCCCGTGGTCCTTGGTGCCTTGTTCTCGCATGAGCTAATCGAGAGTGGATGAGTGAGGGTGTGCAACCCGGTGCCTCGCCGCCGCGGGAGCCGCACGCCGCTTGTCTTTCTTTAGGATTGTTGCATGAGAAGACTGGGCACGGCGTCTGTGCTCGGGTCCATCCCTGCAGCGTCGATAAACCCAATGGCTGAGCTCTGTCAGGCGGGCCGGCCCCGTTCATGTCACCTCCTGGGGTCGTTGGTGTTCGGCCTTCTCATGCGATGTCCTCAGTAGATTCACTCGGCGCAGGCCACCTCAACATTTCACAGGGTTCTTACAAGCACCACGCACCAAAAATTCAGGTGCAACCTGCCTTGAGGTAGGGCCTCGTGAGTCCCGCACTGGCTCACGAGTGCCCAGATACACCTCCTCCAGTTCTGCCATGCAAGCCATGTGTACGAACGGCGCTGTACATGCCCCGGAGTCTCCCCCCGAGGGAACTCCCACCCACGCACCAGTGGAAGCCCCATGCTCCACGCTGGCGGACGACACGGTCGAGGAGCGACTATGCCGATGCACCAGTGGAAGCCCCATGCTCCACGCTGGCGGACGACACGGTCAAGGAGCGGCTATGCCCACTCTAAAGTGGAAGCACCATGCTCCGCGCTAGTGAATAAACAACTGAGGGCACCCTAGTGGCTGCAACAACCTCAGGGGGACCCGAAGGCCCAATCTACGGTCCCACTGCGCAGCTTTCCCTATGAGAGGCCCGCACGAGGGGGCTGGGCACGGGGGCTATGCTCAGGCCACGCCTGGCGCACGCCACCTTATCTGGTTTTCTTGTGTCCCCCTAGGCAAAAGCTGGCGAGAAAAGGTATGGAGGACTCCGGATTGACTCAGACGCTGCTCACATTTCCTTCATGAGGGCTGTTCGTACGTCAAGGGGGACCCCTGAGCATCGCGACTCAGGGGCCTCAATAGCCACGTAGCCCCTCGCCCCTTGGTCTCATCCTGGTGATCCGGATGCCCCAACGGCGGTCGAGGTATGCGCGGGGCTGGGCCCTGCCGACGCAGAATGCTGAGGCAAACATGAAGGGAACCGAGCACTAAAAGGAAATCATGAAGTTCTAGCAAGTTATTACAAAACATAATGTTCCACAAGTCCAAACAGAAGTTCTCACGCCTCCGCGAGGCACGATGAATGTTGTAGGTTCAAACTAGGAAGAAGCACTACCGTCGCCTTGGTCACCGCCGCCGCTTGCCTTGGGAAGCCCGTCATTGATGACGCTGCCACCATCTTCGCTGCCGGCCTCGACCGCCGCGGCCGCGGGGTTAGGGATGCAGCGGAACTTCCCCAGCAAGGCGTCCACTTGCCCCTTCACGGTCTCCGTGGCAATGATGCGGGACTCAAGAGCCACTAGTTTGATCAGCGTGCCGAGGTCGAAGCTTGGGTCCCGGAGGTGGAGGTGGCTGAAGACGCGCGTTATGGCCAATGTGAAGAGCGCGCGGCACTCCCCTTCCACCCAGGAGTCCACCCCAGCGGCGACGCCCTCGAGTGCCTTAGCAAGCTCGGGGCTAAGCCCAGCAAGGCCGTCCTCCGAAGTCGCCAGTGGCTCTTCATACCCTTCCCCGTAGAAGGAGCGCAGCGCCTCACGAGACCTGAGCTCGAGGGAGAGGAAGGCCTCGCGTTCCACGGCCACCGCTTTCTCGGCGACCACAAGGGTCTTCTCCCTGGTCTCCAGCTGGGCCGTCACCTCAGAAATGTGCTGGGCGTGGGACACCTGGGCTCTATCCACCTCCTCCTTCAGCTTGCCCAGGCGGTCCCGCTCCACGGCTTGGTCCTTGGTCGCCTGGGCCAGCTTGGCGTCGCGATCGGCGAGCGCTGCCTCGCGGGCCTTGAGGTCCTCCTCTTGCTGTCGAAGCTGCTGGGTGTGGGCAGCCTGCTCCTCGCGAAGGGCCTTCAGCTCGGCTTCTGCCTTGCCGCAGTGCTCCTTGGCGGACGCCGCGTCGGCTACCGCCGCGTCGCGAGCCCCCGTGGCTTCGCCGGCCTCCCTCTTCATCTCCGCGGCGGCGGCCTCAGCCCGGCCCCAGGCCGTCCTGGTGGATGTATTGGCCTGGAGCCACCCCGAGAACAACCCCATGCATTCCTTCGCCAGGCACCTGTCGGCATCTTGGAGGTCGGCCCGGAGCTGATCAAGCGCGGCGTAAGCCTCCTCCAGGGCCCTGGGTCTGACAAGGGGGCCGCAGTCCGCCAGCACAAGGGCCTGGGGAGGAGACGGTGCCGGCGCGTGGACTGACGTCATCGCCAGGGAGGCAGCCGCAGGAGAACTTGGGGCACTGGAGCCTCTGAACCCCCCACGTGCACGACGGGGATGGGCGGCTCCGGAGCCTGCAGGCCCGCGGAAGCAGACCCCTCTTGAGGTTCTATCACCACTCCTTTGGGGGCCCGCTCCGTTGCGAGGGAGTGCGGGGCGACCTCTTCTGCCTGCGTCAGAGCCGCCACGGCTTTGGCGAGTGGTGGCGCTTCAGGGGTCCCAGTTTCCTCCTTCCTCTTCTTCGCCGTGATGCCCATCCTGGTCACCAGGAGGGGAGCACTGTGGGCACGGCATCAAGGGCGACAAAAAAAAGGTAAGGTACTTACTCATCAGGGGCAATATACGCCCTCTTCCTAGCTGGAGCCAGGGCGCCTCCGATCTTCCTGGGTGCGGCCTTTGCCGCATCTTGGGGGGTGGCAGGGCGCGCATCGGCTGGCTTCGGTGCGACGATGACGGACAAGGCGGAGGCATCGCCTCGAGGAGGGGGCGCCGCCCCACTATTCTTCGGGGTCGCTCGGCATGGCCTCCGCAGGGCCGGGGGAGTGCCTCCGGACCTCGTGACGACCCCAGTGGAGCACGGGGATTCCGCGACCGGAGGCTCGACGGCGTCATCATCATCCGTGAGGCAACGGAGAAGCTCGCTCTGAGATGGCAGAGAGGTATCTACCACATCGTCCACGGTCGCCTCCGAGTCCTCTTCGCCCTCTTCGCCGGCGTTGTCGCCAGAAGACACCAGCACTGGAGAGTTGGGGAGCTTGGGCGGCATGAGCCCTAGCTCATTGAAGACGGGCATGGTGGCGACCAGTGCTACCCTGACGGCACGCCGTTACAGCGGGATGTAAGCCGCCGGGAGGTTGCCTGGCTCCCCCTCGAGCAGGGTGTTTATGGCCTTGTCCAGCTCCTCGCCCGTCAAGGTCCCCGTGCGCAGCCGGATGTCATCCTCTGGGCCCTTGAACTCCCACATGGGACGCGTGTGCACTTGGAGCGGGGCCAGGCGCTGCGTCAGGAACTCCTTGACAACCATGCCCCCCGTCAGTGCCCCGGCATCCATGTCTGCGATCATCTTCCTCAGGACCGGTGCCGCCCGGGGTTCGGAGAGCTTCTCGTGACCCCACCTATCAAGCTTCTCCGGTAGCTCGGTTGGTAATTCCAGCCGCACGTTGAGGCCCTTGGCGTCCATGAAGACCCAACAGCGCCGGAAGTTCTCCACCTTCTTCCTGGCCCTCATGAGTGTGTTGCCCTTATGGACTGCGGTGAAGGATACGCAGCCAGAGTGCTGGGCCAGATCATGCATCCTCAGATAGATGAAGTGGTGGAGGAGCGCAACGGAGGGCCTCACGCCCGCGAATGCCTCACAGTAAAAGGCGAAGATGGACAGGAGGAGGATGGAGTTGGGTTGAAGATGCAGAGCATGGACCTGGTAATGGTCGAGGACGGCGGTGAAGAACCCGGAGAAAGGTGGGACGAGCCCCGCAAAGACACTATGGAGGAAGAAGGGATAAACTGTCTGTGCCAAGGTCCTTTGCTCGGCGGAGCCAACCCGGAGGATGGTCTCGTCCCAATCGTTGTCACCGCTCGCCGTCAGTGGGAGTGCAGCGGCGAGGTGCTTCTCCTTGGTAATGGAGGACGTACCGATGGCCGGCACAGGAGAGGAGGAGGAACTAGCGGCCGGCGCAGTGGGTTTGTCCTTCCCGGATGCCATTCGCGAGATCTTGGAAGAAGAGATGTAGAAGGGAGGAGGAGCTTCACCAGATCTGGAGATGCTCTCGGTAGGAAGAAAGGGGATCTGGAGCAGGCGAAGAGAGGGCAATGATGGCTCGGTAGCGGGTGCCAGTCTTTTTGTCAGCTTGGGCACTTGCCGAGGCAGCGTGGGGAAGTGGAGACGCCCACGTCCCATCAAGTGCCACGCGTCAACCTGTTATGTACGTGATTCGTGCCCGCGGCGCTTCGCCCTTGCCATTTGGCTTCGCCTCGAAGCCAAGTCCGAGCGCGCCTTGGGCCCGAGGGCTACTATCGGCGTTCTGGGAATCAGGGTACCCAGACTTGCCTGCCTGCAGCCCATGGCATGGCTTCATCGGTGGCCTGGTACGGCCCATCTACAATACTACCAAGACAATACCCTTGCGAGGGGCCAAGCCTCGCGAGGTAGACGATGCCAAGACCTCCCGAGGGAGCGGCCTCCCAGGCTTCCTCCTGAGGAGGGGAGATTCCTATGCAGGTGCGCAACCTCATGAGGTTGTGGTGACGCAAGCCATGATGACCAAGGCCAGGCGGGCGCCAGCGGGTGCCAGCAGGCGCAGAGAAGACAGTTTCCTCTTTGGTGCTAAGGAGGCAAGCGCAGGCGTGGGTTCCCGAGGACTCAGGCAAAGGTTTTCGTTCCAGTGCAATGAGACCAAGACCACCAGGACGGCAGGAAGGATGTCATCGCCGAGCCCACCGCAGCATCACGACCAGAAGCTTTGCAGGCGAAGATCACCTTTCGTTAGGATAAGATGTACTACTTGTCCCCTTTCAAATTGACCGCTGTGGAATCCCTTCCGGCCTATGTTTTGGGGAAGATGACCAAGGCCACTATAAATATAGGTTAGCCACCACCATAGAAGGGGATTGGATCTTTTCCACCCTCACCAGAGTAGACCTCGCGAGGTAGTTCATCCCTTGTACTTGTTCATCCTCAGCCCCTCGTGAGGCAAATCCACCACAAAGCAGGAGTAGGGTCTTACACCGCAAGGTGGCCCGAACCTGGGTAAACTGCCGTGTTCATCTTCTTCCCTGTTCCTCGAGCTAGGCTATAGAACGACGAGCTGGTTGGGTAGATAGGTTGAGTTCTTCGCACATGCCCCAGAGTTCGAACCTTTCTTGGGTCTGCGGAGCCCTGAATCCGACAGTAGTAGCTAGATGGCTTCTTCTCTCTTTTTGATCTTCAATACAATGTTCTTGGAGATCTATTTGGTGTAATGACTTTTTGCGGTGAGTTTGTTGGGATCCGATGAATTGTGAGTTTATGAACAGTTCTATCAATGAATAATATTTGTGTCTTCTCTGAACTCTTTAATGCATGATTGTTATAGCCTCGTATTTCTTCTCTGAAACTTTGGTTTGGTTTGGCCAACTAGATTGATTTTTCTTGCGATGGGAAGATGTGCTTTCTGATGGGTTTGATCTTGTGGTGCTCAATCTCAGTGATAGAAGGAGACGTGACATGCATGTATCGTTTCCATTAAGGATAAAAAGATGGGGTCTATTCCTACATGAATAGATCTTGTCTACATCATGTCATCGTTCTTATTGCATTACTCCGTTTCTTCATGAACTTAATACACTAGATGCATGCTGGATAGCGGTCGATGTGTGGAGTAATAGTAGTAGATGCAGGCAGGAGTCGGTCTACTAATCTTGGACGTGATGCCTATATACATGATCATTCCTTGGATATCGTCATGATTATTCGCTTTTCTATCAGTTGCCCAACAGTAATTTGTTTACCCATCGTATGCTATTTTCTCGAGAGAAGCCTCTAGTGAAATCTACGGCCCCGGGTCTATTTTCCTATCATATTAAAACCCAAAAATACCTTGCTGCATTTTTTCTTTATTTATTTTATTTTGTGTTTTTGTTAGATCTATTTATCAAATCTCATACAATTTAATCTATCTCAATACCGAGGAGGGATTGACAACCCCTCTAACGTGTTGGGTTGCAAGTAGTTGTTATTTGTGTGCATGTGTTGTTTACATAGTGTGGTTGGATCCTCCTACTGGATTGATAACCTTGGTTTCGTATCTGAGGGAAATACTTACCGTTGCTGTGCTGCATCATCCTCTCCTCTTCGGGGAAATACCAACGCAAATACAAGCAATCACATACAAATTGCCATACTCGATCATCTTGGATCATCTTGAGAGAAACATCAGGAATCATACATAATATCATATTTGGGATAGAAAGTCGCCATGTTTTGTCTCTTATAGGTAGTGCACAAGTTCGTATCCGCCTATTGAGCAATCGTGCTAGTGTCTCTCTAGAGTTGTGCAACAAGAGCATTTTCCGTGGATTCCACATTTTGAGCTCATTCCTTGGTTGCACGACCCCATTTATCTATATGTGCGTGTGTTTCTGTGTGCCCCATTTTGCTATTTGTCTACTTGTTGCACTTGCGAATTTGTGAATCTTTTTCAACATAATTGAATCTTGCTAACAATTGCATAATTTTTTTGCCACCATCCTCACCAAGCCACTCTAAAAGCTTTACTTGTGTAGGTGTGAGAATTGACGAGATCCGGTACCAATTGTGCTACTTCCATAATACTACATTGGGTGATCTTTGATCCATCTTCAATATCGGATAAGGTACATTTGGTCTAGTTCTTTCCTTTCTTCCACTCACATATTTTTGCTTGAGATGATGGATAGCCCATCTACTTCTATCAACCCACTCTTCATCGAGCAAGAAGAGGAGCCGACTATCTACATCACCAAGAATCAGTTCTTTGGAGCACAAAGAGCTTTGCATCAAGAAAATGAGCGTTGAGCGACCACATCGATCAACTCGCCACCAACATGCGACAATTCAAAGAACGAACAAGAGACTACCTCGACACAAAGCTTTCCAACTACATGGAAGAGCTCGACGCCAAAATGGCAACACAAATGGATGACTTTCGAGCCTTATTGATCAATCATTCCTCGACATCGTCATCATCATCAAGATGGCGCAAGTCAAGTCGCCACTCTTCGGAATCTTCTTCGGATGCAAGTTTTCCACGAGCTCGTCCACATTGTCGCCAAGACCATGAGGATCATCATGCTCGACAAAACGCATTTCATGGCAATGGTTTACAAGACCGCCTTCGGGAACGTGAATGACTATGTCGCCAAGATAATGATCCTACGGTTCAAGAGCAAGCTCCAATACGCCAAGATCGCCAAGTAAACCAAGATGGTGACACCCTTCGACAAGAGCAACAATGCCGCAAGGAACAAGCACTTGAAGCCCAACGTGCTCTACGTGAATCAACACAAGCCTTCAATGAGCGCAACCGCCAAGTACGTCTACAAGAAGAGGCCCTCCGATGAGAGCAACAACAAGAAGCTGCATGCCTTGAGGAGCGCCAAGAGATGAGGATTCGTGCAAGAATTCCACACCCTCCCTGTCAAGCTAACCAATCGAAGCACGAGGAACAAGCGGTTGAAGACCCTCAACCACGGCAAGAGCGTCATCACAATCGACCCGCACGCATTGAAGAGCAACGCTACGGCAAGCTCAAGTTCACCATGCCTAAGTTCTCCGGAAGTAACGATCCCGAAGACTACCTTTCATGGGCATTGAAAGTTGACAAGATCTTTCGCTTACACAACTATGAAGAAGAAAAGAAGATCGCCATGGCATCTCTTGAGTTCCAAGACTGTGTCCTCATTTGGTGGGAGCAAGTCACTAAGTGGAGAGAAGCAAGAGGTGAACCACCCATCACAACATGGAACCAAATGAAGGATGCCATGCGAGCGCGCTTTGTACCCACGTAGTATAGCCGTGACCTCTTCAAGAAGTTGCAACTCCTCAAGCAAGGCACCAAGTCTGTTGAAGGGTATTACAAGGAAATGGAGATCATCATGATCCGAGCCAATGTCATGGAAGATGAGGAGCAAAAAATGGCACGATTCTTGAATGGACTCAACCACCCTATCAAGAAGATTGTGGATTTCCAACCGTATTGGAATCTCCTAGAGCTAGTGCACCAAGCTACCAAGGCGGAGCGACAGGTACAAGATGATTACAAGTACGCCAAGTACTCTTCCAAGACCTACGGTTAATATAATCAAGCTTCAACGACTACGAAGCCTTCTACATTGACGAAAGCTTCCCCAAGCAACAGCGACAAGTCAAGTTACAAGAAAACTTCGACACTTTCAAGTCGTCCTCCTACTACAAGCAACTTCAAGCCGAGAGCTTCATCATCATCTACTCCAACGGATGAGGCCGTCAAGACGAGTTCCATCAAATGCTGCACATGTCAAGGTCAAGGCCACAAGACATTTGAGTGCCCCACTCGATGCACCATGATCGCCAACAACGACGGCTAAGGGAGTCCTGGACTAGGGGTTCCTCGGGCTGCCGGCCTACCTCTTATGGTCCGGATAGGTGGGCCACTATATGACTATCACAAGGCCGAGCTATAAGGCGACTCCGTGTCCGGACAGGAAACCCTCGAAGTCTTGGTGTGTCCTCCAAGTCAAGATAGAAGATTTGGCATGTTTATTCCTTGTTGTTACTGACCTTGTGTAACCCTAGTACCCCTGGTGTCTATATAAACCAAAGGGTTTAGTCCGTAGAGGCTAGAACAACACCCATCATCCTACTCATCTAGGGTTTAGGTCATCTGATCTTGTGGTACATCGACTTTGTAATCATCCTATACACCTCAATATAATCAAGCAAGACATAGGGTTTTACCTCTTAGAGAGGGCCCGACCTGGGTAAACATCATGACCTTCGTCCCTTGTTCCCCATCGATCCAAGATCCACAGCTCGGGACCCCTTATCCGAGTTTCGCCGGTGTTGACACCGACATTGGTGCTTTCATTGAGAGTTCCGTTGTTGGATCACCGAAGGATCGATGACTCGCCTGATCATCGGAGATGGCATCAACACCAGGGACATCTTCATCCCCGGCCAGCTTTTCACATTCGGAAGCATCGTTCTGCACGCCAACTCGACCCGTCATCTAGACCAGGTCGATAGTTATGCCCCTGAGTACTGGATCAGGTTCGGTAACCTAGATTACGTCACTGACACTCGGGGCGATCTGATCTTCACCAGCTTCTCAGCCTTATCCGAGGCGCCCAAAAACCCTGAAGCGTCAGCTTTGGGACCTCTTCCCGATGCGATCTCTGGATCGGCTTTTACCTCACAACCGGCTTCAAGCCTAGATGCGACCATCATGTCTGAAGACCGGGAGTCAACCCCGGCTGGACTCAACCTCCTTATCGCGGATTTGGCTTTGAGCCTTGACGCAAGTTTGGCGTCCAAAGACCGGGAGTCAACCCTGGCCGGACTCACCCTCCTTACTACGGATTTGGGTTTGAGCCTTGGCGCAAGTTCAGCGTTTGAAGACCGGGAGTCAGCCCTGGCCGGACTCACCCCTCACCTCACCCGCACCGGAGGTCGACTCCAAAGAAATGTCATATGCTAATCCGGCTAGTCTCGCTCTATTAAACGAGCCGCTAGATCGGATCCAGATGATGACTATCACGGATGGCCCATCCTCGGCCTACACTCGGCGGGGCCTTGAGGCAGGCCACATGGAATTTTACTTCCCACCCACCACCCACTTAGTAGCCACTATTGAGGACTTAACCGACATGCTGGACTATGCCTCTGAGGAGGCCAGCGACATGGATGAAGATATCGAAGCCATGGCCGACGCTGACACTACCCCTTTCGTCACCAGTCGATGGATGGCCACCTCCACCTACGATGTTTACATGGTGGACACCCCCAAGGACAACGGCGATGGAGCTAATAATGGTGATGTCACCCCCAGGAGAGATAGCAATAAGCCCGGCGAAGAGCCACCCAAACGCCGGAGACAACGCCGATGATCCAAGGGGCGTCGAGGGAGGGAAAGCAACACGGGCACCGGAGAAGACGACACCCCAGACAATATGGAAGATCTCGGCGACCTCGCTGTCGCCGAGCAACAGCCAGACAACCCGAAGGAGCACGAGGACCAGTTTAATCCCGATGACCTCAACGACTCCGAGGACAGTAACTACCTGATACGTCTCCAATGTATCTATAATTTTTTCTTGTTCCATGTTGTTATATTATCATTCTTGGATGTTTTACAATCATTTTATAGCAACTTTATATCATTTTTTTGGACTAACCTACTAACATAGTGCGCAGTGCCAGTTGTTGTTTTTTGCTTATTTTTTACATTGCAGAATATCAGTACCAAACGGAGTCCAAACACAATGAAACTTTTTGGAGAATTTTTATGGACCAGAAGGAACAACATGGGCCAAAGAAGTACTAGAGGGGTGCCCCGAGGGGGGCACAACTCACCTGGGCGCGCCTGGGGGCCCAGGCGCGCCCTGGTGGGTCGTGCCCAACTCGGTGGCCTCCCGCACCACCTCTTCGCCATATAAATACCCAAATATTCCAAAAACCCTGGGGGAGTCGACGAAACACAATTCCAGCCGCCGCAAGTTCCAGAACCACGAGATCCAATCTAGACACAATCACGGAGGGGTTCATCATCCTCATTGGTGCCTCTCTGATGATGCGTGAGTAGTTCATTGTAGACCTACGAGTCCGTAGGCAGTAGCTAGATGGCTTCTTCTCTCTTTTTGATTCTGAATACAATGGTCTCTTGGAGATCTATTTGATGTAACTCTTTTTGCGGTGTGTTTGTTGGGATCCGGTGAACTTTGAGTTTATGATCAGATTTATATCCATGAATATTATTTGAGTCTTCTTTGATCTCTTAAATCCATGATTACTTATAGCCTCATATTTCTTCTTCGAATCTTTGGTTTAGTTAGGCTAACTCGATCGATTTTTCTTGCCATCGGAAGAGGTGTTTTGTGATGGGTTCGATCGTGCGGTGTTCTTTCCGAGTGACAGAAGGGGCTGCAAGACACACATGTATCGTTGCTATTAAGGATAACAAGATGGGGGCTATTCCTACATGAATAGATCTCGTCTACATCATGTCATCGTTCTTATTGCATTACTCCATTTTTCCATGAACTTAATACACTAGATGTATGCTGGATAGCGATCGATGTGTGGAGTAATAGTAATAGATGCAGGCAGGAGTCGGTCTACTAATCTTGGACGTGATGCCTATATAATGATCATTGCCTGGATATCGTCATAATTATTCAATCTTCTATGCCCAACAGTAATTTGTTTACCCACCATATGCTATTTTCTTGAGAGAAGCCACTAGTGAAATCTACGGCCCCCGGGTCTATTCTTTATCATATTTGCTTTGAGATCTATTTTTATTTAATTTTATCTTCAGATCTATTATACCCAAAACCCAAAAATACCTTGCTGCACTTTTTTGCTATTTATTTTATTTCGCGTTTTATCGAGATCTATTTATCCAGTCTACACAATTTTTATCCCGTCAACTAGGAAATTTCTGGCATCGTTACCCGTAGAGGGATTGACAACCTCTTCTAATCGTCGGGTTGCAAGTATTTGTTCTTTGTGTGCAAGTACTATTTACATAGTGTTTCTTGGTTCTCCTACTGGATTGATACCTTGGTTTCATAACTGAGGGAAATACCAACCGTAGCTGTGCTGCATCATCCCTTCCTCTTTGGGGAAATACCGACGTAGTTCAAGCGACATCAAAAGGAATTTCTGGCGCCATTGCCTGGGAGACATCATCAACATCTATCAGGTTCCTAATCACAAATCTCATCTCCTTGCAATTTACATTATTTGCCATTTGCCTCTCATTTTCTTCTCCCCCACTTCACAAAAATTTGCCGTTTTATTCGCCCTCTTTTTCATTCGCTTTTTCTTGTCAGATCCGTTTTTGTGTGCAATCTTGTTTGCGTAGTCACGATGACTCAACAAAATACCAAGTTGTGTAATTTTTCCAATACCAACAACAATGATTTTATTAGCACTCCGATTGCGCCTCCCGCCACTAGTGCGGAATCTTTTGATATTAATGCCGCTTTGTTGAATCTTGTTATGAAAGCTCAGTTTTCTGGTACTCCTAATGAGGATGCCGCATCCCATCTAAAGACATTCGTAGAATTATGCGATATGCAAAATAAAAAAGATGTGGACAATGATATTGTGAATTTGAAATTATTTCCTTTCTCTTTGCGAGATCGTGCAAAAATTTGGTTTTCTTCTTTTCCTCGCAATAGTATCGATTCTTGGGATAAATGCAAAAATGCTTTCATTACTAAGTAATTTTCGCCCGCGGAAATTATTTCTCTTAGAACTCAAATCATGAATTTTAAGCAACTTGAGCATGAACATGTTGCACAATATTTGGAAAGGATGAAGTTGATGCTGAGAAATTGTCCTACTCATGGTTTAAATCTTTGGATGATCATACAATTTTTTTATGCGGGATTGAATTTTGTTTCTAGAAATATTTTGGATTCCGTCGCGGGTGGTACTTTTATGGAAATTACTTTGGGTGAAGCTACTAAATTGCTTGATAATATTATGGCAAATTATTCACAATGCCATACCGAAAGAGCACCTACTAGTAAAAAAGTTAATTCGGTTGAAGAAATTAGTACTTTGAGTGAAAAAGTTGATGCTCTTATGAAATTGGTTTCTAGTAAAACTGCTCCTATTGATCTTAATGATGTGCCTTTGTCTACTTTGATTGAGAAAAATAGTGATTCCGTAGATGTGAATTTTGTCTTGCGAAACAATTTTAATAACAATGCTTATAGAGGTAATTTTAATCCTAGGCCTTTTCTGGTAAATTCATCTAATAATTATTGTAATTCCTATGGTAATCCTTCTTACAATAATAATAGGAACACCTCTGATCTTGAGAATAATATTAAAGAATTTTTTTCGGGAAACTAATATTAAAGAATTTATCAATTCTAAAAAAGTTTTCAATGCTACGATAGAAGAAAAGTTGAATAAGATTGATGATATGTCTAGAAGCATTGATAGGATTTCTCATGATGTAGAAAATCTGAAGTTGGAACTTTTTGTACCCAAGGTTGATGAATCAATTAAAGCTTTATATGTTTCTATGGATGAAAGTAAGAAAAGAACCGCTATGCTTAGAGCTAAACGATAATTTTTAGAAAGAACGTTTTCTAGTGAATGCTTTCATAAAAATGATGAAGATCTTAAAATGATTGGTGTTTCTTCTATTGATTCCTTGTTTAGTAAAATTAAAATTGATTATAAAGGGACTGAAGAAGAGCCAACTTTATTAGAAGGCGTCCCGATAATTCGGAGGGTGAAAATCTTGATGAAAAAATTGATAAAAGTTGGTTTGGAGAGGTGAAAACTTTAACTAGTGATGTGCCCACTCTTTTAGATTACAAGGACTTTAATTATGATAATTGCTCTTTGATTGATTGTATTTCTTTGTTGCAATCCATGATTAATTCACCTCATGCTTATGAACAAAATAAAGCCTTTACTAAACATATCGTAGATGCCATGATGAAAGCTTTGGAAGAAAAGTTGGAATTAGAGATTTCAATTCCTAGAAAATTACATAATGAATGGGAACCTACCATCAAAGTCAAGATTAAAAATTATGAGTGTTTTGCTTTATGTGATTTGGGTGCTAGTGTTTCCACAATTCCGAAATCTCCATGTGATGTGCTTGGTCTGACCGATATTGAAGAATGTTCTCTTAATTTGCACTTGGCGGATTGTACTATTAAAAAGCCCTTGGGAAGAATTAATTATGTTCTTATTCTTGCAAATAGGAATTATGTGCCTATAGATTTTATTGTTCTTCATATTTATTGCAATCCGTCTTGTCCAATTATACTTGGTAGACCGTTTTTACGCACTATAGGTGCCGTGATTGATATGAAAGAAGGCAATATTAAATTTCAATTTCCAATAAGAAAGGGTATGAAACACTTCCCTAGAACAAGAATTAATCCACCATATGAATCAATCATGAGGGCATCCTATGTATCTAAAACTAAAGATGACAATACTTGAATATATGCATTATGCCTAGCTAGGTGGAGAAAACGATAGCGCTTGTTGGGAGGCAACCCAATGAATAAAATTTATTTTTGCTTTTTTTTTCTTTCTGTTCTTGAGTGTTTGCACAATTATGCCTCTGTTATTATTGTGTTTTTTATGTTTTAATTAGTGTTTGTGCCAAGTAAAGCCTTTGGGATAGCTTTGGTGATAGTTGATTTGATCCTGTTGAAAAACAGAAACTTTTGCGTCCAGTAACAGAATTGTCTAAATTCACAGAAGTGACAAAAAATTCTGAATTTTTTACAAAAGATTAATATACAAATTGCATATCTTTTCCAAATTGTTTAGAAGTTTTGGAGTTATATAAGTGTAAGAACAATTCGCTTCTTTACAGACTGTTCTGTTTTTGACAGATTCTGTTTTCTTTGCATTGTGTGCTTATTTTGATGAATCTATGGATTGTATCGGGGGGTATAAGCCATGGTAAACTTAGAATGCAGTATATATAATGCAATAACAAAATTTTAATGGGTTTTGTACAGTAATTAAAGTAAATATTGGTTTTCTTATACTAACGGATCTCACGAAGGTTTTGTTAAGTTTTGTGTGATTGAAGTTTTCAAGTTTTGGGTGAAATCACGATGGATGAAGGAATAAGAAGTAAGAAAAGCTTAAGCTTGGGGATTCCCCATGGCACCCCAAGTTAATATTCAAGGAGAACCAAGCAACAAAGCTTGGGGATGCCCCGGAAGGCATCCCTTCTTTCTTCTAACGACCATCGTTATTTTACTTGGAGCTATATTTGTATTCGGCACATATCATGAGTTTTGCTTGGAGCGTCTTGTATTATATGAGTATTTGCTTGTTTTGCTTTTTAGTTTGTCACAAGTATCCTTGCTTGACACACCTATTTGAGAGAGCCAAAATTATGCTATGATTTGTTAGAATTGCTCTTTATGCTTCACTTAAATTTTTTGTTTGAGCTATGGAATCGCTCTAGTGCTTCACTTATATCTTTTTGAGCACGGTGTGCTTTAATATTTTTGAAGAAATGCTCTCATGCTTCGCTTAGATTTATTTGAGAGTTAGTAATTTTGAATAAATTCTCTCATGCTTCACTTATATTATTTTGAGAGACAGAAAATTTTATGCTCATGTTCTTCACTTAGATTTGTTTGAGTTTGGCAAAAGCAATTGCAATATATGAAACTATTCCCAAAGTGATAGATATTCAAGAGGGATATAATAAAAACTTTCTTGAAGATCATTGGACAAAATAAACTTGATTCTTTGTAATAGTTTTGAGATATGATGATAGTGATATGTGAGTCATGTTGGTGAGTAATTATGCTTTAGTAATAATATTGGTGTTAAGGTTTGTGATTCCCTATGCAAGCACGAAAGTCAATAGTTATGCAATGAAATTACATCCTACTTGTGGTGCATTATTCGGTGTTAGTTATGCTTAATGCTCGCTTATGTGATTTTTTGTTTCTTGGTTGGTTGCTTCTCAATCTTTTTTCTAGCCTCCACTTGTACTAAGTAGAAATACTACTTGTGCATCCAAAATCTTTAAACCCAGTTTTGCCATATGAGTCCACCATACGTACCTATATGCGGTATTCCCGTGCCGTTCTAAGCAAATTTGTATGTGCCATCTATAATTTTCAAAATAAATTTCCTTTTTGTGTGCTCGTACCGCTCATAAAGCGGCAGGGGGTGGCCAACATTTTCCATGCTAGATGTGTTATACTCAAGACGAGTGTTTATTCACTTATCATTGCACGAGAGTGCAGCGGTAATAGGGATGCCCAGTCCTAAAATGAAAAAGAAATTTACTTTATGTTGTCAAATAATAAATTCCTTGGAAAGTTTTGGTATGGACGGCACCCATGGATACGGCTAGCCATGGATTGTGAAAGATTGGTGGAAAAAGGAATAAACTTTATTTTCTGCTTGGGAACCATCTATGATATATCTAGCATGGAAAGTGTTGGGAATTACTCGGTCGTTTTTGTTAACGGGAAAAGTATGCCTCTCAAAAAAAATTATCTCTCAATTTAAGCTTCGAGCTCTGGCACCTCTACAAATCCCTACTTCCATCTGTGAAGGGCCTATCTATTTACTTTATGCAATTTTTATTTTTATTTGAGTCTCCATCTTCTCTTATAAAGCACCAACTAAGGGGCACTATGATCGTACTTGAGCATTGGGTGTAGCTAATATGCGAGTGTGTTTCATGAATGGATCAATGATTGAGCATGATGGGCTAGGGATAACTTTCTTTAGTGTTGATATTTTGAAAGACATGGTTGCTTGTTGATATGCTTGATTATTGAAATCTTCATGTTAAACTAGACTATTACTTTGAACCATATAAAAGTCCATATGTCCATGCTACAAAAGAAAAGAATATGAGATGAACATGTTAGGCAGCATTCCACATCAAAAATTCTATTTTAATCATTTACCTACTCGAGGAAGAGTAGGAATTAAGCTTGGGGATGCTGATACATCTCCAACGTATCTATAATTTTTGCTTGTTCCATGCTGTTATATTATCATTCTTGGATGTTTTACAATCATTTTATAGCAACTTTATATCATTTTTTGGGACTAACCTATTGACATAGTGCCCAGTGCCAGTTGCTATTTTTTGCTTATTTTTTTACTTCACGGAATATCAGTACCAAACATAGTCCAAATGCAGCGAAACTTTTTGGAGAATTTTTATGGACCAGAAGGAACAACTTGGGCCAAAGAAGTACCAGAGGGGTGCCCCGAGGGGGGCACAACCCACCTGGGCGCGCCTGGGGGCCAAGATGCGCCCTGGTGGGTTGTTCCCACTTCGGTGTCCTCCCACACCGCCTCTTCGCCCTATAAATACCCAAATATTCCAAAAACCCTGGGGGAGTCGACGAAACACAATTCTAGCTGCCGCAAGTTCTAGAACCACGAGATCCAATCTAGACACCATCATGGAGGGGATCATCATTCTCATTGGTGCCTCTCCGATGATGCGTGAGTAGTTCATTGTAGACCTACGGGTCCGTAGGTAATAGCTAGATGGCTTCTTCTCTCTTTTTGATTCTCAATACAATGGTCTCTTGGAGATCTATTTGATATAACTCTTTTTGTGGTGTGTTTGTTGGGATCTAATGAACTTTGAGTTTATGATCAGATCTATATCCATGAATATTATTTGAGTCTTCTTTGATCTCTTATATGCATGATTACTTATAGCCTCATATTTATTCTTTGAATCTTTGGTTTCGTTAGGCTAACTAGATCGATTTTTCTTGCCATGGGAAGAGGTGCTTTGTGATGGGTTCGATCGTGCGGTGTTCTTTCCCAGTGACAGAAGGGGCAGCAAGACACGCATGTATCGTTGCTATTAAGGATAACAAGATGGGTGCTATTCCTACATGAATAGATCTCGTCTACATCATGTCATCGTTCTTATTGCATTACTCCATTTTTTCATGAAATTAATACACTAGATGCATGCTGGATAGCGGTCGATGTGTGGAGTAATAGTAGTAGATGCAGGCAGGAGTCGGTCTACTAATCTTGGACGTGATGCCTATATAATGATCATTGCCTGGATATCATCATAATTATTCGATCTTCTATCAATTGCCCAACAGTAATATGTTTACCCACCGTATGCCATTTTCTTGAGAGAAGCCACTAGTGAAATCTACGGCCCCCGGGTCTATTCTTTATCATATTTACTTTGAGGTCTATTTTTATTTGCTTTTATCTACAGATCTATTATACCCAAAACCCAAAAATACCTTGCTGCACTTTTTTGCTATTTATTTTATTTCGCGTTTTATCAAGATCTACTTATCCAATCTACACAATTTTTATCCCGTCAACTAGCGAATTTCTAGCACCGTTACCCGTAGAGGGTTGACAACCCCTTCTAATCATTGGGTTGCAAGTATTTGTTCTTTGTGTGCAGGTATCGTTTACATAGTGTTGCTTGGTTCTCCTACTGCATTGATACCTTGGTTTCGTAACTGAGGGAAATATCTACCGTAGCTGTGCTGCATCATCCCTTCCTCTTTGGGAAAATAACGACGTAGTTCAAGTGACATCACTACCTCCCCCTCTCTGAGTAGGAGGTCAGCCTTGGAGCTGAGGATTTCATCGTCCCCGAGGATCCACTGGACCAAGAGCGGTTTAAACGGCAACTTATTGCCACGGCACGAAGCTTGAAGAAGAAGCAGCAACAAATAAAAGCCGAACAAGACACCCTCACTGATAGATGGACAAAAGTCCTAGCAGCTGAATAAGGGTACGGCTATGAGCGGCAAACTAAAAGCTACCCAAAGTGGAATTTGCTGCCGCAATTTGACGATGAGGCCCTTGAGCCTACACCACCAAGATACACTCAGGCGGATCAGCCAGACCACCCCCTCAAGGATGGGAGAGGCCGGCTCGAGAGGCCGAACACTCACCCGCTCCTCCTCGCCGAAGAGGCAAGAAGTCGGTGCAGGCAGAATATGAATACGACTTATGGCGCGACGTGGATGCTAGAGCAGGTCAGGCAAGATCCATTTACGAATCCAAACAATACCCTCCCGCTTCACGGGACAGATACCAAGCTTGGCTCGACCAAAATGATAGAGCTCGGGAGCAGCACCGGGCCACGATAGCATTCGAACTCCGGCGTGACGTGGCCCAAGTCCGGGGCGCCGCTCACCCGATGTGTTTTACAGATGAGGTGATGCAGCATCAGTTCCCTGAAGGGTTTAAACCCGTAAACATCGAACAATACGATGGGATTACAGAACCAGCCGTGTGGATCGAAGACTTTTTCCTCCACATTCATATGGCTCGAGAATAAAGCTCAAAGGACCAGCCACGCATTGGCTGAACAGCCTCCCCGTAAACTACATAGGGAGTTGGGAAGAGCTCAAGGATGCTTTGTGAGCTAACTTTCAAGGCACTTATGTTCGGCCTCCGGATGCCGATGACCTGAGCCATGTGATCCAACAGCCCGGTGAGTCAGCCCGGCAATTTTGGAATCAATTTTTGACCAAAAAGACCCAGATCATCGACTGTCCGGACGCCGAAGCTATAGCCGCATTTAAGCAGAGTAAATCGGATGAATGGCTCATGCGCCAGCTCGGCCAAGATAAGTCAAGGACGATGTAGGCACTTACCTCTCTCATGACCCTCTTTTGCGCGGGGGAAGATAGCTGGTTGGCTTGTAGAAGCACCAACCCAGAAGATCCTGGCACCTCGGAAGTCTGGGACAGAAAACGGGAAACCACGGCGCAACAGAAATAAACATCGCCACAATGGCGGTGAAGCCAAAGACACGGCAGTGAATGCCAAATTCTGCAACCCCAAATCAGGACTGCGAAAAAAGCCCTTCAAAGGGAACCAGGATCGACCCACCAAGTTGGACACAAACTTGGACAGGCCCTGCCAGATCCATAGCACCTCTAACAAGCCCGCCAACCACACTAACCGTAACTGTTGGGTGATCAAACGGGCCGTCAAACTCACAGCCGAGGACACAGGCAAAAGCCCCCGCAGCAAGGACGATGAGGAACCTCGCAGGCTAAACAATGGGGGCCAGAAACAATTCCCTCCTGAGGAAAAGATAGTGAATATGATCTATGCCACCCATATACCCAAGAAGGAGAGGAAACACGCACTTCAGGACGTCTACGCCATAGAGCATGTAGCCCCAAAATTTAACCCATGGTCAGCATGCCCGATCACTTTCGACCGCAGGGACCATCTGACCAGTATCCGTCATGGAGTATCGGCGGCCCTGGTTCTTGACCCCATTATATATGGGTTCCACCTCACTAGAGTCCTCATGGACAGAGGCAGTAGGCTCAATCTAATTTATTCAGATACAGTGAGGAAAATGGGTATTGACCCATCAAGGATCAAACCTAGTAGCACTACCTTTAAGAGGGTAATCCCAGGCGTGGAAGCCCACTGCTCCGGCACCCTGACCTTGGAAGTGGTGTTTGGCTCGCTGGACAACTTCCACATCGAAGACTTGATCTTCGACATTGTCCCTTTTCGCAGTGGCTATCACGCACTCCTGGGCCAAACAACATTTGCTCGTTTCAACGATGTCCCCCACTATGCATACCTAAAGTTAAAGATGCCCGGACCCAAGGGCGTCATCACGGTCAATAGCAATACGGAGCGCTCACTCCAAACCGAGGAACATACACCAGCTCTGCAGCCGAAGACCAAACCGGCAACGAGGGGCCGAAGTACCAGCCCCGCCATCAAGGCACGAGAGGCAAGTAAACGGGCCCCAGCCCTGTCTCCATTCAGGGAGCGTCCCTACGCTCGACATAAATAGGGATATGGCCCCCACAGCATGCCCACCCCAGTTGCACACTACGTGCCTCATAATCATAACTTCATGCTCAAAATACCATGGGCAGCTGTGGGCCCAATTAAACTAAATGCCAAGTATTCGGCTCAACTGAGCTATGGTCACTGTCGTGGGTGGACACGATCACCTATGGGGCCACAGGCCCCTTGTGGTTCGGCAGGGGGGAGATCACATTGCACAAAGAGCGGAGGCCATGAGGCAGCACAACGACGAGACTCTGGTGGTTTTACCCATGTTCGGGCCGCTGAGAAGCGTAAAACCCTACTCCTACTTTGGTGGATCGGATGGAGGAACATGATGACACGCAGCGCCCGAACCCGGCAAGGTGGCCTCGGGGAGAGATGCTATACGAGTACAAGTGTGAGAGGATCCGAATCCCTGCCTAGGTTCCCTTAGACCTACTTTTATAGATCAAGGGGTAGCCATAGTGGCAAAACAGTCATTACCTTGTGATTAGATAGCCAACAGTGCTATCATACCTAACTCTGGCACTTAGGACAAAACGCCATAAATGCTACCTTAGGTGGCGTGCGGGGATGCATCCCCGGCAAGCTTATATCACCGCTTAACCAACTTCTGCTTATCATCTTGACACGCCTCTGGACGGGTGTGATATGTCTTCTAGCAAACCGCCACGTGCTTAGAGAGAACCACTTAGTCGTCTGGGGGGCTCGACACCGCATCGATAGGTGACTGGCGTCGTGGCGCGGTGGAGCGGTGGTAACCAGCCTATGCCTGCCGGGGGCAGGGCTTGCCGGGCCTTCTTGGAGGGGTGCACGCTTCGGTCTCCGACCGTCCCGGAGACGCGACTTGTGCGGCTTGGTCCTACTCTTATCTACTGAATCGACCTTATCGGCCTCGTCTGACCAGCAAAGGAAACTTCCCTTGGAATCTTTGTCTTGTATGTTGGCTTTGTCTTCTTGATACTCTCCTTGATCTCATGAAGAGAGGCTCCTCTGGTTCGGCCTTGCGTTACACTTTGGTGCTGGATGTATGATCGTTAGGACACTTGTGTATGAGTCCGGTCAACAAACATGGATGTTTGTTGCACCGACAGGAGCCCCCGGGCCTGGCCCATACATGTTGTCGGGCATTGTTGGGTTAGGCCCTAACAAACACACAGGCGGGTACTTCGACCATGCCGCAGCGAGATCCATGTCTTCCCTGATATCTTCTTTGCTTCTTCATTATCCTGGGATTGAATCAATTCCCGGTTTCCCTGCGAGTCGTGCGACACCAAACACCATGGGTCCTCCCACGTAAAGGGCCAGGGGATGCCCACGTTCATGAGAAGTCAATTGAAGTGCCCGTGCATGACCCTGGGGGAGGAGGTAACTTCCATTTTACTCTCTCCATCACGCTTGCCGTTTTCTCCATGTATGTTGTATGCATTGTGCGGGGTAGGTGGCAGATGCGTAGGGCACGGTAATGAGTGCCATGGTAGAAAGTAAGGTGCCATGGATTGGCGCAGGAGGGCGGTCGGCGAATCTGGATGCTGTTAGTGACGCAGATGAACTAGATAGGCGAAGCGGGGTGATTGCCCCTTGGGTGGTGAGGAGCCAGCCCCTGGCTACACTCCGCTATAAAAGGAGGCGCGGAGGTAATGGGAGAGGCTCACCCACGCATCCTATCCTCCTTCTTCTTGCATCCTTCTTCCACCATGGTGAGGGGAAGAGGGCGTGGTCGAGCTTCGGCGGCGGCCACAAGGGCTTCCTCTCGGAACCGTATTCCAGCCTCTGCTGGGGACGCAGGGGCAGGATCCAGTGCATAAGGTGAATCCGCAGGACGTGGTCGTGGCCGACGAGGTGCTCGGGGCCGGGGAGGACGAGGTGGTTCCCCGGCCACTCCTCCTCCTGCCGCTTCGACTCTATGGGGGGGCCATGTCAGGGATATGGTGCTGGAGTTCCTTGTTAGGCTGCGTGAGCCCCTGTGTAGCCGTCTTCGGCTTCCTACCCCTTTTGCAAGGGTGATGAAGGTTGAACAACCGCAAGGGTTGAAGTTGCACATGAGAGGTTGCTGTAATGGCAACATGCGGGTGGACGTCGAGTTCCCAGCACCTCATGTTATGCTTCTCCGGCATGGCTGGAAAACCTTCGCACGTGCCCACAGCTTGGCGGAGGGGAACGTCCTTCATTTTAAGCTAATGGAGGCTGATCTGCTCTCCATCAAGGTCTTCGGACGCTCGGGTGCTCATTTAGGGTACTGCGGGGAGAGCTCGACTGATGATGAAAGTTCCTTCTCGAGTGATAGCAACGAGGAGGACATCGGTGGGAAGGACGATGACAGTGAGCCCCCGGTCGCCAAGCGTGAAGGCGATGACACGGACTCTAGCTGAACGCCGGACGCACCGTCACCGTCAGCCAGGCACCGGCAGCACCATCATCTGCGCCTGGTCTTCTCCCCAGTAGAGCAATTTGCCAGGGCATTGGGTGTGGATGCCTTCGCCTCCTCCAGCTAGACCCCGACAGGCTTCCTCGTGGGCTCTGGCTTCGTCTTCCCTGCAGGTGTCCCTCCTACCGCATTCCTCTGGTCCTGGCTATGGTGACCAGGGCATCGCTTAGCCGCTACTTTCATCCTTCCGGCTTTATCCTCGCCCTCCCGATCTTGTCAAGCTCCGTCTCGCAGGCCCTGACATGGTCGGGCCAGGCTTCTACCCAAGCACTCCTTTTGCCCTCTTCCCGCCCTGATGCAACTCCTAGGAGGAGAGGGACAAGAAAGGCATTACGGGGCACTTAACTTTTTTCAAATTAAAATATGTAGGCATCTGCCAAACTTTAGCTTAAATTATGTAATCTTCCATCCATGTTTGTACTTTGTATGATCTGCACTTATTCTGCATAAATGGAAAAATGTTTGCCGGGCGCTCGTGCACGTGTCTTTTAACACACTAAGGAAAAAATTCCCTTAGTACTCTTAAGTAAGCAAAAGTCCTCCCGGCAAGACATCCCTCCAGTCCCCTCAACACAGCTTCTACCGGACCCTATCGCCGGGCCAGGAGCGAGGATGAGGGACGGCTTCCCCCCCCCCCCCCAACTCCCCTCAAATGTCACTATAACCATTTCGGCAAAAATGGGAGCACAGATGATGGAAGTTGCAAGGTTCTCCAATTGCATAAGTCTTTCATATTTCAAACATAACATGGATGGCAAGGCAAAACTTATCTGTGTTTGCTGTCCTTCTTATTGTTTTCGATAGCACGGGGCTGTCGGGGATCAAGGTGCTGGCTTGTTCCCGCTCTTACTTTCGAGAAGTTCACCCATGGCGGGGGCCCTACTGTTGATAAAAAGGAAGTGCAAGGTAGAAACCAGCTGCATATAACCTTTTTGTGAAGGATCAATTAGCACGTGCTAAGGTTATTATAACAAAAATGAATACTTAATTAAACATGCATTCAAATCTTAGGTGCCAGCGCTTTGTTTTATTCTCTTTACACAGGGTCTGCGCCTGGCTTTGTACAAAGTGTTACATGCTCAGCGGCAAGGCTTGTACAAAAGGTGGTTGCCGGGGGCTGAGCCTTGCAGCCGCACCTTATGGGTAGAATTTTTGAAGATGCTCAATATTCCATGAGTTTTGCATTTTGATGCCATCTTCGGTCTCCAGACGGACTGCGCCAGGTCTGATGACTTCCGCGGGTTCGTCATTGTCTGGGCCATTGCATCTGTTGGATTGACGGTGTGCCTCCTAGCGCGCGCTCTATGGTGACACGCGCGTCTTCCTTCTGCCGGTCTTCCAGGACCCGCCGCTGATCCTGGCGGGTTTGCTGGTCAGACGAAGCCATCGACATCTTGTCGGGCTTGTTGACACGTTGAGTTTGCTGAGGCTGCCACTAGGCCTGTCACCGTGGAAGGGATTACCCTGTTGGCGTAGCCCCCTCGACACGGCCATCAGCCCGGGCCGCCGTCGTCGTTCGCGGGCATCACGATGGCTCCGTATGGTGCGATTTACCGGCTTCAGCAAAGCCAATCAAGGTCTGGATGGTGGCCCTCCACTCATCCATCTGGTCAGCCACCGGTGGAAATTTCAACAGGAGCTAGGATCGTGCCATTGCTTCCGCAGCTGTGCTTGGCATGGCTAACGAGGCAGACCGCGACGTCGCTTGACTCCTGGCAGAACCAGCAGGAGCGTCACCGTGTTCTTGGCATGGCTGACTAGGCTGTGCTTGGGGGTCGACGGCCCCATTCGGCACTATGTCTTGCCCGTCTTGCTCTGGGCAAGGTGTGCGCCTTGTAGTCGCGCCCGTGGTGAGCGCAACGGGAGGGTTGCTGCTTGCACCGGAGCAGGCATCGCTATTGCGACAGCGCCCGCCAATGCGGCGGGGAGGTAGTGACTAGCCGTTCCCTCCACCCGCGGCTTCCGGGCCAAGCTCGTCAGGACGCTGCTGATGCTTCCCAGCCCTAGTGTTTTCCACTCCGGCTTCGGCCACAGGGGACACAACGATGGTGCCGCCTGCACCGGTTGCGTCACCCACGCTACCTGCCTCATCCAACGCCGCCTACAGTGTCTGCAGCTGCGTGTGAGGGGGCCTTCAAAGTGGAGGGGTGTGCGGTCGTGCCGGGTTTCTTCTTGGGTGCCATGGACAGAGAAGATGATGATGAAGATCGATGTGTTGTTCACGACTTCGGGTTCGCGCAAGCGATAACCCCCTACCTGGTGCGCCAAAGATGTCGTGGGTGGACACGATCACCTATGGGGCCATGGGCCCCTTGTGGTTTGGCAGGGGGGAGATCACGTTGCACAAAGAGTGGAGGCCATGAGGCAGCACGACGACGAGACTCTAGTAGTTTTACCCAGGTTCAGGCCACTAAGAAGCATAAAACACTACTCCTGCTTTGGTGGATTCGATGGAGGAACACGATGACACGCAGCGCCCAAACCCGACAAGGTGGCCTCGGGGAGAGCTGCTACGTGAGTACAAGTGTGAGAGGATCCGAATCCCTGCCTAGGTTGCCTTGGACGTCCTTTTATAGCTCAAGGGGTAGCCATAGTGGCAAAATAGTCATTATCTTGTGATTAGATAGCCAACAGTGCTATCATACCTAACTCTGGCACTTAGGACAAAATGCCATAAATGCTACCTTAGGTGGCGTGCGGGGATGCATCTCCGACAAGTTTATATCGCCTCTTAACCAACTTCTGCTTATCATCTTGACACACCTCTGGACGGGTATCAAACGGGTGTGATCTATCTTCCAGCAAACCGCCACGTGTTTAGAGAGAGCCACTTAGTCGCCTGGGGGGCTCGACTCCGCATCGATAGGTGACTGGCGTCGTGACGCGGTGGAGCGGTAGTAACCGACCTGTGCCTGCCAGGGGCAGGGCTTGCCGGGCTTTCTTGGAGGGGTGCGCGCTTCGGTCTCCGGCCGTCCCAGAGACGCGGCTGGCATGGCTTGGTCCTGCTCTTATCTACTGCATCGACCTTGCCGGCCTCATCTGACCAGCAAAGGGTACTTCCCTTGGAATCTTTGTCTTGTATGTTGGCTTTGTCTTCTTGATACGCTCCTTGACCTCACAAAGAGTGGCTTCTCTAGTTCGGCCTTGCGTTACACGTTGGTATTGGATGTATGATCGTTAGCATGCCTATGTATGAGTCTGGTCAACAAACGCGGATGTTTGTTGCACCGATAGTTAGACACGTCTTCGGATGTCAACAGGTACCATCTAGGACCTATCCGACATTAAGCTAGAACAGCACGGCAACTTCTCAAGACTCTTTTTCAAGGGCCCGTCTGCCGATCATCACCCGCTTCATGGGGTTCTTCTTCCGAACAGAAGCAAAGGCGCATACGTGCAGCAGGGCACAGTAGGGGCATCTGTCGGATTCAGGGCTCCGCAGACCCAAGAAGGTTCGAACTCTGTGGCGTGTGCGAAGATCTCAACCTCTCCAGCTTAGAGCTCGTCGCCCCACAACCAAGCCGGATTTGCATGAGCAAGGAAGAAGGTGAACACGGTAGTTTACCCAGGTTCAGTCCACCTTGCGGTGTAAAACCCTACTCCTGCTTTGTGGTGGATTGGCCTCACGAGGGGCTGAGGATGAACTAGTACAGAGGATGAACAACCTCGCATCAAGGCCCTGTGTAAACCTTTCATCTGTAAAACTTTTTTTCCTACAAAGTACCTGTAACAGTTACTTCGGCTGTTCAAATTGTATGGCTAGACGTCATGAGCTCATTGGAAATAAAGACCACCTTTTATGGTCCTCTCACAGTCATTTATATTGCACCTTTTTTTTTCGCTCTTGGACGCCGCCATAAATTAGTTCAGCACACATTTTCTCTAAGATGCAATCGGCTAATAGACCGGGAGGCTCGATCGTAATACTTGCCCTATGCATCAAGTCCGACACTTTCTTTTCTCTATGTGTTCAGCGTCTCGGATATTGAATTATATGAATCGGTTCCGAATTATGTCTTGTGTCAATAGTTGGGTTGCCCGGCTCCTGTGCTTACCTTCTTATGTTCCACACGTTCGGCTAAGAAGGTAAATGGAGAACCACTGCGATTGTACTTCTGGCTAACTTGGTTAAGTACCTCAATGGAGAACGCCAAAAACTGACTATCATGATAAGCGAGAATTGGTCGGCGATCCGGTGGCAAGTGTCAAACTAAAAATCGATAGCAATTACCCCGTGTTATACGAAGGGTTTGTCTTTGCACAAACCACATGATAAAGGTATATACCTCGGCCCTCCCGAACATCACAAAACATTGGGGGGCTAGTCACTAGCCCCTGCAGTCAAGCTCCTATGGCTAAGTGAAGGTAATAAAACCACATAGTCCGATTGCCTTGTTTCCCTCACACACTACCACCTTCAGGCACCGAGACGTCGGCTAAGGGTCATATTGCGGAGGACGAAACACCCCTTAGAGCATCTACATGGGGGCTGAAGCCGACGACTGGTAACTTTCAGATTAGAAACGGCCGCACAGGAGTCCAAAAATTTAAAAAAGATACAAGTATGATAAATCGTACAAAATAGCCACATTATAAAGCAAAAGGTCCAATTGTCATTTAACACATGATAGTACGCTCATTCAAGGATTGCATTTTTCGGACACTGGTCCTCTATCGCCCGAGCACCATCCATCACGATGGGGAAATACTACTCGGGACGTCGATGCTCCTTTCTAGTGGGCGGGGGACCGGTGGCCATCTCAACCGGGTTCATCTTGGGCCAGTGCACCATGGTCTTTGCGAAGGCCATCCGAGCTCCCTCGATGCACACGGAGCGCTTAACCGCATCAACCCGGGAAGCAGCATCGCACAACTTTTGCACCAGGACAATGTAGCTGCTAGGTATTGGCTCTGAAGGCCATAGCCGGACACAAAGATCCTTCATGGCTGGCTCCGCCATCCGGTGCAGCTCCATCAGCTGCTTCATTTCATTGCTCAGGAGGGGAGGGTGTTCAGGCGGCTGGAACTGCGCCCAGAACAGCCTATGCTCGGCATCACCCTCTTGAGATGCATATGCCTTGCCGCATCTGGCGCACTCCTCGGGAGCTCTGCAAATGCGCCTGAGGAACGCCAGACTCGTGTGAGCAATGCGAACCTGTGGCCGCCAAAGACAATCTACAGTAAGTACGGCTTACCATCTGCAATTTGCTTTACTTGACGGAGCCCTTATTGGGCGCCCCGCGTCTCTGTCCTCCCCTCCTGGATCTCTTGCTTCACCTTGGATAGCTCTGTGGCTTGACCCTTATTCTTCTACTCAAGGTGCTCACATTTAGTGATGGCATCCTCGAGCTCCTGCTGCACTTCAGCCACTCTGGCCTCATGCTGCTCACGGAGGGTTTCCACCGTCTTGAGTTCGGTGGCCGCTAGCTCGGCCGTCGCCTTCTGTCCGGCCGCCTCTTCCATGGCCTTCTTCAGTTTGGCCTTGAGGCCCTCGACCTCCACGGCAACAGTTGCAATCATAATTAAGCACTTCTTGCTTAGGGATAACCCCGAATACCTTGCTCGACAAGGAAAATACAAATTACTAAGTCTCGACCGGACTAACCTTGCGCTTCGTCAAACTGCTTGTTGACAAGGTCGAGCTCCTCATCAGAGCTTTTGAGCTTCTGATTCATTTCGGACAGCTCTGCGGCTTTGGAAGCCGCCGCCAAAGACGAGGCCTACAAAAACAAAACAATCACATCATTCAGACTCCTGATTTAGTGATTTTCGATCCTCTGCCAGGTTTTTCAATCCTGACAGAGTCTCGGGGGCTCCTATATACAAGGACTGCTCAAACTTTGTTCACAAAATCCGCTCTATGGCAAGAATATTACATGGCTTACCTCGAAGCCCGTCAGGAGGCCACCAAAGGCTTCCTTCAATCCGCTGTTAATGGACCGAATACTTTGCAAAACAATGCCCATCAGGGAACGGTGTTCCGTGTCGATGGAGGAGATATTCACAGCCTCCTCCATCATGTCCGGCCACCCAGCCGCAACCCGATCTCCGGTGTTCAGCACTGGCGGCGGGGCCCCAGCTCTCCCTTCGGTGGAGGGCAGAATTGACGCCTCCGGGGGCCTTGGGGGCTCCGGAACCGTATTTCAGGAGGGCTCGGATTGACCAAGCTCCCCCTCCTTATTCACCAGGAGGGATCCCCCCTCCTAGTCTTCGGTGACCTAGGTGTTAACCTCGGCCATTGTTGGGGATATAACCCGACGATATGACCCGCCATATTAGGCCAGGTCATCCAGGTGTCGGCTGAGGAGCAAGACTCAAGACGGGCCGAGGCGCCCAGGTACAAGACCAGCAGGGCGGCTCACGGAGTGTGCCGGCTTAGGGCCCAGTATCCGAAGACGGCGATTCGTAGCCCTGAAGTACAAGTCGCCAGGAGTTTCCTTACTTAGGGAATAAGATAAGATAGAAGCATACTAGGTCACGGGTCATAATATGACCAGGACTCTTGTAAGCCTAAGGCCTCGACCTGTATATAAAAGCGAGTCCCTAAGGCAGATAGACTAAGTTACAATCGATCAAGAGCTAGGTCAAGTGAATCCGCTTCCTTGTAATTGATCTCCAAGCAATAAGCAAACAAGCAGGAAGTAGGCTATTACCTCGATCGAGAGGGGATGAACTAGGGTAAACTCATATCTCTCAGTTCCGATCAACCCCAACAAGCTAACCTCCTAGTTGCGATGGCCCCATGACTAAGTCCTCACACTAAGACATCTGCCGTGGAAAAATCATGACAATTGGCACCCACTGTCACTACAAAAAAAAGACACATCCGTGACATTTTGGCCCGAACGAATTTTTTTCTGTCATGCTTATGACACTTCTATGACGATAATTGTGACAAAAACACGTATCATCATAGATGTGGTGGGCTCCTACTTCTATGATGAAAAATCATGACAGAAAATGGGCTTTTCGTCCTGGGCGGGCTGGAGACGCAGCTGCATGAAATTCTTTGGGCCGTCCATGACGGAAAAAATCGTGGTAGAAGAGAGGGCGAGGAAAATATCGGGGAGTTCCCGGTTACGGTGGGTGGTCGGGGCCGAGCGATGCACTGTGGTTTGTGCATTTCTCTAGTGTACGCGCGTGTGTGCGAGGCGTTGGGCTCTAACTGAACCCAAGCTATCGCACTGCTAGCTACGTTATTGAACCCGAGCGATCGATCCCTTGGCTGTTAACTGAATCCGAGTGATTCATTCGCTGCTGCTGCTAACTGAACCGAGCGATCGACACTACTCCTGCTTACTGAAGCCGATCGAGCCCCCGTGCGAGACATAGCCAGCCGGTGTTGGTTGCCTCTCAATGAACAGTGACCGTTGCTACCGTGCGCGCAATACGTAGAACGAGTCGAGACGTGGTGAGTTGAGCCGGTTGGTTGGCTGTGGATGAACTGTTCTCGGTGGGGGTTGGATGAACAGGACCCCGTGGTAGTAGGCCGTTGCCGCTGGATGAACAGGACCCCGAGGAGGCCGCTACACCCCAGCTGGTTGGGGGTGGATGAACAAGACCCCGTGGATGCTCTATGAACAGTAGCCGGTGGAGGCTGGATGAACAGTAGCTGGTGGAGGCTGGAGGAGGTCGACGGTGGATGAACAGTAGCCCATGGAGGCTGAAGCGAGGCATTAGACGGTGGATGAACAGGACCCTGTTTTGGCTGTAGGCGCTCCAACAGAAGTCTGTTTCCTCTGTTTTGGGTACGTCACACCCCTCCCGATCAACAGGACCCCGTTTCGACTGTAGGCACTCGAACAGAATTCCGTTTCCTCCATTTTGCGGTACGCCAGACCCTTCCTGATGAACAGGACCCCGTTTCGACCGTACACGGTCGAACAAAAGGCCCATTTCCTCCATTCTGCGGTACGCCAGACCTCGTTTCGGCTATTCCGTCCAAGCTGGTTGGCTCCCGATGAACACGGCGTATTCCGTTGCCTCCCGATGAACACGACGCATTCCGTTGCCTTCCCATGACCCAGCCGGTTGGCTTCCGATGAACAGGACGCCGTTGCTGCCGTCCGTTGCCCCTCCATGTACACGAGCCCTGGCCGTACATTTGCGCGAGTACGCGTTTGATACCTCGCCTGTATGTATGTACGTGGTTGTATTTTTTGGCATCTCACTATATGTACATGTACACGGTTTTGACTGGACTGCCTGAACTGCTACCGCTCCTTACTCGGCCACGGTTCATCGTGGCAGACAGACCGATCGACCAGTATGTACACAGACAATGCTACATACGCTTCGACCGGGTGGGTCCCAGCTGTCAGGGAGGATAAGGACGCACTTCATTGCCTGCGAAGATATAGCTGGTGGCTCCCAGCTGTCAGGGGGAAGAATCATTTTTTTGCCCGTAATATGGATGCCCTTCCTTGTGTGCGAAGATGTAGCTGGTGGGTCCCAGCTATCAGGGGTAAATGTTTTTTCAGAAAATACGGTGGCCCTTTCGGTGGGTCCCAGCTGTCAGGTGGAGGAATAATTATTTTGCGCGTAATAAGGAGGCACATCCTTGCTGCGGTCGTGGACCCAGCTGTCAGCCTCTCCACATACAGTCCTCTTCTGATGGAAGTCGTTCTTTGACCACGCCATGTCGAGAGCACCAAGGCGGGGACGACGGCGAGGCCTAGGAAGGGAATGACCAGGAGCCGGGGAAGACTCGGCAGTTGTTTCCCACGCGAAGGGGAGTACGAGGGTTTACTGCTTCGGCTGCAGTGTGAGGCTACCGTCGTCGGAGAATAACAGGTGGTCTGGGTGAGTACAGGGATAGCCAGGCTAGCGATGGTGGTAGGGTGGGGCGGTGATGCCTGCGCGGCAGCACAGGCGGCCACGGGACGGAGGAGTAGGCGGCATGGCCGGCGATGGTTTGGGCGGCTGGAGCAAGAAGACCAGAGGTTGAAGAAGCACGACGGGCGTTGGATGGACATCGTACGGTCGCTGCAACTAGAATCGTTTATATTGACTAAGTTGACAAATCCTGCATCCCCGTCAACTTAGTAGGCCCACATGTCAGCCTCCAAATATGGTGGGTCCCAGCTAGCAGGGGGAGTATTCTTTTTTTTGTGCGGAATAAGGAGGCACTTCCTTGCGTGCGAAGATATAGCTGGTGGGTCTGAGCTGTCAGCGGGAGGAACTTTTTTTCGCGAAATACAGAGGCTCTTCAGGTGGGTCCTCGCTGTCAGGTGGAGGAATCATTATTTTGCTCGTAATAAGGAGGCACTTACTTGCGTATGGCCGTGGACCCAGCTGTCAGCCTCTCCACGTACAGTCCTCTTCCGATGGATGTCATTCATTGACCACGTTCACCATGCCACGCTGATAGCACCAGGGCGGTGGACGACGGCGAGGCATAGGAAGGGAACAACTTGGAGCCGGGGAAGACTCGACAGTGGTTGCCCACGTGGTGGCGAGTATGAGGGTTTACTTGTTTGGTTGCCATCACCAGAAAATAATATGAGGTGTGGGTGAGTAGAGGAATGGCCTGGGCAGCGATGGAGTAGGGTGGGGCGGTGCGGCATGTGCGGCTGCACAGCCGGCCACGGGAGGTTGGAGCAGGCAGTCCCACCCGTCCTGGTTTGGAAGGCTGGAGCAAGAAGATCAGATATTGAAGAAGCAGCACGGCCGTTGGATTAACAGCCAACGGTCACTGCTGCTAGAATCGTTTGTGCACTAAGTTGACAAAGCCTTTCGTACACGTCAACCTAGTAGACCCACAAGTCAGCCTCCAAATCTGTCCCAAATAGCATATAGCTCAAAATTTCTAGCCAGATTCAAATTAATTTAAAAACTAAACATACCTTAATTTAAATCCAATGAAATTTTCCCGCGCAAAAACAATGAAATTTAAAATATCAAAATCTGAAAGAAAAAAGTATTTTGGAACTAATTGCATGTTTGCTGTATTTTTTCATTTTATAGCCCATTTCTTATTACTTATAGCCCATTTTCTGGGCAAGCCCGAATGCATCCCTCCTTGTCATGAAAGATTTCAAGCCCAGCAGGGCGTAGAAAAGCAAGTAGGCCTACGTTGGTTATTCTGCAAAAAACAAAATAGCTGGGCTAGCCATTTTCAGAAAGGAAAAAAACTGGGCTGGTCATGTGGTAAACATATGAAATAAAAGCCTGGGCTAGACGGGCCAGAGCTCCCGCACAACCCAGTTGATACCCTTCTCCATCCCGAAATCAAAAACAAAAAAAATACCGCGCGCTGCTGGGTCCCGGGTGTCAGCCGCTCTTTGTGCAGTTATCTCGCTTATTGACTACGTTAACAGTGGCCTGCGACCCAGATGTCAGGAAACCATCAGGAGGAACCCTTTTTTTCTTGTAATAAAGGAGACACTTGCTTTCCTACTGCCATGATCCTGGCGAGCGAACCAAGGCAGAGGATGATGGTGAGGCCTCGGACAAGAATGAACAAGAGCCGAGGAAGATGCGCAGAGTCTTAGGGTGCGATGTGGCCATGATGCGTGCGCGGCAGCACAGCCAGCTATGGGAGGCGGGAGCAGGCGGTCCCGCCAGCGCTGGTTTGGCTTTGGCGGCTGGATGAAGAAGAGACTGAAGAAACATGACAGACGTTGAATGTCAATCCAACGGTCAAGGTTGGCACAATCATTTGTTAACTAAGCCGACACCATGTAGCATACTTTTTTATAGGAAGAAAAGAAAAACTGGGCTCGTTCACCAGATAACATTCCCGAAACTGCGACCGTTTGATCTTACGTCGCAACTAAAACTGCCAGGAAAATGCGTTCGCTTGCCGTCCTCCTCCCAGGGAATGTTCGCCACATAAGTGACTAGCACCCTTGGTTTTCAACCAAGAGGTCTTGGGTTCGAGTCCCAGGAACCCTCAATTTTCTCCTCCTTCCTTCCTCGCAAAAAAAAAAGAAAATCAAAGACTTGAGAAGGCATACAGAACAAGCTAGTGTACCAGTAAAGACTAAAGAGACGTTGCTGAGTTTTAGAAAAAAGAGAGACGTGCTCCTGTAGCTGGTTCGAATCCAAACCTAGACTATGACTATATATGGTGCTATGCTCCTCTGCAAGTAATGAAACTGGCATATCCAACGTTCGCTTCTCCTCTTCTCTACTCACTCTGCCTAGCATCAGAAGCTCTGGCCACAACAACCATGTCCGCTGGCGGCTCGTCCACCTACTCTTCAGCAGGCAACAACCAGATATGCGCCAAGTCGCCACCCGTACCATCGCCTGTGGGTCTCATCACACCCCCTCCGGCACACGCACCGTAGCCGGTTGCTCATCACAACCCGCTGCCGTTGGTGTGGTGCCACTGCTGCAAATCACGCAGAGTCATCCGTCGCGTCTCAACCACAATCCTCAACCCTGGACGAGTCTTCTACAAATGCCCGAATCATGGGATAATAATATGTTTAAGTGTTCCTCCGCTGCCTTCAGTTGCTGATTTTTTTTAATAGTTTGGTTGATGATCTTCCAATTTGATTCGTCCAGAAAAGGGAAGATTCGTGTGATTTGTATTTCTGGGAAGTTGCTGATGTGGGGGAGTGGAACTACGCTGATTATTTGGTTATCCGAGGAATCCCAATACCAGCAGGTTGGGGTGTTGGACAAGTAACTGAAGGAACGGCAGAAGAGGAAGATGAAGAGCAGAAGGTTAAAGATGCAGTTCCTCTGATCATGGCCAAGCAACAGCTGCTGAACGGCCTTGACAGCAATGAGGAGATGAAAGAGCTTGTGAAGATAATGGGAAAAATCAATGTCCTCTGTACGATGATTGTCTCTTTATTTGCAGTGTATGTAGCACTCGTGATGTCTTCAGTGGCTATGACATGAGAACTTTGCTGATACTAGTAATGAATGAAAACTGTTTAGCAGGCTGGGTGTAGTGTTGTGAACATCTAATGATTTCTATTAACGGAAATCGGAGGGTATCCCCTTTTGCTCATAAATAAATAAATAGCAGAGGCCCTTTTGCTAATAAATAAATAAATTAGCAGAGGCCCTGTCGGGTCAGCTTCGTTCCCATTTGAAGACGTAGAGCAAATTGCAGTCCAACAGCAAACTATGTCATCAAATACAAGTTTCACAGCCAAATGTGAGTACAACTAAACAACAATGTCATCATGTTTTAGTCATCATACAATCACCAAACACAAATCAACATACATAATAAGTGATGTTCTCACAGCAAAATACAAAACAACAACTTCATCATGTTTCAGTTGTCATAGCAAACACAATTTCACATAGTAGATAAAAAGTCGTCTTCTGACAGGAAAATACGACAAAAGCAATCTAATCATCATCCGCAGCAACAGCGTCAACATCTTCGCCATGTGTATCAGTCTGAATCGTAATTCCCCCAGTGTCATTATCTTCTTCATCCTCAATGTCCTCGAACGTTGGTGCCTTATTGATCGACTCTCCTATGTCCACAGCCCGACAAGCAATCTTTTCGCCAGCGTCATTGACGTGATGGTTCTCAAAGATATTAGGAACATTTGTGGAATCTACTACATCAGGAGCAGTGTAACCATCATCTTGTTGTGCAACTTCATTAAACGAATTCCTCTACTCAAACCTTTGCAATACTCTCCAGTCATCGCTACGTGCAAATGTGTCTTCCAAGAAAAATATCTGTGTTGCTTGATTAGCCAAAATAAAAGGCTCGTCGGTCTGGTACGCCACCTTGACATTGATGGATTTGAAATAATCATCAGCTCTGGGTTTTGCGATCCTAGAAAATAGGTTATACCAACGACAGCACAACAGAACCACACACCGATGAACCTCAAAACTGGAGATATACTACAACTGAACAATGTGTGTTATGTTAGCATATATTTCAGTTGTCTCTTCGCCGTACTTATCCGTGCTCATGATGGCACTGTTTTGTGTCTTCCTGCCTTCGTCGAGTGCAAGGGTGTTGTAGCGCACATCTCCAACAACGCAAGATTCATAATGTCCTACCCGAGTATCAGGACCCATTGCTAGTGCGTAAAGGGCATCATTAACTGCCTGCCCATCCTCCCGCATCTTCTTAACCTATGGTTAGAAAATAGACAAGCTGATCATCTTATGCACTGTTTAAGAAATCTTCCAATTCAGCGATTAATCTTCCGATTTATCGCTAATCGGGGGGTGACCGATAAGATTATGCCTTATCTTCACCGTTTATCTTTTGGGCCGATTTATCACTCTGTCAAGCGATTTATCGAGAATCTACCGATAAATCGGACCTATTCATAGCATTATGTTTGCAAAAACTATGATTATTTGTGTTTTGTGGACCTTGTTATGCAGTATGTACTGTTGTCCTATTTTGTTTGCCATTATATACGAGGATTCAAAGGCTAGCAATCAAGGTAACACTTCTGTCCAATATTGTTTTGGTGTTGAATATAGAGTATTTTAGTGTTGGGAACCAAGGATTTGCAAAAATTATCCGATTAATAGTCGACCTATAAAATCGATTAATCGGCCGATTTTTGATTAATCTCTAATCTCCAGCTGACCGAGATGATAACGATAAGCGATATCCTCCACATTGATCTTATGTACTCAATATATTAAAAAAACTGACAGTGCAATTCAAAAGATTACATGGCTCTTGAACCATTTCGCAAATCCTGCCATAACCAGTTTGTCAATGTTTCTTGGATTTTGCGGCAGTAACTCCTTTTTTAGATGCTGCACAACATAGTGATCGTGTCAAACATCTAAATAAATAAGAATGTGCTGCAAGTTTAGTAGATTACGATGTATAAGCTGCAGTACTTAGCACTTACTCGATATAAGGTAGAATCTCAGGACAGTTATTGAACACATACCAAACCATTTTGTCCAAATCTTTAGGTTTGTCGTCTTGTTGACTCTTCCCTGTAACTCGAAAAGAACAATTGAAAACATTGAGCTTGGGATTGTCTTCACCCACCTCTTTGCTAAGCTAATCAGTTGTTTCAATGTATTTTGAGCAGAATGTCAACGCTTCTGTAGCAACGTAGGCCTCTGCAATGGAACCCTCAGGTCTACCTCTGTTCCTAACATAGCCCTTGAAAGTGCCTAGCCGCCTTTCAATAGGGTACATCCAGCCATACTATACTGGACCTCTAAGTAGTTCCTCCAGTTAGATGAACAGCCAAATGCACCATCACATCAAAGAAGGCTGGAGGATATATCTTCTCAAGGTCGCATAGGATAGTTGGTATCTTGTCTCTAAGATGCTCCAAAGCATCTATCCTAATATTTCTACTGCAGAGTTCCCTGAAGAATTGTCCCAACTCTACAACTGCTCTGTATAAGTCAGGGCGGCCCAATCCTCTAAGGATAACAGGTAAAACCCTTTGAAGTAGGACGTGGCAGTCATGAGTTTTCAACCCTTGTACCTTGTTTCCATCTGCACTGACTCTCCTTTCATGGTTGGAAGCAAATCCATGTGGGAATCTCACACATGAAAGGACCTTGCAGAATTCTTTTCTTTTTACCTTGTCCAAGACGTACACAGCTGGTGCCATATCCCGTGGTTTACCTTCATCTTCCACCTGCAAATAATTTCTGATACCCAGGTGTGTCAAATCAATCCTAGATTTTAAGGTATCTTTCATCTTGCCTTCAATATTAAGAAGTGTGCCAATAATGCTATCACATATATTTTTCTCGATGTGCATCACATCAAGATTATGCCGCAGATCCAAATCTTTCCAATACTCCAAGTCCCACAAAGTGGACCTGCGGGTAAACAATAATCTCTCTTCTTCCCTGCCATGCTTCCTTTTCCCGCTATCATTATGAGGATGGTTTCCTGGTGTAATATGCCTGACCTTCTCTAATTCCACTTGCAACTTATCGCCGGTGAGCCTCTTTGGCGCATCACATATTTCATGCTTTGCATTGAACACATGTCTTCGGTATTTTGTAGGACACATCTTGTCCTTGGCAAGGAAACGGCGGTATCCAATGTAACAGATCTTGCTAAGTATTGCGTATGACAGCGGATTCTTGTCACAGTGAATACATGCATTGTAACCATGTGTCGTTCACCCTGACATAGTGCCCAAAGCCGGATAATCATGGATGCACCAAATTATAATAGCACATAGAAAGAAATCAGCTGGTGGGCTGCTATATAGGTCTCGAGTGAGAACACCCCTCCATAGCTGTTGAAGTTCCTCCACAAGAGGCTCCATGAATAAATCAAAATCATTTCCAGGACTTTTTGGACCTGGGATGAGCAAGGCCATCATGTAGTTTGATTCTTTGGTGCAGACATTTGGTGGCATGTTGTAAGGGATAACAAGCACTGGCCACATGCTATATCTGGTGCTCTGGTGGCCAAATGGGTTAAATCCATCTGTAGCTAAGCCAAGTCTAATGTTTCTCGGGTTAGCACCAAACTTTTTGTGTTTCTGATTGAAGCTTTTCCAGTCACTACCATGAGATGGATGGCTCATTACATTCTGAACTCTGTACTCCTTGTTCCTAGAGTGCCACAGTACATCCTCTCTTGTTTCAGCATCATGAAACAACCTTTGCAATCTTGGCATAATTGGAAAATGTCTCAGAACATTATGAGGAATCCTCTTCACAGCATCGCCATCTTTCCATCTTGATGATTTTCATTTTGGGCATTCACTTAAGTTGGCAAAATCCTTCCGGAATAGAACACAATTATTCTTACAAACATGGATCATATCATATCCAATTCCAACTGCACGAAGGAAATTCTTCATTTTACTATAGGTGTGTGGTAGCTCAGACGCATCTGGGAAAGATTTGCGGAAAGCAGCCAACATCGCATCGAATGATTTGTTGGTCATCCGCTCAGATGTCTTCACCTGAAGAAAGGTGACCATAGCTGAGAATACTGACAGCTTATTTCCTAGGGTGACAGCCATGTTTCATTGTTCCAACATGCGGGCCCACCATTTTTCTTCTGCGGGTGAAAGTTCATGAAATGCGCGAGCATTTCGTAGCATTGTTTCAATGTTGGTCAAACTCACTGGCTCCACCACCACCACCTCCTCCTCCTCCTCTTCCACCTGAGCATTAGGCAGATCAAGATGGTGATCTGCTGCTTCCACATAGTCAGTAACATTGACGTGCACAACTTCACCGTGATGAACCCACCTAGTATATGTGACCGACATCCCATACAAGTGTAAATGATTTTGCATAGTTGACTGGGGTCTTGTAACTGAATTCATACAACTACTACACGGGCAGAGCACATCTGATTTCGGACCACCGTACTCAGCTCTGATAAAGTTCATGAAGTTTTCAACCCCCTCGACATATGCAGCGGAGAATATTCAAGCAGAAGTTATCCAAGTCTTGTCCATCTGTTAGACATACAAATTAGTTCTTCTACTAGATATTATAGGAAAAACATATATGCATTTTTATGAAGTCCAAAAAAAAAACCTAGGTCGATGTCTAAAGCTATGGCAAGATATTTGGACAAGCAGATCTAAGTAACGAAATATATGTAAAGCTAATTCAGCAAACAGATTTGAGTGCTAAATTATGGGAGGCTATTTCAGCAGTCAATGAGGCCGAGCACACAGCCATCGAAGGCCATCTCAGCAACAAAGATCGAGTATAAAACGGTGTTGAGCTATCTCACCTAACAGATTGGCTACTAGACCATGGCAATCTACTTCACAATAAATATATGGCAGGATATTTTAGCAACTAATCGGGTGTGGCATGCCATCTCAGCTAAGCAGGTTGAGTGCAGAACAGGGCAAGGAAGCTTCTTAAGCAGATCATATTGACTGTAAACTATTTTGGCAAACAGTGAGATTAACAACGTCTATCAGCTAACATTCAGCGCTACTCCAACATGCACGGGGCCTCAGTCTAGAATGCGCGTACCTTGGGAGAAGCTGACTGCCGTGCATCTCCACAAGAATGTCGCCAGCGGTGGCGGTGCAGCTAGAGGACGGCAGTCTATGAGAGCGTACTGTGGGAGCGAGAGGATCGCCGTGTGTCCCCTCAACGAACCACGGCGCCGATGTATCGGCGCAGCGGGGAGGGCGGCTTTGGCGGAGCGAATGAAGTGGAGGGGGCCGGGGGGGGAGGGGGGTTTGGGGATTATTATTGGCTAGTTGGCCGAAGGGCAGTTGAATTTGGGATTTGGGGGGAATTTTCACGCGGTGGGCGGGGGAGTTTGGCGCATGGTCGGTTTCTCCAAATGCAGTCCCACGTGTCAGTGAGAGGCAAGCCGAAGCGCGTTCCGTTTGCGTGAGCCATGTGCAGGACCGACCATGTGAGGGGTGCAATGTGACCGCAATAGGCGTGTTGTGAGTGTACCGCCTTTTTCCTTTTAAACTTGGTGCTTCGCGTGATCCATCGATACTACTACTAGTAATCTGGTAATCCCGACTAAAACGGCGCGGCCGAGTCTTTTCCCGCGCGATATGCTGGGAGGTTGGCTTAGTTGGTTTTTTTAGGACGAGTAATGCTACACCTACGTAATCCCAGTTATGTAATTAACATAATGTGAAACATGTGGGCTGTTGATTGGAGATTGGTGGGAGGGAGGGGCCCACCACCATGAAAATCAGGGGGGAGAGAGAGAGGCCATTTATGTTAACCCTTTCGTAGGTTCCCGTAGATGTAGAAAGATGTGACATGTGTGAATATGTAGTGGACGTACTATTGGAGCGCCTAAGATAAATTGTGTATGTAGACCCTATGTGTTTATTTACTTCACATGTTAGCTTTGTCTCGGGTCAAACCTTCTAAGTTTATACTTTTTTTTTGTGGGAAAAACTTCCAATCTATTCATCTTCAATCATGGTAGTACAACGAACACTAGAAAAAATAAAAATTACATCCAGATCCGTAGACCACCTAGCGACGACTACATGCACTGAAGCGAGCCGAAGGCGCGCCACTGTCATCGCCCCTCCCTCGCCGCAGCCAGGCAAACCTTGTTGTAGAAAACGAATCATCATTCCATATATTTTCATACAATATATCTTACTATTATTGTGAAAGTTCATATACACCGGACGAGATTCATGCAAACACGACAGATTTTCATTACATTTCAAACTTTTATAGGACATAAAAATATAAGAAACCCGACCCTAGACCTATTCTACGGCAGCGACCGATGTCCTCCATCTGCCGTCTCCATGTGCGGGGGCGGGGTTCAAGACCCGTGAAGTGAAGGTGCGGTCTCCGGCGAGAAACAGTAGAACACGGGAGACGGACCGGCCAGTTGGCACACCATGCCCTCCCGCCTCCCATGCCCTACTCATCCTCGGAGGAGTCCCCGACCTCGGCAGTGCTGGTGGACGTGAGGTCGATGATGAGGAGTCCAAGACCACATGCGCCACCGAACGTTGGATGGAGGCAAGAAGGATGCATGGCTGACGGTGCTCCCGTCGTTGGCCGCCAGCGTGGCGACCGCTTGTGCAGTCGCGTCCGCGTCCGGCTACACCGCTATTCCGTTGCGAGCGGCGACTTGAGCGAGGGCAGTGACCTCGAGCTTCATCCCCAAAGACAAGCTCTCCCGCAGAGCGTTCGCGCTTGCGGTCATGGTGGATGTGGTGCCAGGTAGGAGGATGCACTATGGTGTGGAGTTTAGCTGGGTGTTGCCGCTTTAAGTAGTGCATTCCGGTGAAGCCAAGCATTCGGGTGCATCATTAAGTCGCCGGAGTTGGTTACTCGGCAGGGAGCTTGCTTAATGACGGCATACGGACGGACGTCATGAATGCAGGCAGCTAGCGCCGGCTGGGAACGCACGCGCGCCACGGCGCGAGGGACGAGGGTTTTTGGTGTGCCAGGGTAGTCAGCTGCGGTCGTGGCAACGTTGGAGATGCCCTTTGATCACATGCGATCCCCACATGTCATTGAAAAAGCAAGACGACCCGGCATGGTCACAGGTCCTGGGGATGTAGTTGGCCGTGCTAGAACACTCCGCGGACGCGTCACAGCGCGCACACACTTCGGCGCCCCGTGCATCCTCGATGAGGCGGGTGTTGATCTGCTTTTTTTAGCACCACCCTCGGCACCCTGAAGCCGAGCGTGTCCAGCGACGATGAGTGTGTCGCTCACCGCGGTCGCCGTGTCCAGAGGCAGTGCGGGAGCTGCGCCACGTTGCTGGCCCCCATGACCCACATGAACGGTTGCCGGTGCAAGGAGGTCATGGGCCAGCTCCTCCATTGGACTAGTCTGCGCCACGTCATCCTAACAGGTGTGCCCCACATGTCGGTTTCCCTGTTTTCCCGGCCAAATTCGAGCGTCAGTGCTCCGCGTTACGCATTAGGCGCAGAACAGGTGGTTTTTGTGCCCTGGTTCAAATGTGGTACAGTACCAAGTTGTTACCCTAGCCCCAAGTGTGGTGGTTTTGGGTACATTACCACCCTTTTCCTTTTCAACTCGTGAAGAGTAACACTTGATTAAGTAGCCGGATGGTGTGCTAATTTAGGTGTCCGACTGTTTGAAGGAATAATTGAGGTGTGCCCGGTCTGTGCCCGCATTGAGGGGTCCAACTTACCATGTTCCGGCAGTAGTAACTATACTAGTCCCTGCGTACTCCCTCTGTTTTTATTTACTCCGCATTTTAGCATTGCTCAAAGTCAAACTTTGAAACTTTGACAAAGTTTATAGACAGAAATAATAACATACACAATAACAAATCAATACCATTAGATTCATTATTGAATATACTTTCACATCATATAGATTTGCTATTGTAAATGTTCATATTTTTTCTATAAATTTGATCAAATTTTATGAAGTTTGACTTCAGTCAAACCTAATATGCAGAGTAAATAAAAACGGAGGGAGTATCTTACTCCGTGACCAAGACGGAAGGGAAAACAAGACAACTTAATGTTTATTTGAGCCGTTCAAGTATAATCATGTGGCGTTGCTTATTTCTCATTCCTCTCCAACCCTCTTCTCCATCGATCATGCCGCCCTCCGGTCGAGTCCATCCTCCCGCATGCCTCATTTGAACATTCCACCGAGTGTCATTCGCATGTGGGCCTAGACCATGCTTGTATTTCCAATATTGTAATTTGTCCGACATGCATACAGACAAACGGTTCGTTTAAAGTTTCACCTTGCCTCCACTACGTGCCGCTTCCCTCTTAGTTTTGACATCCCATTTGGTTCATGCCCCGACACATCTTGACGAGATCAATTGATGTTGAGAGATCAAGTGCGTGTCGTGCAAGGAGATAAAGGTTTGGTATGTTTCTATGATAGAAATGACCCAGGGGGGTCTGTGTGCGCGCATCGGTCATGTACCATCTAGCTAGATCGATTGAAAGAGGACTAGGGTGGGTCCGGAGATCGACCGATCTAGAGAGGGGCGAAGAGGATGAATGTAGGCTTAAAAAATATAGATGAAAGGCTTGGTTACAATTAATGCATGGTAGAGTGACCTAGGCGTGTGTCGAAGAGCGACCTGACGATGAGTGAGATACAATCCCGATACCTCGGGAGATCAATTAGGTTTGACAAGCACAAAGAGGAAGAGAGGTGGTATGTGTGTGTGTGTGAGTGAGAGAGAGGGAGAGAGAGAGAGAGAGAGAGGGAGGGAGGGAGGGAGAGAGAGACCCCGAGATGAAACCGAGAGAGAACGAGTGGGTGCATGTGTGATACCTAAGGCAGATTCAAAATTTTGAACCGGTGATCATAGCATTAGCAAATCATATATAGAGGGTAATCAATGTTCGTTTCGCTTTTGAACGTACAATATACTCCCTCCGAGTTTACATATAAGTTTTATGTGTAGTCAAAGTATCTCTACTTTGATCAAACTTACAGAAAAAAAGTATCAAGATTCAATAGCGCACAATCAATATTCACTACTAGAATCAGGGTCTTTGCCATCTGCTAGCTCTTTGCCGTCTTCCAGCTGATGGCAAAGAGGCTGTTTGCCGTCTGTCTTTCCAAAGCAGACGGCAAAGAACCAGCGGATGGCAAGAGGGTCTTTGCCATCTGCCACTTCTTTGCCGTCTGCTGGCAGACGGCAAATAGTTCTTTGCCGTCTGCTAGCAGACGGCAAAGACCAAAAGTGGGCCCCACGGGGTACTGCACTGCCTAGGTCACACGGGCCACTTCTTTGCCGTCTGCTGGCAGACGGCAAAGATTTCTTTGCCATCTGCCAGCAGACGGCGAAGACGTAAGGGGGGCCCATAGTGTCACGGCGGGGGCGTGCTAATGGTCACCCTCTTTGCCGTCTGCTGGCAGACGGCAAAGAAAAAAAAATAAAAAGAAAAAGAAAAAAGCAGACGGCAAACGGGGGGCTTAATTTTCGCCCCCCCCCGCCCCGCGCCTATCTCTCTCCCGCGCCCCGCGCCTCTCTCTCTCACACACATCTCTCTCTCCCTCTCTCCCCGCAGCCCGCCACCGGCCCCTCCTCCCCGCAGCCCGCCGCCGCCCCCTCCTCCCCGCCGCGCCCGCCCCCGGCCCCGGTCGGCCGTCCACACCTCCACCTCTCGTTCCCCCCTCTCTCTCGCCCCAACCACCCCGCCCCGACCCAGCTGCCGCCCCGACCCACCGCCGCCGCCCACGCCCGGCCCAGCCTCGACCCCCGCCGCTGCCGCGGCTTCCCCCGGCCCCGGTCGCCATCCCCACCTCCGGCCCCGTTCTCCCCCACCCTTCCTCCTCTCCCCAGCGTGCCCGTGCTCGTTCCTGCCTATCCCCATCCTCTCTCCCTCACCCCGACCTCCCTCCTCCTTCCCCTTCGTCCCCTCCCTCCTTCTTCCCCTCCTTCTATCCCACCCCTGACCCCCGCCATGCCTCGCCTCCGGAGTTCGCTCTGGCCGTCTCCTTTGGTGAGCTCTCCTCTCCTCTCTGTCTTCTCTGGTGGATGGAAGAATGGATGGATGCACTGGTGAATGGATGTGCTTGTCTCTATAGAATTTGTCATGCCGTTCAATGTCTGTACATAGAAACACATAGATGTGTGGACAAGTGAATGGATCGATAGATGGATGTATTTGTCTGTACACAGAACAATCGATAATAGATGGATGTATTTCTCTGTACATTGTACATTTCTCTGGTAGGAGTAGTTGATTTAGGTAGATGATTTGCTAGAAAATATTTTTGGCCCTGCTATGTGCTAATCGATAAACGTTGTACATGGAGAAAGTTCAATGAACACCCAGTTTCTGTTGTATGTGATGTGATGACCTAATTGTTTTTTCACTCGGTGGAATTTACAGAATTTGTGGTGTTGCGTATCCGTGGAGTGATTATTGACATCAGAGCTGTTGGTCCTCGATCGTCCCCCTGCTGATCGACTACAACCCCCCTGCTGATCGACTACATCCTTTACATCCGAGGGTGAGCTACATCATGATGCTCTTTTTATGTCACTAGATTTAATTATCACGTCAAGTCGCGTAACCTAGGCGTCTCCCGTCCGAAAGGGTCGCATCGATAATATGCATTCAATATAAACCCCGACACCCGACACCCACCCCGACACCACGACACCCGCCGACACCACGACACCCAGACACGACACCACCCGACACCCCCGCCACCCCGACCCCGACCCTCACCCACACCACGCCACCCGACACACCCCCACCCACTCCACCCAGAACACACACCCCCCGACCCCCGACACCTTCTTCGGCCTCCTTTGACCGAAAAGGTGCTCTTCGCCTCCAGAGGCCGACGGGGTCATATATTTGTGAATTATGAGTTAGGAAGTATATTTCCCGATTTTGTTAAAAAACCTCATATATATTTGTGTTGATCGGGTGGATTTAAATGTGCAGTTCTTTCGTTGCTACGAGGGTCTGGTGTTCGACGACCTCCTCCCCGTGCGTTCGACGAGCTCCGCCCCTGCGTTCATGGGTGACACAAATGAAATCTCCTCTCCCCCCTTCATTTGCTTGTTCCGGTCTTCGTGCCGATGAAACTTGCTAGCGTACATGCAATCATCAGTATGCGTGACCACTATGGGTCTCCCGTTCGAAAGGGTTACATCTATAAATATGCATGCATTTGCATATTTATAACTGTGATTCTTTCGAATTGTCCAACGTTATCCATGGACAGCCCGAGTATGTGTAGATTGGGTTTGTTTTTTCCCATATGCTCACCCGGATCCGATCAGAATTTCGTCAGTGCCTTCCCTATTGTTCTCCGGTACACATCCTCTCTTCTTTTGTCGAGACGTGTATCGGAGAACAGCGGGGAGGTGCTGCCAAAATTTTGCGTCGGATCCGGAGCAGAGCATGGGAAAACGAACCCAATCTACACATACTCGGGTGGATTAGGACCTATCTTTACTCTACTAGCGTCTAGGTTGCAGGACCGTAATAAACTGACAAACTCTATTACTGATGAATATGGTTTGTTGAATTATGTATGTATTTCTTGTGTGTCCAGTAGCTAGGCAAGATGAGTGATCGTGCGTGGATGTACAAACCGGTCACCCACTAGTCAGAAAGACATGACCTCATGAATGGATGAGAAAACCAAGGGGTTTTGCGAGAGCCGCATTTTCAAATGGACAAACAACCTGGTGCCCTGTGTCCGCTGCGACAACTTTCATAAGAAGTCCAGAGTTAGAAATGATCAAACACCTGCAAAGTTGGGTTTCATGCCTAATTATACGGTCTGGACATTTCATGGTGAGTCTGGCCCAATGTGCCAATAGCTGAGGAGGGCCGTCGTCAGCACCGATGAGCATGGTACCGGGATGAAGACATGGTGGAAGACTTTGATGATGCTCGGGATCGGACGATGAGTTGGAGGAATCTGGCAAGGCCTTCAATGATATGTTGGAGTCTTCAAACGTCCTCTCCACGAGCACACTGAGCTTTGTCAGCTGATGCCATCGCACAAGTAGTGGCTCTGAAGCTCAATTCAACTTGGGCAGAGAATGCTACGAACGATGATGACACTATTTGGACGCTTTTTTACCCAAGGCCATGTAATGCCTGCAAACCTGTGCCAGTCGGACAAAATCCTCCGTGTACTTAAGATGCCTATGAGAAGATAGATGCCTGTGAGAAAGGATTGTGCCTTATTTAGGCTTGAGTATGCGGACTTGAAGTATTGTCCTGTTTGCTAGTCTTTCAGGTATGTTGAGTAGACAACGGTATGGTGAGAAGAGTCAGACAAAATCCCAGTTAATGTTCTTCGGTATATGCCAATCATACCAAGACTTCAACGTCTTTTCATGGTCGAAGAGACAGCCAGACAGATGACATGGACACAAATTGGGCAAAAGAACCGAACTATGCAGATGGGGAGCCGATGTTGGTACACACATCGGCGCTTTTGCGTGGAAGCTTCGATGCAATACATCATGCTAAAGCGGCAGATCCAAGGCATCCCGAATCGCCATAAGCACGGATGGGTTCAATTGTGTTTGGTATGATGGCAGCCCAATATAGTTGTTGGCCTGTATTTGTCATTCCACTCAATCTCCCCCCCCCCCCCGGACAGATTATGCAAAGAAAGAACATTTTCCTGATGTTTATAATTCCGGGGCCCACTATCCGGGGAAGAAATGAATGTGTACATGCAGCCGCTTAAGGATGAACTGCAAGAAGCTTGGGATAATGGGATCAAGACATACGACGCCGCTACAAAAAAAAACTTCCTAATGCTTGCGTGGTACATGTACTCGATGCATGACTGCCGGCGTATGCGCTATTTGTGGGCTGGTGTGGTGCATGAAGGTTCCCGTGCCCCACATGCAAGGCAGCTCTTGAGTTTCGTCGGCTGCAGGCGGGTGGCAAGTTTTCTTGCTTCGACATGCATAGACAGTTCCTGGATCCTCGCCATAAGTTCAGGAAAGATAAGAAAACTTAATCAAGGGTAGAGTTGTCAAAAACTCTGCACCCACCTGCATTGACAGGCCAACGACCCTGGATCAGTTAAACTCTCTCGAGCCGGATCCGGAGCGTCCAGTGTATTTTCAAGGTGGTATAATTCCGAACACGCCTGGACTCACAAGACATGCTTGTGGGATCTGCCTTACTTCAAAGACCTCCTTTGCCCACACACATTGACGTGATGCACACTGAAAAGAATGTCAGCGAGGCCCTCTTTGGTACATTGTTCGGCATAGAGGGGAAAACAGAGGATAATCCTAAGGCTAGTCGCTCAGCAGCTCTATGTGATAGACCGCTACAAAACATGCGACAACCGAAAGGAAAGAAAACAGACGAAGCCAAAGGCATGGTTCAATCTTGGAAGGCCAGTTATAGGAAATCACTCCTGTGGGTGAAAAGGAGTTGATGTTCCCCGATGGGTATGCAGCAATCTAAAGAGGGGAGCGAGCCTTGAAAAATTGAAAATATTTGGTCTCAAGAGTCATGATTGGCACATATGGCTTGAGCGGGTAAGCCGGTGATGTTGGCGTGGCTTTATCCTGAGGATGAATGGCTATGTACTGCCAGAGCTGAGCTATTTCTTCCGTGTTCTTTGTGTGAAAGAACTATCGCCTGGCTTGCTAGAAGAACTGGAGAGTTGGCGTCGGAGTTGATCTGCAAGTTAGAGAGAATCTTTCCACCGGGCTTCTTTAATACAATGCAGCATTTGATTTTGCATCTCCCGACCGAGGCATGATTGGGGGGGGCCCGTGCAGAATCGTTGGTGCTACGCAACTGAGAGGATGCAGAAGACGCTTCGAGAAAAATGTAAAAATAAACATCGAATTAAAGCATCGATGGCCGAGGCATTCATTACTGAGGAGGCGGCAAACTTCGTGACAGCACACTACGAAGCCAAATCGTCATTTGCATAATCCGAAGCCTCGGTACAATGCTGGCGACCCTAAAAAGGGTGGATCCAACCTCAGCCTATTCAAAGGGAAGCTCCGCACCAGCCGGTGCTTATACTCCCTTATAGTTGGATGTCGACGAATGGCGGACCATTACGTGTATATCTTGAACAACCTAACAGAAGTGCGGCCGTACATCGAGTAAGTTCTTGGTACATTGTTTCGCAACCTCTAATTCCTTTGAACTGCTCTTATTCCCCGGATATTTGATACAGTCGATATGTTCGCGAATTCTCGTATGGATTGGTGATCCAAAGGATTCCGTTGAAGAGTATGAGCTTCTCGCAATGTATGGAGGCGGCTATCCCGTTTCATCTCTTGGTTCAAACAAACGGTAATTTCCATTAGACCATTTCATTTCTTCTTCTAATTCCGGCTAATGCAACAATCCTTTCGTATTAACTTGTAGGCTAGTTCAGAGTCTAGGACGCCGAATTGAGACAAGTCGCTAATGGTTTTGACTATAAGGTCCGTTCATTTGACAAATACGACATCAACGGGTATCGCTTTCGTACCTATGGCAAAGAGCTATCTATGGCCGACCAAAGTCTACAAATTGTTGTGTCTCTGCTATCGGCGAAGGAGATACCGAGTATTATGGAAGAGTTGAAGCATTTATGAACTTC